>CM067367.1:101346047-101481889 GCA_034401795.1 Chaetoderma sp. LZ-2023a
CACGACACGACGATGTTGCATGCGCGGTGGTGGGGCTGGCATCCGCCGGACTACGCTCTGACTCCCTGCCCAGTAGGGGCACCTAACTGTTTTAAATCTGAGTGTTTATTGAGTGAAAGCCAATATTTAGCAATATCAAAAGTATTAGGGAGGTAAGTATACTCTTGAAGTGAAAATGTTAATTATCTCCCTTTGATTGTTTACAATAATTAACATCACCACATTATCAATAACTAGATACCTGACACTTTGTATAGACAAACCATCCAACGTGACGAACCGGAAACTCCACCATCTGCACGCCTCTTAACTCTCTCCACCTCATGGGGAAGGAATTGGATCAAGAGGGCAAAGTGAGAAGACCTTTATACCAGGCCTCCAACTCACTGGACATAATTTTTTCATTTGGTTAGATAACCTAACAGAGTTAGTAGGAAATGGAACCATGGTGGAGAGAATACTAATTCTCTGGTACTGTGACGTCACAACCTAGCGTCATACAGACCTGTGGACAGAAACAGAAAGAGAAATTAGTCCTAGGTAGCACCGAGTTGACCTAAACCAACTAACTAAGGTGCTTATCACGGTAAACGCGAGTCCCGGAAACACAACACACCGGGAAGAAAACTCGCTAATTTTACTAGAAGTCACCTGATTTAAAGGTCCAACGTCCTCCGGTGGCGAAGTGTATCCTCCCGCCATCCAAATCAGGTCTTATCACTTCCAAAATAACACCAATAAAAACGTTAATGAGCAAGAAAAGCTTATGACTGAAAAACATGTGTGTTCTCTTTGCCAATAATCTAGCAAAGAGGTAGTGCTAGTCTGCGCATGCGCGGTGGTGGGGCTGGCATCCGCCGGACTACGCTCTGACTCCCTGCCCAGTAGGGGCACCTAACTGTTTTAAATCTGAGTGTTTATTGAGTGAAAGCCAATATTTAGCAATATCAAAAGTATTAGGGAGGTAAGTATACTCTTGAAGTGAAAATGTTAATTATCTCCCTTTGATTGTTTACAATAATTAACATCACCACATTATCAATAACTAGATACCTGACACTTTGTATAGACAAACCATCCAACGTGACGAACCGGAAACTCCACCATCTGCACGCCTCTTAACTCTCTCCACCTCATGGGGAAGGAATTGGATCAAGAGGGCAAAGTGAGAAGACCTTTATACCAGGCCTCCAACTCACTGGACATAATTTTTCATTTGGTTAGATAACCTAACAGTGTTAGTAGGAAATGGAACCATGGTGGAGAGAATACTAATTCTCTGGTACTGTGACGTCACCACCTAGCGTCATACAGACCTGTGGACATAAACAGAAAGAGAAATTAGTCCTAGGTAGCACCGAGTTGATATAACCCAACCAACCAAGGCGCTTATCACGGTAAACGCGAGTCCCGGAAACACAATACACCGGGAAGAAAACTCGCTAATTTTACTAGAAGTCACCTGATTTAAAGGTCCTCCGTCCTCCTGTGGCGACGTATTCCTATCCGCCATCCAAAAAAGTGACTAACACTCCAAACAAACACCACTTAAACAGTTTAAGAGAGCGAAAAAGCTATTGAACAAAAAAACATGTGTGATCTCTTTGCCAATAATCTAGCAAAGAGGAAGTGCTAGTCTGCGCATGCGCGGTGGTGGGGCTGGCATCCGCCAGACTACGCTCTGACTCCCTGCCCAGTAGGGGCACCTAACTGTTTTAAATCTGAGTGTTTATTGAGTGAAAGCCAATATTTAGCAATATCAAAAGTATTAGGGAGGTAAGTATACTCTTGAAGTGAAATGGTCTGACAGTGAGGAGCCACGCGCACGCGTCAGACCAGTCTTCGTCCGTGGCCACCTGTGAATTGCCGACGAGCAGCGGGCCCTCATCTTCAATGGCATTCGCAGGTGGTGCCATGGAGGAGGCTACAGAGGTACCCGTCTACCCGGGGAATGCATACGGGCCCGCGAGGGCCGGCATGACATTCTCCACGGGCAGGCCGCGCACCAAGGCTGTGCTCGTGTGAGGGGCATAAAGCTCACTAGCGCGGTCCAGGTCGTCCTTATGAGAGACTCAACGGCTATGCGTGGAATCTGATATGGGCGGCCGTCCACTCCAAATCATCCCACAGGCGTTATCATGAAACCTGCTCCCGAGGAAACAGAACCATAGGTGCGAGCCGCCGCGCTCCCAGGAGAGGAGTGTAAACACTCGCATCCATGGCTTTACGATCATCCTGTGGGTCGAGCTGGTAGTCTTCATCATCTTCCTGGTCAGGAAAGTGAGTCTCTGGGTTAGCAAGGAGAGCTAACTCAGACTGACCAGGAGAATGCCTGAGGGCAGATGACGAGGTTATTCCATGACTGATCGTGGTCAGGCCTGCTGGTCGGGTCCCGCCTGATGCTGCTCGCGCCACTGGATCACCAGGCGATGCGAACATCAAGCCTTGGTCCAAAATGGCCGCCCCTGGATCATTGAAAACCTTGTCCGACCTAGTAGGGCATGATCCATGGACGGGGGCTACCTGCACTGAGGTCGATGCGCAGGAAGATGAAACACCTGTGCCAGGTAACTAGACGTGAAGCATGTCAGGCATCAGGTCTTTCAAAGTCCTGGGCATCTCACTCACTAATTCTACCTTGAAGAACTCAAGCTCACCCTTCTCAGAGGCCTTCTTCATACCCTCCTTCTTCACCTTCTTGTCGTCTTCAACCATCAGTCTAGCCTGCAAACCAAAGAATTCAGAGGTTAGATTCCCACCCCACTCTTTACAAATGGCACATTTGTTGGACAGCTTACAGTCTGTACAAGACGGGCAAGGGTGGGGGAAGAATCTAACCTTCAGGTGCCTGAGACATTACAGACATGATGATTTCTGAAAGGTAGGCATACGAAGAGAATGAGTATTTTAGTTTGTAAGTTTGTTATTTCTTTTTAGTAAATACAAGAAACAAACTCGAGAGAGAGAAGACACACACTTTTATTACTGACTACCCTGAAAGGGACAGATGTCTTCTCCTGTTAAACAATAACAAAAACAACCAGAAAAAACCCTATTAAGAAAGACAGAGGAAGATTATGACTATCTAGACATCTCTCCACATTCATAACAAAGGATGTTATATGACATCAATTTGATTTCTCTAAACTAAGATTATGACATCAAGTAAGAGAAAAAATCTTTGGTTGATTATGACATCAAACCTCAATGCAACAGCCCCTTCAAGAGGAGACATCAGAAAATTAATGCAAGAAATACCTAGAGACTGCATACATTCATCACTCAAGAATAATATAATATTAAATTATATATCCGTGAACCCATGCACATACAAGAGAATACAGTGCAATAAAGCTGGCAGCAAAAATTGTTAAATATTTCCAAATAATTAGGTGCCATAACTAACAAGAGGCCCAAGGGGCCTCTATCGCTCACCTGGACTTATTGGCCACTTATATATCCGAACAAAATGAGATGACCACTGGAACGAGATGATATTTTATGAGTTTTGAATCAATCCCCCAAGCGATTTCGGAAATTTTTAAAGACATTTTAAATTAGAGCCGACCTCCAGAGGATCCTTCTAACCAAATTTGGTCGAAATCTATCAAGAAACCAAGAAGATGCGTTTTGACAGTTTTCGGTAAATTTTGCACAAAATCTAAGTTTTTTACACAAAAAATTGAAATATCAAAAATCTAAATAGATTTCTATAGCCTACCTCGGTATGGCACTTCTATCGAGATGTGGTTGAAATCTGTCAAGAAACTAAGGAGGAGACACGTTTTGACACTTTTCAGTAAATTTTAAACAAAATCTAGGTTTTTTACTACCAAATTTTAATTATATAAAAAATCTGAAGAGAAGTTCTGGAGCCTACCTTCATATGATCACTCTAGCCAGATTTGGTTGAAATCTGCCAAGAAACTAAAGATGAGTAGCGTTTTAAAGGAAATTGACAATTTCCGGCAAATTTTAAATAGAATCCAAGTTTTTTACACAAAAAATTTAAATATAAAAAATCTGAATAGAAGTTTTTTACCCCGAAATTTGAAACATCAAAAACCTGAATAGATGTTCTAGAGCCTACCCCATAGGATCATTCTAGCCAAATTTGGTTGAAATCCGGCAAGCCGTTAAGGAGGAGATACATTTTAAAGCAAAAGTTGATGGACAGACAGACGGATGACGGACGGTCGGCATGGCATAAGCTCACTTGGCCATTCTGGCCAGGTGAGCTAAAAAACTCCCTTATCCTGAGCACAGGCAAACCATCCTCTTGTGCAGAAGAACACGTCCATCCATCCGCTGAGTCTTTATCTTTTGCAGAGTCTGATGAAGGGGATGGGAGGGAGATATTTATTCATCCTATATCTCTGACCCGTAGACATATCATAATGATAAGTCAGAAAAAGAGACGTGAACAACCTCCGAGTGAAGAACAGGAGCTCTTATTATTCATAGATGATCCTGTGGACACAAAGACACAAGGGATTAGTAGACCTAGGCGTTGGGAGAATTTAACAAGGATTTCCAGCGCCTAAAAACGCGCTAACGCCAAGTCGGCCGCGAACGAAAACCGGTAACATATAAAAGTTACAAGTCTTAATTATTATATGGAACAATATCACCTTAGCGGATGAAGAGAAGGACTCCTCTGACGATTTGGCATCAGCCATTATGGGAAAAGATGATAGTAAACATTGAAAATTCTCAAAAGAGAGCTTGGAATGTTTTCCAAATGTTATATGTTAGCCAATATATTAGAAAACGGAAGTACCAGTATGCGCATGCGCAGTACGTGGGGTCTGTCATGTGCATGACTGTGTACATCCCCCTGCCCATTAGGGGCACCTAACTTTTCATAATTCTGAATATTATTGAATTTAGAGCCGATATACTAGTATATAAAGCGTGTTAGGGACATAAGTATGTTCTCATGATGTGAAATTGGGATTCTAGGAATTCCTTGCTCAGAGTGGTTCAAAATGAATTCAAATGTGCATGTAGAGGGCGGAGCTTAGCTAGAAATTGGTGGAGCTTAGATAGAAATGAATCTGTTTCTCTTAATAAATATTTATGAAGCACCATATTTTCCAAATAATTTATTTACTTACTGTCTATTTGAAATGGTACTGCTTGACAATATACAATGAGATCTGAGAATTCACGGGCGATGTTCTTCGCTCGCTCTCTTACACGCATTTGCTTCTCCTGAAAAGAATGGTTTATAGTAAAATTAATCTCTAAGATACACTGCATCAAACATCAAAAAGTGGTTATTAAAGATATGTAAAACAACTCATTTGCTAATGTGTGCAGCTTTTGTGGCCAAATGATTGTGGTTCATTAAGATTGGTACAGAACCACAGGATAAGTCATGGCACGGTGTATTAGGACATCCGAGGAGTCAAGTACAGGTTGCGGTGGGTCAGGAACAGTATGGGTCAAATGACGGTTGAGCACATCATGGGATAAGTCAGGCACAAGGTGTAATAAGACATCAGGGGTCAAATACAGGTTGTAGTGAGTTGGGCAGATCAACGTCAAGTGAAGGTGAGGGGTGAATTAAGGACATTGTGTCAAAAGACAGATTGGATGTGGGAGCTATTAGCTTAGCAAACAGGCATGAAAGACCGTTTACTGCTTAGCAAACAGGCATGAAAGACCGTTTGCTCTTGTGTGCTGTGAATTTCGCTGAGTTCTTATCCACGAAGGAATGTGAGCAAAATATGTCCCTATCTTGTTTGCTAATTTTAGTTATTCATGCCGAGAAACTCATCGTGTGCGCTGAACAAAGCTAACATCTTAGCTGAAATAACTGATTAACCCAATAATAATAAACGACGCTCTCACATGATTTTAAAAATGGCGGCTCGGGCGTAAGTATAAATGAAATTTTGATGAAGAACAAATTAGTTGTGACATCATAGGGGCATTGTGCTAAGGGTTTAGCTCATCATGTGTGCTGAAAAGATGCCTGAGCTATCAGCTTACATCAAAATAGCCCCTCATGCCAAGCTGAGAGCTCCAGTGGCCGCCACCCTTTAGGTACATCATGGATCAAGGCTTGTTTATTTAAGTGAAGAATCAAAAAAGCATCCGCTTTTATTTCTACGAGAATTGTTAATACTTAACAGATGTACTATTATGATAATGTCTATTATCTAGTTTAGCTCAAAATAAACAATTAAAAACTCTGCACTCTCCTGGTCCTGCCCATACTGTGTCCGGGAATTACCATAGCCCCAGGTACCGAGTCAATTCCCAATCACAGTCAGATTCGTCTTATATTTTGCCTTGACAAACAGCAAAAGCAGCTCAGCCTCAACTCAGCGGGGCGGCTGAGGCAGGGCCATAGTACATCTGGTAAGCATTAACAATTCTTGTAGAACAAAAGTGGATGCTTTTTTTATTCTACTTCGAATAATACTTACCAGATGTACTATTATGATAAACTCCGGATTTCGACAGCCAAGAAATACTGGTGGGAGGAGGTGAGGCTCAAAACAGCTCTCATCTACCATCCGACAGAGAAGGTTGTGAAGCGACTAGAACCATGGCATACGCTTGGGTTCCGCTATCTGGCTCATAGAGTGCTAAACTTCCATGGTCTAGACCGCGTTCAGACTCTAATTTTGAAAAAACTATCAGTATATCGACTAGATTCTAAAATTTGAATGAGTCTAATGTCTGTTGCAATGAATAAGACACTCTTGAACCAGACTGTTTACTTAATCAGTCTGGTATTTCGACTGTAAGTAAACTTAATATTAGTCACTTAATTAAAGCAAACACTCAACATTTCCTGAGTGCCTGGTCTTTCTTGATCATCACAGGAGCTCCGCCCAATCCAGTCGTTCTCAGATCATGTGCATCACCGTTGCTCAGTGCATGTGGAAGAACCTTGCGATGTATGCGAAATAGTGGTCGGATGTGGCATTAGCTAAGATTCGATAAATTGGCGACAGCTACCGGATTAACTGAGCTGGAGATGTCGCGAAGGTAGAAATCAATAAATGACGACTTGGCATGCCATTGTGCTACAGACATCACCTCCTCTAAAGAGACACCCTTATAAAGGGCCGATTCTGTGCTAGTGCTCGGACTTGATGGGCATTTGCACGATCAATCTGCTTTCCTGTAGCGATTTTGTGCGACATCTGAATAGCATATACTATCCAACGAGAAATGGTGTCTTTCGAGGCGCACAAATGAGGAGCTTTGATACATAACAAGAGATTTCGGGTCATCTCTCCACTCCTCAGTACGTTTCTTATACATTTTCAGACATCTGACAGGACACCAAGCAGAAGAGTTTGGGTCATGTCTAATTAAACTTGGCAAATTGATCGGCTGTCCTGAATATTTAAGTGACTGATTCTTTGCCAGGAAACAAAGACGTGGTAGTAGTCTTAAACCTTCACCAGTAATGACAAAACGGTCTTGTTCGGCAGAAAGTGCATGTATTTCGCTTCTCCTTCTCGCCAACGCTGCTGCAACTAAGAAAACTGACTTAATAGTTAACAGTTTAATATCTATAGATCTAACTGGTTCAAAGGGAGCATGCCCTAAACCCTGTAGAACAAGAGATAGATTCCATGCTGGGATAGGAATTGGCTGTCTAGGTCGCAAATTGCTCATTCCTTTAAAAACTTCATTTAAAGTGTCGTTCTCCACTCCTACAATGGCCAGACTGGGAACGACTGAAGCTAACGCAGACTAACATGCTGCTAGATTTGAAGGTACAAGTTTGTCAACTTCGGATAAATGACAGATAAAATCTGCTACATGTTGAACAGATGCAGAAAAGGGATTAATATCTCTTCCCTTACATCATTCTGCAAATTTGTTGATTCTATAATTATATGTCCTGGTGGTTGACCCTCTTCTGGCTGAAGCGACAAACTTCGCTGCTTGCTCAGAAAAAACACCCTTAACAGCATGGTGCTTGATAACATCCATGCAGTAAATTGGAACATCTCCGGTCTGTCGTGGAGATACAGACCCTTGTTCTGAGAGATCAGATCCCTTCTGTCTGGAAGAGGGATTGGATTGCAGACCAGAAGGTTCAGCAGATCCGTAAACCATGATCGGCCTGGCAAATGAGGTGTGATCAGTAGTATAGGATAGTGTACATTCCCTTCCCACTTATCGCCAGTGCTTCCACTGCTAGAGCTAGCGGGTCCGGGATCGGTGACACGTATGTGGCCATCTTTGCGTTTCCTTTCATCGCAAATAGATCCACATTTGGCTTGGCCCAATGTTTGAGAAGAACTTCCGCTACTGATTGGTTGAGCTGCCACTCCGTCGGATGACAAATTGTCCTTCGACTGAGAGCATCCGCTAGAATGTTCAATCATCCTGGAATCTGTGCTACCCGAAGAATAATATTCCTCTCTTGGCACCACAGCCGGTTCCAAATCATCATACACAACTCCTGTGATCTCGTCCCGCCTTGGTGGTTCAAATAAGACACCACTGTTGAGTTGTCTGTCCTTATTAGGACAATCTTGTCTTTGATTAAGTTCTCAAATTATCGAAGGGCTAACGCCGCTGCAAATAATTCAAGAACATAGATGTGTTTCTGCGCATTTGTCCGATCCCATTCCCCTGACACTGACAGATCGTCCAATACTGCAGGAGATTCTGTTCTGATAACCACCACTGAAGATGGTATATCAACGGTTCTTTTACTGGAATCCTCAGAGACAACGGATACGTTTTCTGAGACCAGAATGACATTAAGTACATCTGAATCGGTCTGCGCCTGAATGCCGCATAAGGAACCACTTTCTCCAGAGATACTAGTAAACCCAGTATTCTGAGAAATTGATGCGCCGTCAGATAGGCTCATAGAAAAACTGACCCAAGTACTGCAATCAGACTCTTGACTGCTCTCCGCTGGAAAAGCCCCGAGATTGAAAAATATTCCCAGATATACAAACTCCTGGGATGGATTCAATTCTGATTTCTCTAGATTCACAATCCATCCTAGGTCCTTTAGTAAGGCCAGGACTACCTGAAGATTGTTGCGCAGAATGACTGGATTCCCCGCCTTCAGCAGCCAGTCGTCTATGTAAGTATGAACAGCTATGTTTCTCCTGCGAAGATAAGAAATCATGGCGAGAACCACTTTGGTGAAGCCCCTCGGGGCTCTGGTCAGACCGAACAGAAGCACATTGAATTCCCAAACATTGTCTTGGAAAGCAAAGTGAAGGTACTTCTGAAAAGGAATTGACATTGGAATATGAAAATATGCATCCTTCAGATCTATCGATACTGCCCACATGCCTATTCTCAGCCCTGTCATCACCGTTGCTACAGTCTCCATCTGAAATTTTGGTGAAAGAATGAATTTGCTCAGCAGTTTGAGGTTGAGATAGGGTTGCACGATTATTCACTTTTCATAATCGCGATCATTTAAAAAAAATAATCGCGATCATACGATTAATCATGAACTCTATTAACTATGTCAATGCTGCTTAGGACATTATTATGCTACTGCAGATTATAAGATTATGGGTTAGGCACTTGGGCAGAATACGCCAGATGCTGATTGCAAACAAAGGAATGTATCAAGATTTCTCTAGATGGAAAACGGAAGGTACCGTATTTCGCTTAATTGTAGCCTATGCTCTAATAGAAGCCCACCCCCTAACTTTGACATATGAGCTCCAATGATTTCTTAGCAGTTTCAAAATGGCAAAACTCTGTATTAGAAGCCCACCCCCTAACTCAGCAGATTGTATAGGAAAATCTTTTTAAGAGCAAATTTGTATGAATAGTGTGTATAATAATAATAATAATAATAATAATAATAATAACAATCGTGTCACAGGGTTTGTCTGCCCTGATACATTTCCGGCCCCTCTAGAAGTCAATACAGGCCTCAGATTTGTAAATCTCGACCATCTATTAGATTAATACTAATAGTAGGCCACGTATGTTCAAGATATAATAAAGTTTATTCCACACTTGGAGTCAAAATGAGCTTAAAACAGTCTTGGCGTGATTAAATACCTTCCTTATAAATATATTTTAAGACCAAATTTATGTACCAAACAAGTACTGGAGAAAATGCGCATCAATTTTGTAATGCCGATCAACATTAAATGATCCAAATTGAGTGATTACGAACGACAATATAGCCGGCTTCTTAAGTTGGTGAGCCAGCGGCTCTTTTGCGATGGGAGGTGGTGTGTTCTCACGAGATATTACACGCTAACGGGAGTTTATCAAACGGGTACCCATTATTCAGATCAGTATAATACTCAGTTCCTATCGCGCAATGATAATATATAGAAATTCCCGAGTTCCGAGTCCCCCGGGAGAAAATGCGTTGAATTTCCGTGTTATCAGTTTTAGAATTTTTTTTGGAAAACCGTTAGCGCATAACTATTCAGAGAATGGTGAATGCGGGATAAGCGTGTGTGATTACAACAACAATGACAAATAGCGACCAAGTGAACAATCTTTATTCATCTAAAACTAATCATGAGTCAATACAAACAAATCAGTTATTTATTTAGTTTATTTAATCATTCACACACTCGGCTGATAGCCAGATGTTTGTTTCCATGATTGGAACGCAAACAGAGTTTCACAAGCGTAAAAGTGTCTTGACAAAAATTCCAACATGGCGATTACATGATTATTTCATTTTATAATCGTCCATGATCATTTTGAATTATATAATTGCGATTAATCGAATAATCGAAAAATCGTGCAACCCTAGGTTGAGAATCGGTCTCCAACCTCCGGTGAATTTCGGAACGAGGAAAATTATCGAATAGAAGCCCAGGGAGGACTGATTGCGGACTAGATGAATCGTGTCCTTCTGTTGAAGATCTCCGATTTCTGAGCAAATAGCCTCTAGACGGTCGGACTCCCTTGGAACGGGAGTCCATACTGGAGTCGATGTTAACGGAACTAACGATTGACGGATGAGCCAGTCTGGTTTGTAGCCGTTTCTTAACCAATGACAGACTAAACAATCTTGCACGACCTGTTCCAACTGGTTTGAGAACAGCTGAAGTCTGCTTCCAACAGAAGGAATCTGCACATAGCTCGCGGTCGATATTGCACGATAAGACGCTAATTCGCTTGGGTGAAGATCCTCGACTTCCTTCGCTCCTGGTGCCACCAGAACAGGTCTCGCCAGGAACCTGTCAGGACCGTCCCCCACGGCCACCTCGCGGCTTCTTGGAATATGACGGTCCAGGACCGCCACCACGGCTATCCTTACCGTAGCCACCGCGACCCGAACTGCCGCCCTTCCTATCATCCTCATACGGCCTCTTACTAGAGGACTTGTATGAGGATGACTGGCCAGATCCCTGTGAACCGGATGCACGATGGGCATCACGGCCAGAAGGACGGAAGGGCGATCTCTGGTGCTGCCTTTGCTGCTCTTGCCAATGCTGCTTGTAGGACTGCTGCGGCTGAGTCCTCTTCGTCGACTTCCACGACTTGCCGACTACTTCCTGTTCTGCGACCATTGGATAAAGCTTGCCATGCCGAGCCGCCAATCAAGCCCGGACCAATGAATGGCGCAGAAGATAATGCAGCCCTCATCTCTGGTCCTGGTTCTACGCAATTGAGAACCATTCTCCGTCGCTCTGCCAATAATCTGGTGATCACCCTGGTCAGGCAATCCTGGGACAAGCACATGGTGTCCCAGACAACTCCGGAAGCAGCCTCTGGCTCTTCCCCACCTTCCGCCATGCAGGTCAGCATACCCTGCAAGACGGTACAGCCATGCGAGAATGCAGCCATGGCTGCTCTCACCGCATCCTCAACGAGAGTTAACTCATTAAAAGGATCTTTGTTAGCCTGGGAAACCAAAGGTCGAGAACGACCCTTAGATTTGCCGGCCAAAAAGCCGAGGAACACGAGCATATTGATGATAGGCCTGCTCTGGAAAGCGGACCCTACTCCTTTCCCCTTAGGGGCCTTGGGCAGCGAATAATCTGGCTGAACCAGTCGGTACGCCGCAACTTCCAACACATCAGACGTCTGCGTGTCCAAGGGGAGCGTCGGCATGGCCGAAGAGCCACTTGACAGAGCGCTAGCCGCTCGCTCTGACATCTGCTCCATCGCCGGATCACACTGAGATCCTTGATCCGATTCCAAACCGAGACAGTCGGACATCTAGCCAAGGACCTGCATCCATTCAGCTCCGGTGCAAAATAAACGAAATCTAGGATTTCTTTTTTCACGAGAGAGTTGATACTTACCTCCCTAATACTTTTGATATTGCTAAATATTGGCTTTCACTCAATAAACACTCAGATTTAAAACAGTTAGGTGCCCCTACTGGGCAGGGAGTCAGAGCGTAGTCTGGCGGATGCCAGCCCCACCACCGCGCATGCGCAGACTAGCACTTCCTCTGACTAGATTATTGGCTGACACACATGCAACTATTAAGAGCCTGAAGACCGAGCCTCTGTGGGGTGGAGAGGCCGGGTCCGTATCTAGGGAGGTAAGTATCAACTCTCTCGTGAAAAAAGAAATCCTAGATTTCGTTTATTTCACTTCAAGAGTATACTTACCTCCCTAATACTTTTGATATTGCCAGAATTCGAAAGTGAATCTGGCGGGAGGGAGGCGAGGTCAAAAGACCAGCTCATCCCTATACGCTTTTCTGCGTTTAAGGCACTTAAACTTCTGAAACTGTAAGAAAAAACAGTCAGGATTTGACTAACCATCGGATAACACCACCGATGTATGAGAGATGACCGAATGTCATATGCGCTCCCCCCCCCCCCCCCCTCCTTCCTGGGAGGAAGAGTCGACTGACCTCAATGTCCTATACGCTCTCTACGTACAAGTGCCATGTACTACAGGACAGAGACGAAAAAAGCTCCATTTTCGTAACTCTCAACAATGAACCACACAAATACACAAACCATCACCATATTAATAACGGGTAATCGTGACAATACAATCAACAACGGACAACACATGAACAAGACTGACCTTGTTGAAAATGGCTGCTGACATCATCTTCCCATTGGTAAAGACTGATGCAGGCCCAAAAAAGTGGGTGTTTCCATAAATTAATTGTGAAATATATAAGTAATGAGGAAAAACCTCCTCAAAAAATATAAACCGATTTATTTTTTCAAAACCGACAAGGCGAGAGGATTAGAGGTGTCACGGAGATAATGGTCTGTAAAACTTGACTCACAGTGCCACTGAGCCACCGACATAATATCATCCACAGGGACCCCATTAAATAGGGCCGTGGATGTCACTACGCCGCGGACACTGTGAGCCTTGGCCACGTCAACCTGCTTCCCGGTGGCGGATTTATGGCAAAACTGAATGCATTCCACAATCCACCTGGAAATGGTGTCCTTAGAAGCCCTCCCATGGGGTTCAATATATGACAACCATAACGCTGACTGGTCGGTGCGCCATGCCGCCGTACGTTGTTTGTACCGGCGCAGCGCCCGGACGGGACACCATGCTTTAGAATTAGGATCATATCTAGTTAAAGCAGGCAAAATAATAGGTTGACCTGGATATTTCAACGACTGATTTTTAGCCAAGAAATTAATCCTAGGTAGCAGCTTAAGGCCTTCCCCTGAAACCACAAAACGGTCATCCTCGGCTGATAAGGCATGAATTTCACTCCTACGCCTAGCCGAGGCCGCAGCAATTAAAAACACAGTCTTCAGTGTTAATAGTTTCATAGAAATGGAACTAAGTGGTTCAAAAGGCTTATCACCTAGTACTTGAAGCACTAGCGATAAACTCCAAGACGGAATCACAGGAGGATTCCTTGGTCTTAGATTGCCCATGCCTTTAATTAATACATTCAATGTATTTACTTCAGCACTTCCCCTCTTAGCCAAGCAAGGAATAACAGACATTAATGCTGACTTATAACCAGCAATAGAGTTAGGCTTGAGGCTATAGGCATCATAGAGGTGACAGAGGAAATCAGCTACTACTTGAATAGATGAATCCATTGGATCAATACATCTTTTTGAGCACCATTCTGCAAATCTGTTGATTTTATAATTATATGCTCTGGAGGTTGACCCCCTCCTGGCTTTGGCCATAAACATGGCTGCTTGCTCAGAAAAGCCCTCCTTAATTCTAGATTCCTTGACAACATCCACGCAGTCAATCTGAACATTGACGGATTGTTGTGAAGGGCCTTGCCCTGGAAGATAATATCGTCCATCAGAGGCAGAGGAACCGGATTGCAGACCAGAAGGTCCAGCAGATCCGTATACCATGATCGGCTTGGCCAATCCGGGGCGATCAGAAGCACTTGGCATTCCTCTTGTCTGATTTTCTGAAGAATTTTTGGAATCAGGATTGCTGGAGGGAATGCGTATGCATACATTCTCCCCCAGCTGATAGCTAACGCATCTGTTGCGAAAGCGCTTGGATCCGGAATCGGAGAGACGTACGTCGTCATCTTCGCATTCTTCTTCGTTGCGAACAAATCGATGTTGGGTTTCCCCCAATGGTCGAACAGACGATCCGCAACACATTGATTTAGTTGCCATTCCGTGGGTAAAACACTCATCCTTCGGCTCAATGAGTCTGCTAGCAGGTTTAACCTTCCCGGAATATGAACTGCTTTCAAGGTAATCTGGTGATCCAGACACCAACAAAGCAGTTTCCATGTCATCATACAGAGACTGGGCGACTTCGTTCCGCCCTGGCGGTTTATGTAAGTCACAACTGTTGAGTTGTCTGAACGAATAAGAACAATCTTGCCCTGAACTTTCTGTAAGAAATGTTCCAGGGCCAGGACTACTGCTCTTAGCTCCAGTAGATTTATATGTTCCTTTGACTGTTCCAGATTCCAAAGCCCTGATATCGTGGACTCTTCCAGGCAAGCTCCCCAGCCCTCCATCGATGCATCTGTATACACAGTCACCTGAGGGTGGGGAGGGGTTAGCAAAACCCCCGGCAAGAGATTCTCTGTATTCAACCACCATTGCAGGTGGTGAATGAGAGGCGCCAACACTGACACATTCGAGTCCAGCGAACCTGTACTCTGGGTCCATTGTGTCATGAGAAATAACTGGATCGGCCGCCTGCGTAAGGCGGCCTGAGGAATGACTGGTTCCAATGAAACCATCAACCCCAGCATTCTCAAGTAAACCCGTGCCAGGACATGACGACTGTCGCACACTGACTGAATTAACGAGATGAGTTTCTGAACTCTCTCCTGAGTAGGATACACATATCCTGTCTCTAGATAGAAGAACATCCCCAGGTAAACAAACTTCTGGGATGGAGTCAGCTCTGATTTTGGGAAATTGATCATCCAGCCTAAGTCTGTGAGAGTTTTCAAAACAATCTCCAGATTGGCCGACAAACTTTCCCGGGTGTGCGCTTTCAACAGCCAGTCGTCTATGTACGTGTGGACTGCTATGCTTCTCCTGCGGAGGTATGCTGTGATCGCAAGAACCACACGGGTGAAAACCCGAGGAGCCGTGGAAATTCCGAAGGGTAACACCCTGAATTCCCACTGTCTGCCCTGGAATGCAAATCTCAGGAAGCGACAGAAACTCCCGTGGATGGGGATGTGGAAATAAGCGTCCTTCAAATCTATCGACGCCGTCCACATCCCCCTCTCCAACCCCGCCAACACCGAGCGCACCGTTTCCATCTTGAAACTGGGCGTCTCGATGAACTTGTTCAATGGCTTGAGGTTGAGAATCGGTCTCCACCCTCCGGTGCGTTTTGTTACTAAGAACAGGGTTGAATAGAAGCCCGGACACCTTTGTGCCGGCTGAATAGCTCCTTTTTGTATGAGGGAATTTATCTCCTCCTCGATACACAACCTTTGCTCTGGCTCTCTCGGAATGGGAGTCCAGACTGGCACTAGAGACAGTCGCGACGGCGGGCCTGTCATCCACTCTGGATGATACCCGACGGAAAGCCATCGCAAGACTAAACGGTCCTGAGTCAACCGTTCCCACTCTTGCATGTGGACGGCTAGCCGGCCTCCCACCGGTCCACCTAGGGACCGCGGTGGACACAAGGCATGCAAGAGCGGCACTGTCTCCGTTGCCATACACACCGGAGTGGTTCTTACCGCGGTAAGCGTCCTGTCAGGACCGATAACCACGCCCAGATCCTCGCGCGCCCCGCCCCGCCCCGCCCCGCGCGCACCTCGGTGCGCGGGCGGCTGCCTGGCTGACGGCGCCTGAGGAACCTGCGCCCCCCTCGCTGCTGGCCGAATCGCACGCGGCCGAGGCCGACGCTGCGACGGTGGCTGGCCTCTGACTTGGCCAGCACCACCTCGAGCCTGCAGGGGACGATACGCAGGGGCCGCGGCGCGAACGTTAGCACGACGCAGCACTTCAAACTGCTCGCGCAGCGCCCTCTGGTTATTCACCAGGGTGACCGTCTCCTGGAGGTGGCGACATCCCTCACCTCCAAAAAGACCAGGACCCGTCATAGGCGTACGGAGTAGCCTATTGTACAGGTCCTGAGACGGGCACAGATTGTCCAGGGCAAACGTGCGTCTTGCCCGGACACTCCTGGTCACCGCCCGAGTCATACAGTCCAGCGCCAGGTTAATACCATCCTGGATGGCTCGCTGGACCGTGATCGGGCTTGGCTGGTGCGATGCGGATGCCGTTACTACCCCCTGTAACAGCTGGGAGACGTGGGACAGAGCGGCAATCGAAGCCCTCCCACTCTCCTCCGCATCACGCAACGCGGTATTCGCCGAACGCAACGCGTTCGAGCACAAGACCCCCGTGTCAGAACGGGAGCCTGGCCGCGCATCCTCACCCAAAGCCGCGCGGTCATCCACGCTGGGCTTGGGTACCACACCGTACCGCTGGTAATCCAGGGGCACGATGCGACAACGCCTGGCCACCTCGCGAGGGGCCTTCGCGAGACGTCCACTCGAGTTAATGGACGTCTCCGCCGCCTTGAACATGTCAACGACATGCTCCGCCAGCGGCAGAGAAGGCATAGCGTTAGCAGTCGGTTTCCCAGCTAACCACGGCGTGTGAACACGCTGGCTAGCCGACTGCTCCACGGGCAGATCAGGCCTAACGCTCACCAACCACTGGCAAGCGTTATACCAATCCTCCTCCGTGGCTAACTGCGAGCGCTCTACAAGACGGGGTCCTTCGTCTTCCTCCTGAGCGCAAGCAGTAGAGCTTGACGGCGGGTACGCTGATACACCTGGCAAGCCAGGGAAAACATGCGGGCCTGACAGCACCGGCATGAGAATATCACTGGTTTGACCAGGAGCAGGCACCGTGGCAGAGCGCGGGGTATATATAGCCCCACCACGGGCCCGGCCAGCACCAGCAACACCCTCGGCAAGCCGAGGTATGCGGTACCGCTGGCCATCAGCAGCGCCCTGGGCCACCACCTGAGCCGCGGACTCTACTCCAGGGAGAGTAAAACCGTGGAATAAGCCGCCTGTATTCCCCGCGAGGGGTGCACAAACGTCTTCATCCATGTCCACGTCGTCAGACGGCGACCCTAGCAGGTAATCCTCATCACCCTGGTCAGAAAGATTAGACCCCGGGTCAGCAAAGAGAGCTAACCCGGGCTGACCAGGAACGGTGCCATAGGAGGTACTGGCCACCGCGGCGTGCGGATACCCCTGGACTGATAAGCAGCCCGCGGGTTCCAGCGACAACCGTCCACGGTCCCCTATCGGCGCGGCAATAAGCCTGCTGCCAGGGTCGTGGAACGCCCCCTCTAATGGGGCCACCTCTGAATCGTCGAACAACGGAAGCGGTCTAAGGAAAATCGATCCAGAGGCGGGGATTACCTGCTCCGAAGCCGATGATGAGGACAGTAAAGGATTTGGTCCAGGAAGCATGTCACGAAGCAACCCTGGAACCAAATCCTTTATTGTCCTCTTCATCTCTCCCAACATCTCGGTCCGGAAGGCCTCCATATCCACCGCGGACGAGACCTTCCCCTTACCCTTCCTACTTACAACCTCTCGTTTCCGCTTCTTCTTCTTCTCCTCCTCTACCACCTTGTCCGTCGCCTGTAAGCAGCACAAGAATTCGGACATTAACTCGCCCCCCCAGTGCTTACATATGTCACAATTAACCAAGGGACCACAAGGGCTACATAGATAGCACAGATGAGGCCAGAACTTTTCATGAAGAAAACGTCCACAGGACGCGCAACCCGGTCCCTGAAACAGGGCAAAGGACAAGGAGTATGAGCAACTAGTTAAGCTTAGAAACTCAATCCAACTCAAAGAGAAGGAAAACGATCATAAAGATCAATATACATCAGAAACCAGCATAGCGCTTGAATTGCTGATAAATACATAGCCAGGCTGATTATGACGTCATTAATCCCGTGACAGGAAAAATTCGATCCCAACAAAACATCCAAGTGCAAGGACGAATTGTATGCTGAATGGATAAGTCGACTACACAACCATCAGATACATATAGATAACTCTTTTCTGGCAAAAATGTTAATTATCTCCCTTTGTTTGTTTACAATAATTAACATCACCACATTATCAATAACTAGATACCTGACACTTTGTATAGACAAACCATCCAACGTGACGAACCGGAGAACTCCACCATCTGCACGCCTCTTAACTCTCTCCACCTCATGGGGAAGGAATTGGATCAAGAGGGCAAAGTGAGAAGACCTTTATACTAGGCCTCCAACTCACTGGACATAATTTTTCATTTGGTTAGATAACCTAACAATGTTAGTAGGAAATGGAACCATGGTGGAGAGAAAACTAACTCTCTGCTACTGTGATGTCACCACCTAGCGTCATACAGACCTGTGGACATAAACAGAAAGAGAAATTAGTCCTAGGTAGCACCGAGTTGACATAAACCAACTAACCAAGGCGCTTATCACGGTAAACGCGAGTCCCGGAAACACAATACACCGGGAAGAAAACTCGCTAATTTTACTAGAAGTCACCTGATTTAAAGGTCCTAAGTCCTCCTGTGGCGAAGTGTACCCTCCTGCCATCTAAATCAGATACTATCACTCCAAAATATACACCAATTAACAGTTTAAGAGTAAGAAAAGCTTATGACTCAAAAAGACATGTGTGTTCTCTTTGCCAATAATCTAGCAAAGAGGAAGTGCTAGTCTGCGCATGCGCGGTGGTGGGGCTGGCATCCGCCAGACTACGCTCTGACTCCCTGCCCAGTAGGGGCACCTAACTGTTTTAAATCTGAGTGTTTATTGAGTGAAAGCCAATATTTAGCAATATCAAAAGTATTAGGGAGGTAAGTATACTCTTGAAGTGAAATGAGGATTCGTCCATTAACGGACTACCCTTCTCATCCTCCTTCTCACCCTTGGATGAGTAGGCTACCGACGATCCATGATGAGAGCATTGGACCACACGTCTTTCAACACGAAGTGGATCCATAGCCCGACTACTCGCGGCTCCAGCATCTAGCGAATCGCCAGATACGGATTCACTGCAGTCCTTCGGCTCCAGCACGGGAGCCGGGACTACAGCCGCTACTACGGCAGGCGACAGAATTCCGAGAGGAACCCTCCTTAATGCCTCTGTGATGCCGACTGGAGCCGCAAAACACGGCTCCAACGGCAACGCGGCCTGAGCGAAATCCGGGTGAAAGATGCCCGATGGAACGTCGACATCCCCACCCGCCTGGCAGACCCGCGGGAGGTACTAGCGTCTGCCACCTGAGAAAGCTCTGGCATGCCAGTCTTCCATCAAGAGGAAATCTTCTTCCTCCGCCGTCGGCTTTTGAGCCAAAGCAGGAGGAAGGACAGGTGCTTGTTCCTCCACAGAACCGGCCGGACCACCGATAGGATGTCCTGCACCAGCCTGCATCGTCAGAACAGTGGACTGGAAGGACTTGAACATCGCCTTGAATTGGGCCGCCCAAACACCCAAGGCCGAGTCCATACGATCATTCAGACGTTCTTCAAGACCTTTTACTGACACCTTATCCGCTTTGGCCACCTTGTCCCTCGCGATCCTCTCCAAACGCGCACACCAATCACGATCGAATTCCGCCACCAACTCCGATGACCACTTCGCACATACATCGCAAGGACTCCCAACCTTGCACTTCGTGCAGGCAATGCAGTGATGACCGGAAAACTTCCGTTTCATGAAGCAATTACAGCGCTGACAAAGGGTATCTTGCCCCTTCACTTTCAGCGAACACAGTAAGAATAAAAACGCTGCACATGATATACGATGACGAGCAACACGCACAATTGACTTCATTGTACTTAAAATTACTTAGAAACATTAACTTTCTCATAGCTTAATGATAACCAAGTCTTTAGGCAGGAAATATTTGAAATTTTTTAGAGTGAAAATTAAGAAACATGACTTGGTAATAAGCTAACATTAAAATAGCCAAGAAACATATATCGATCGCTACAAACACCCTCGTCAATGAAGCGAGAGCTAAAGAACGGCCTAAAACAGTGCACAGACATGCCAAGCCAATACAAAACATTATGCTACGGGCGCATCCATTTTGGAAGGAAGCGAGTCGCAAGAGAAATTAACCGAGTAGCCGGATAAGATTAAACAGTTAACGGGTAACGGAGCGACTCCAACAATGGCTACCATTTAAATATAATGTGCCAATTTAAAGAAATTTTAATCAGTCATTACGGCATGAATGTATAAATTCTAGATTGATACAACCTGCCCCTGTGATGACTTTCCCTTTCCTTCCATGAAGCCAGCGATGGATAAACGAAAACATGCTTAATTCTGATAAAATTGACAAAATTTTAGAGCTAGAAAACATGCGACTTGAAAAGTCAGCAAAATAGACGAATCTGACTGTGATTGGGAATTGACTCGGTACCTGGGGGTATGGTACATGTAGTTCCCGGACACAGTATGGGCAGGACCAGGAGAGTGCGGAATTTTCAATTGTTTATTTGGAGCTAGACTAGATAAGAGATTATCATAATAGTACATCTGGTAAGTATTATTCGAAGTAGAATGTGGTAAATCATGACCATGTGAAGCTATGGGCTGGTTATTGACATTATGGATCGAGTGAATGTTGGCATGGGGTAGGAGCATCAAGTGACAGTTGAGGTGGGTTTCTGACTTGACATTAGGCCTGTTCGGTTAATCGATATATCATCGATAGTCGATTATTTTTCATGGCAATTATATAATCGAGTGTAAAATAAAATCATTGAAAAATCAATTTAATCGAGCAAAGATCGATTATTTATTTTAATCAGGCATAATTTAGTGTTTAGTATACCTTTAATAAATACGTAGGCGGTGATATGGCTTGCTTTAGGTTTGGCAGCCTGACATCTGCTAAATATGGTAATCAAAGTCTGAATAGCCCGAGCCGTGGTGAAACAGCTCTTTCTAAACTTTTTGAGGGAGCCATTCGGCTCTAAAACGTGCATTTGATTGGTCCAAATGACGTTGTTAATGGTGATCTCAATTCTGATTGGTTGAGACACGTTTGACAATGGGCAGCCGCTAGCAGTTCTAGAACCGCTATTTGGTGCAGTGTTGGAGCCGCTGAGCCGCCGGTTCTTGTCTTAATTGTTTTTAATGAAGTTACTGTATATAATGGGCTATATCAGGGGAAGTGGAGGATACTAGAAGGATTCAGACTTTGTAACGTTTTGCTCCATGTTGGAGCTCTACAGAGGACTTACATGATGCCTACAATCACTGTTAGTGACCATGGTGAATCTAGTCGAGTGTTACTTGAAGTAGTACAAGGAAAAAACTTTTGCTTATAATATTTTCAGAAGCATTTTTTTTTTTTTTGAAATACTGTTTTTTTACTTTTGTGATTTCCAGCGATTATAGTGCATTGCTGCGCATGCGCACGACGCTGGTGAGCATGAAGGTGGTGAGAATGAGATGATAGCTATGTTGGACGAGGATGTTGAATTTGGTGGAGATGGAAGGCCAAGATGATGATGAGATGATGAGATATGGCAATTCAAACACAAGATGGATGATATATTCTTTTGCGCACAGTTCCATGTTTAGTTTGCAATTAGACCGTACATGTTTTAAGGTCTGGCTATAAGGAAGATGTGATGAAGGTTCTGCGAACATGCATACATATACAAATAAATACATAGTAGCCATATTGTATTGTATAGTGTCCTTGTTGTCAAATTAATTATAGTTACTGTTGATGTTGAAAACCATTCCTATTGGTGGTTGTTCGCACTGTTATGTTGAACCAAAATTGGTCAATTTTGAAAAATGTGTGTTCAGTTATTGTCGATATGTTTGTATATGGAACTGGGTCTGTATTTGAATAAATTTTGCTCTCAAAAGTTTGTTTGAAGCGTTGTTTTTTAGAATACGTATCGCTGTGTGAGTGTCTGAATGTGTACATGTTCTGTCTGTTCAATATATCTCGAAATCTGGGCTGTACTGTATTGGGACCACACTCGTTCCTTTGGTGCGTGTTTTACTCCCTCCAGGGTCTATCTGTCCTCATTCTTTTGGTGAGGTATCCGTATGTCACTCATTCTCCTTCTGAGGTGGAGGTGTCCGAGTTTGGACGAAGTCTATGTGAGCACGAATTCCGAAAGTTTATGGCTGTCGCACACACAAGCACTAAGCAGGATGTAAATTTGACTGGTGAAATTCTGAGCTGTGGATTTGTTGGTCATCCATCCGTTGTTGGGACGTGGTGGTTCTGTTGTCACTGTTGGTGGCGAACCGGCGGTTGTGGAACCGTTCACAGATACTGTAAGTTTCTTAAATCCTGTCAATAACTGATGTTGAAGCAAGACCGTCCCTCTGAAATTTCCATTTAGTATTGTGTTTCATTTCTAAATGGCCACACTCGCTCTTAGTATGGCCTTCTGATGTGAAGTATCCAGATACAGGGATATCATGACGTATGTGCTTTTCGTATTTCTGTATTCAAAGCACCCACGGTGCACATAATGTGAAGCTGAACCAATTTGGTAAATATGGTACAGTGATACGTCATTGCCTGGCAACGAGCGCACGTGAACGGCCTGAATGACGCGCTGCGCTCAAGTCAAGTTTTCCCAAAAAGGCTTACCCTAGTATTTACGGCAGCAGAATGCTAAGTAAAAGTTGTAAGAATATAAAAATTACATGTTTTCGCAGCATTATTTTTTGGTAATGACAAGCCTTTTTACTAATGGAATGGTTATATGCTAGGTTAGTCAGACTCGATAGAACATCCGAATTAAAATTATTTATTTATTTATTTATTAGTATCAGGCCTACATACTAAATTATGAGTTGATGGTAGCTAGCCTATTCAGTATTCCATGTTGTAGTGAAGGCAACAAATTTTGACAATTTTTTACGCATACGGTACGACGTTAATAAGCAGCCTATGTGACCAACAAATTCTGCCTTACATGCATTACAGTGACGCATTTATTTATGCCCTTCTTCGTGAATACGGCGTAACTATGAGGCGTAACTCTAGGACGTATGTTCCACTCTTCATGAATACGGACCCTGCTGATTATTTTCAAACAATGATTGATAAGCTGTAATGTTAATACGTACATTGAATTCTGCACGGACTGCGCAGTCCTCAATATGACCCAGCCAATTTTGTAAATCCTCTTCGCTTTCAGCTGCGACTTCGAGGGGCTGACCTTGAGGTGAATAGATCTTAAATGCAAATTGTCGCACACCTCCTCCAGATGAACGTTCTGAAAATACACAGGAGTAAAGGTAAGTGGCACTATATGAGGTGGTCCGAGAGCAGAGGTTCATGCACCTATACAGTAAATTTCTGGCAAAATGACCTAACCACCCTTAAACATTTATACACAATCCAGTAACAGAGGCTATTGTGTAGATTTATTGGAGCCAATGGAGACATTATTGAGAAATATGAAAAAAACTAAATATAAAAAATTCACTAAAATTAATCTAGTAAAGTTGCACATTGCATCGTCCTTAGCAATGAGCACAACTGTACCATTTCACTGATATCTGACTGCAAAATAAAGATTCTGTTTCATTACTTAATGTACACAAAATATTTGCTTAGTGCATCAAATTTTCACAATTCTCTTGAGGAAGGCGTGTAGGCAAGCCTCAGGGTGGACAGGATGGCCATTCTTCCAGTGGCTCTGATCTAAGAGCTACCAAGTTACAGACACACCAAATCAGACAGACACAGGACCTCATAGGTATATATCCACCTCCTGCCCAACCAGGAGATATGTTAAAGGCATAATAGCATTTTAATTACAGGCAAAGAGACACTAAGCTGTGTACAGACTCAAAATCCACAATGTGCGATAAATTGATAGAAGGCAATATATTTAAGCCTTTCATGACGAAGCCCGCCGAAACTGGCCTCCACAGTGGTATTGATAAATGTCGATTCGCTGGCCAAGAGGTTGTTTTTGAAATTTTACCATGGGAATGAGCCAGTCATTCCAGTGGTAAATTAAAAAAAGTCTTCTCTTGGTCTGCATATGGGCATTCAATAAGTAAATATTTTGACTTTTTGAACAAATTTAGTCATTAGAGGATTAACATCTTTGACGTACATCATTTCATTCTGATGTCAGCTTAAACGTGACATATTTTGTATATGCTATCAGATACTTGAGTGACAGATCAGATCCCGCCATTGCAGGGATGAAAAAGTTCATCAAATTCTGTGTCCATATTCAGTAGATTCCTATTCTTAGAGTGCATGAACTTGCTACCAAAATGCTAAATCTGCCCCAGTAATCATCTGCATTATGTGCAACAGTTACACAATTATTCATTTTGAAAATTCTCTTGATCTTTTGCTTCAGCTCTACCTCTATCTACACACTTACCCACAGTACAATTACAAACATTGTTTGAGCGTTGTTTCAGTGCTTCTAACTACATACTTACCCACAGTACAATTACGCAGCGCCTCTAACTACACATTTACCCACAGTACAATTACAAACATTGTTTGAGCCTTGTTGCTGTGCCTCTAACTACACATTTACCCACAGTACAATTACAAACATCATTTGAGCCTTGATGCAGTGCCTCTAACCACACACTTACCTACAATATAATTACAATTATTGATTGAGGCTTGTTGCATTGCATCTACCTACACACTTACCCACAGTACAATTATGAATATTGATTGAGCCTTGTTGCAGTGCATCTAACTACACTTACCCACAGTACAATTACAATCATTGTTTGAACCTTGTTGCCATGCCTCTAACTACACACTTACCCACAGTACAATTACAAATATTGATTGAGCATTGTTGCAGTGCATCTAACCACACACTTACCGACAGTACAATCAGAAATATTGATTGAGCCTTGGTGCAGTGCCTCTAACTACACACTTACCCACAGTACAATCACACAGTCCCTCTAACTACACACTTACCCACAGTACAATTACACAGTCCCTCTAACTACACACTTACCAACAGTACAATTACAAATATTGATTGAGCCTTGGTGCAGTGCCTCTAACTACACACTTACCGACAGTACAATTACAAATATTGATTGAGCATTGTTGCAGTGCATCTAACTACACACTTACCCACAGTACAATTACAAATATTGATTGAGCCTTGGTGCAGTGGCTCTAACTACACACTTACCCACAGTACAATTACACAGTCCCTCTAACTACACACTTACCCACACTACAATTAAAAATATAGTTTGAGCCTTGTTGCCATGCCTCTAACTACACATTTACCCACAGTACAATTACAGATATTGATTGAGCCTTCTTGCAGTGCCTCTAACTACACACTTACCCACAGTACAATTACAGAAATTGATTGAGCCTTGTTGCAGTGCCTCTAACTACACACTTATCCACAGTACAATTACAGATATTGATTGAGCCTTCTTGCAGTGCCTCTAACTACACACTTACCCACAGTACAATTACAGATATTGATTGCGCCTTGTTGCAGTGCCTCTAACTGCACACTTACCCACAGTACAATTACAGATATTGATTGAGCCTTGTTGCAGTGCATCTAACTACACTTACCTACAGCACAATTACGAATATTGATTGAGCCTTGTTGCAGTGCATCTAACTACACACTTACCTACAGCACAATTACGAATATTGATTGAGCCTTGTTGCGGTGCATCTAACTATACACTTACCTACAGTACAATTACGAATATTGATTGAGCCTTGTTGCAGTGCATCTAACTTCACACTTACCTACAGTACAATTACGAATATTGATTGAGCCTTTTTGCAGTGCATCTAACCACACACTTACCTACAGTACAATTACAAATATTGATTGAGCCTTGTTGCAGTGCATCTAACTACATGCTTACCTACAGTACAATTACGAATATTGATTGAGCCTTGTTGCAGTGCATCTAACTACACACTTACCTACAGTACAATTACGAATATTGATTGAGCCTTGTTGCAGTGAGCCAAGTGGTGCTGAGTCTGCAGCATTATCCTGCTGCTCGATCTCCTCTACATAATTGGACGGGAACCAAAGTTGCTTCTTCTCACCATAATCACCACGCCACCTAGCGAGAAACATACACATAGAGGACCTCAAACAAGTCGACATTTTATATCAAATTTATCGCATTAAGTTTACTAACATCTCATTTAGTGAGTTACAAATGAGATCTTACTAAATGAGTGTGATACAAAATATTCAACAGTTTACCCATATAGTTACCTTGATATTGGGATTCTGGGAATTCAGGGTTCAATCGATCGCTAGGAATGGAAGGAAATAATGGATCCTTCTACAGAAGCTCCAGAATCTAACTTTTAACCCTTTAATGGTTATTTTGTGATCTTGAGGAATTTCCATTTACTGGCCAAGAGAACTGGGGTTTTTTAATTTAGCACTGGAATGCCTGGCTCGATAACAGAGCCAGTTATTCCAGCAGTAAATTTTCTAAAATAGTCCTCTCTTGGCCTGCAAATGGACATTCAATGAGCAAATGAGCAACTATTTTGATTTTCTTGACCAAATTTGGCCATTAAACACTCAAACAAGTAAGCTACTGAATATGATGAAACTTATTTGACAGAAATCTATTCAAATTAGTTTCATAGTACTCAACAGATTATTTATTGACATCATTAAGGATTCCTTTCAATTAGTCAGGTTCAGAGAGATATGGATGGTGGCCATAGAGGAGATGCTTGCCTTTTTTGTGATAAGTCCAATTTACAGCTTTAATTCTTAGTCCCAGAAATAAGATATCTATACACTAGACTCACCATCCACCATCCTGCTTATTGACATTTGTGATGATGGCGCCCTTCCTAAATGACAACTCGTCATCGCGGTTGGCATGGTAATCATGCAATGCTTTCACACGAATCTGCATAAGTAAACACATAGTGGAATACAGATGCTATTATTAACCCCAATAGAAGAAAGGGGATACTTCAGTCTGTCTGTCCATCCATCTGTCCAACCATCCATCTCTCTGCATGTCCAAAGCTATCGCTATAAACTACTGGTCCGCTATTGCTTAAACCGTAACACAAGAATGTGTGATCTGGTAAACTATCAATCCCTCGCTAACTTGGTCTTGATTTGAAAATATAATACAATGGGCGTGTGAAGGTTAAATGTAAAGAAAATTTAAATCTGTGCTTAATCAATGTCCTTCCATTGGTAAGTGAAGAAGAGTCTTTGAAAATGTACCAGTTTTATTATCAAGCCAGTCATTCCAGTGATACATTTCCAAAAAGGCTTCTCTTGACCTGTAAATGTCTTGGTCATTACAGGGTTAAATAAAATAGTAGGACACGGTGCAATATTTAAGGACCTTTCGAGTTTTAATTATGCCCCGCCCATCCCTAGATAAGCACCAACCACACCACGCTCTTGTTGGGATCGAACGATCCCTGAACCCCTGACTATCAATTTCCAGAAAACTATACAGGTAAGCTGTTGAATATTTTAAAACTAATTAGACTGGGTGCTGTTGCTGCCTATGCCTATGGCAGCAACATCACCCATCAAATTAATTTCAAAATATTTAACATAATGTTTAGTAAATAGTAAATCCATCAGACAGACAATTCGCACACTTGCCAAACAGCATGTTTATTAAATAGGCATACAATTCGTACGTGTCAGACTATTTAACCTTTAAAACGGACTAAATAGTCATTCATGCTGTAATTGATTATGATATCATATGATTTATACATAAACTAGAAAGGTCCATTGCTATTTGCTCTCTATGTATTTGCATGAAATTGAGCAGACAGACACACGGACGGATGGACGGACGGACACACAGTTTCTG
Organism: Chaetoderma sp. LZ-2023a; assembly: GCA_034401795.1. Lineage (NCBI taxonomy): Eukaryota > Metazoa > Mollusca > Caudofoveata > Chaetodermatida > Chaetodermatidae > Chaetoderma > Chaetoderma sp. LZ-2023a. Next base: position 101,374,291 of record CM067367.1, read on the forward strand.
AGGAGTATGTTCACACAGAAACTGCTTATGACGGACAATAACATGGTACATCCTAGCACTGCAATCTAGCATATACACACTACACTTTAATAAGCAGCATTACAACCACACACATCAACTCTTTAAATTTGTTTCAAAATAGTAAATTAAAAGTTTCTAATCATTATTTCAGTAAGGCAGACGCAACATCAGTTAATATTTTGTACAATTAAATTGGTTGTAAGCACACACAATTATGAACATGAATGAGTACAATGAATCACACGTGTTAGTGTCTTATCATAAATTATTCTTCCCCTACTTGTATCATAGTCAGTGCTGTTAATTCTGAGATATAAATTAAAACTGTTGCTTTTAGCGTTTTATCATCATCTTTCTCAAAATGTACAATGAGAGATTCATATTTATTTATGCCCCACCCATTTCTAGCCAAGCTCTTCCCACATTTACATGTGTTGGAATTGATTTGAAACTTTGAAAGCATAATTTCCAGGTTACTATACAGGTAAGATCTTGAATATTTTGAAACTAATTTGTCTGGGGACTGCTGTTGCTTTAACCAGCTCTCAGGTCAAATTAGCTTCAAAATACTCAACAGAATGTTTATTAAATTGTAAATTCACCAACGATACACAATTCATGACAGAGTTTTCGATTTTCGTGACCGATGAAAAAATCATTTTGATCGAGACACCAGCTAACATGTCACGTATTTGATACATACTTGAGTGACAGATTGGATCACTCTTAATAAATCACCAAGGCTATGAGCCGATCATCAACCTTGTCTTTATTCACTTCAAAGATAAGAATCAGCTAGACAGTAGACATTTTTCTAATTAAACATTTTATATTTATCAGTTATGCAATCACTGATATTCAAGTATCCTCATTTCAATGGAAACCTGTTGACTATTTAGAATACAATTTGATGAGAGACTAATGCAGCCTTCAGTCAAAATAACATCAAAATAACCAATAACTTACCTGGCTTGTACATGTTAGTGAGATAAGGGAATGTCTGAGATAGAAGGATAAACCTGACACTAGATTAACTTACCTTGGACTGAAAATCATTTGGATTCATATATAAGTCGGGAGAGCCATAGATAGCACCTTGATCAGGAGGCTGGAAGACAACAAGATCATTATTATTATTATTATTATTATTATTATTATTATTATATTTGTTTTAATCTATTAACCCTTTAAATTCCAGTATCTCAATAAGACAATTATACAGGTAAGCTGAAACTAATTTGACTGGAACCTGTTGCTGCCATTGGCAGTAACAACTCCCAGACAGGTTAGTTTCAAAATATTCAAAAAAATATTCCTTACATCATAATGAATCATTTCTAGTCCATATGGTTTAACCCTTTAATGGTCATACCGGCCAAAACCGGCCTCTGATATGATCTTGTGGAATGTCCATTTACAAGCCAAAAGAATACAATTTTGGAAAATTTACCACTGGAATGACTGGGTCGATAACTGAGCCAGTCGTTCCAGTGATAAATTTTCCAAAATTGTATTCCTTTGGCCTGTAAATGGACATTTAATAAGAAAATATTAAAAAATTTTTTTTTTTAATTTAACCATTAAAGGGTTAACTAGAGCCAGGCACTGTATCATACTGTAAACTATGGCTCTTTCATGTTAACTAATTAACCCACAAATTTGCCGACATTTTTCAAGACCACTGCAGAAGGTGTTTTTGGCTGATATGAGTGTTAATGGGTTAAAATATTATAATCCTAATTTCCATTCTTTTTCATAATACAACAGATGCTCGTTTTAGAAACAATTTTGCTGTAAGCTGTTGCTATCTAAGACAGCATTTTACAGCTATAATCGTTCTACAAATGTACGCGCCGCTGATTCATATCTTGGTGTAGGAATATTGCTCTATCATTGGAAACTTGAATAAATTCATTCATTCTCTCTCCCTCTCACCTAGCATGTGTAGAAATGAGTACCAGTGTAGAAGACGGGCAAGTTTACTGTGATGGACTGACAGACTGTCCAGGGGAGTAGAAATAATCTCAGCCACTTAAAAGCTTTAATGCACAAGCTGTTCATAACATTTTTTTTACAGTTGTCTTGGTAAATGTCCATTCACAGAACAAGACTACTTTTGAAAATTTACCATTGGAATGGCTTACTGAGTCTGTCATTCGAGTAGTAAACTTTCAAAAATAACCTCTTGGTTATGGACAAGTGGGCAAATGGACATTTTCTATGAGAAACGTTAAATTTTATTTAACAGATTTGACCATTAAAGAGTTAATGCCCTACATTCCAGATAAAGGAGGAACTCGTTCAATTTTGTTCTGATTAAAACTTGGTCAAATTCTATCATTTTTAGGGCTGTCCACTTCAACAGGATTTTGATCAGGCCAATGATCTCTCTGAAATCCACAATTACGTACCTTGAAAATGTTCCAAACGAAATACATGATAACCGAGCCAGTCATTTCAGAAGTAAATTTTCAAAAATAGTCTTCTCTTGGTCTGTAAATGAACATTTTCTATGAGAAGATTGACATTTTTAAAAACAAATTTAAATGGTTAAATTTCATTTTCCCACAGATAATGCAGAGTAGGAAATGTTTTCCAGTTTTAAAGAATTACTATATTGTTGAACGTATAATGAAGCAAGGATTTTTATACAAGAGGCCCAAGGGCCTGTGACCCTCACCTGGACCATTAGCATTTGACCCATTTTCATTTAAATAGACATGACGGATAATTTTGGGAAAATCCAGGATTCCCACCAAAAAATTGATGAATCAAAATTCTCGTGTGACATGTTGAAGTGTACCACAATAAGATCATTACGGCCAAGTTTCGTTGAAATCCTGCCATTGATTAAGCAGTAGCGTTTTAAATGGTTCCGAAATATTGTTTGAAAATCCCAGATGGTTGCCAAAAATAGACTAATCAAAATTCTGAATATAGGTTTTAGAGGGTTACCACCATAGGATCCTTCCAACCAAATGTGGTTAAAATCTGGCAAACTGTTTAGAAGGAGATACATTTTGACATATTTCAAGTAAACTTTTCATAAAACTTTTCACTCAACAAAATTGACCATGTAAGTCTGAATAAAAATTCTGGAGCCTACCATGATAGGTTTCTTCTACCCAAATTTAGTTGAAATCTGTGAAAAAGCTCAGGGGGAGAAGCGTTTTGACAATTTCCGGTAAATCTTTCATCAAATCTAAGGATCCTCCCACCCAAGTTAGACTAAAATCGGTCAAGCGGTTAATGAGTAGGCTTTTAAAGAAAAAGGTGCCAGACAATGGATGGACGATGGACGGTCGCCATGGCATAAGCTCACTTGGCCTTTCCTGCCAGGTGAGCTACCACTTGAGACAACAATGGTTGCCCAGTATTAAACGAAATCTAGGATTTCTTTTTTCACAAGAGAGTTGATACTTACCTCCCTAATACTTTTGGATATTGCTAAATATTGGCGTTCACTCAATAAACACTCAGATTAAAAACAGTTAGGTGCCCCCTACTGGGCAGGTAGACAGAGGGTAGTCCGGCGGATGCCAGCCCCACCACCACACTCAGATTAAAAACAGTTAGGTGCCCCCTACTGGGCAGGTAGACAGAGGGTAGTCCGGCGGATGCCAGCCCCACCACCGCGCATGCGCCGACTACTACTTCCTCTGACTAATTTATTGGCTGACACACATGCAACTAATAAGAGCCTGAAGACCGAGCCTCTGTGGGGTGGAGAGGCCGGGTCCGTATCTAGGGAGGTAAGTATCAACTCTCCCGTGAAAAAAGAAATCCTAGATTTCGTTTATTTCACATCAAGAGTATACTTACCTCCCTAATACTTTTGATATTGCCAGAATTCGACAGGGAATTCGGCGGGAGGGAGGCGAGGTCAAAAGACCAGCTCTTCCCTATGCGCTTTCACGCGTTCAAGGCACTTAAACGTCTGAAACTGTGTGAAAACACAGTCAGGATTTGATGAAAACATCGGCTAACACCAACCGATGGATGAGATGACCGATGTCATATGCGCTCCCCCCACCCCCCCCCCCCCCCCCCTCCTTCCTGGGAGGAAGACTAGCATGACCTCAATGTCCTATATGCTCTCTAGGTACCAGTGCCATGTACTATAGGACAGAGACGAAAAGGCTCCATTTTCGTATACTCTCAATGATGAACCACATCAAAACACAAACCATCACCATATTAATAAAAACAGGTAACGTGACAATACAATCAACAATGAACAACACATGAACAAGACTGACCTTGTTGAACTTGGCAGCTGTCATCCTCTTCCCAGTGGAGAAGACCGATGCAGTTCCAAAAAGTGGATGTTTCCATTGATTAATTGTGAAGTATATAAGCAATGAGGAAACCCTCCTCAAAAACATATAAGCGGTTATTTTTTCAAAATCGACAAGGCGAGAGGATTCGAAGTGTCACGGAGATAATGGTCTGTAAAACTTGACTCACAGTGCCACTGAGCCACGGACATAATGTCATCCACAGGGACCCCATTAAATAGGGCAGTGGAAGTCACTACGCCGCGGACACTGTGAGCCTTGGCTATGTCAACCTGCTTACCAGTGGCGGATTTGTGACAAAATTGGATACACTCTACAATCCACCTGGAAATGGTGTCCTTAGACGCCCTGCCATGGGGTTCAATATATGACAACCATAACGCTGACTGATCGGTCCGCCACTCTGAAGTCCGCTGTTTGTACCGAAGTAGCGCCCGAACGGGACACCATGCTTTAGAATTAGGATCATATCTAGTTAAAGCAGGCAAAAAAATAGGTTGACCTGGATATTTCAAAGACTGATTTTTAGCTAAGAAATTAATCCTAGGTAGTAACTTAAGGCCTTCCCCTGTAACCACAAAACGGTCATCCTCGGCTGATAAGGCATGAATCTCACTCCTACGCCTAGCCGAGGCCGCAGCAATTAAAAATACAGTTTTAAGAGTTAACATTTTCATAGAAATGGAACTAAGTGGTTCAAAAGGCTTATCTCCTAGTACTTGAAGCACTAGCGATAAACTCTTTTGAGCACCACCCTGCAAATCTGTTGATTTTATAGTTATATGCTCTGGAGGTTGACCCCCTCCTGGCTTTGGCCATAAACATGGCTGCTTGCTCAGAAAAGCCCTCCTTAATTCTAGATTCCTTGACAACATCCACGCAGTCAATCTGAACATTGACGGATTGTTGTTAAGGGCCTTGCCCTGGAAGATAATGTCGTCCATCAGAGGTAGAGGAACCGGATTGCAGACCAGAAGGTCCAGCAGATCCGTAACCATGATCGGCTTGGCCAATCCGGGGCGATCAGAAGCACTTGGCATTCCTCCTGTCTGATTTTCTGAAGAATTTTTGGAATCAGGATTGCTGGAGGGAATACGTATGCATACATTCTCCCCCAGCTGATAGCTAACGCATCTGTTGCGAAAGCGCTTGGATCTGGAATCGGAGAGACGTACGTCGTCATCTTCGCATTCTTCTTCGTTGCGAAACAAAGCCGGCCTCCCACTGGTCCACCTAGGGAGAGAGGTGAACATAAGGAGTGCAAGAGTGGCACTGTCTACTCCGCCAGAAACACCAGAGTGGTTCTCACCGTGGCAATCGGCCCATCAGGCACGATTACCACGACCAGATCCCTGCGCGCCACGCCCAGCACCGCGCGCACCTCGGTGCGTGGGTGGCTGCCTGGCTGGCTGCGCCTGGGGAGCCTGCGCCCCCCCTCAATGCCGGCCGAAGCGAACGCGGCCTAGGCCGATGCTGCGATGGCGGGTGGCCTCTGACTTGGCCACCTCCACCTCGAGCCTGCAGGGGACGATACGCAGGGGGTGCGGCGCGAAAGCTCGCACGGCGGAGCACTTCAAACTGCTCGCGCAGCGCCCTCTGGTTATTGACCAGGGTCACCGTCTCCTGGAGGTGCCTGCATCCCTCACCTCCAAAGAGACCAGGACCTGTCATAGACGTACGCAGTAGCCTATTGTACAGGTCCTGGGACGGGCACAGATTGTCCAAGGCAAACGTGCGTCTCGCCCGGACACTCCTGGTCACCGCCCGCGTCATGCAGTCCAGAGCCAGGTTGATACCATCCTGGATGGCTCTCTGGACTGTGGCCGGGCTCGGCTGGCGCAATGCGGATGCTGTTACCACCCCTTGTAACAGCTGGGAGACGTGGGACAGAGCAGCAATCGAAGCCCTCCCACTCGCCTCCGCATCACGCAGCGCGGTATTTGCAGAATGCAACGCGTTCGAACACAGAACACCCATGTCAGAACGGGCGCCTGGCCGCGCATCTTCACCCAAAGCCGCGCGGTCATCCACGCTCGGCTTGGGTACCACACTGTACCGCTGGTAGTCCAGGGGCACGATGCGGCAACGCCTGGCCACCTCACGAGGGGCCTTCACGAGACGCCCATTCGCCTTAATGGACGAATCCGCCGCCTCGAACATGTCAACGACATGTTCAGCCAGCGGCAGAGATGGCATGGCGTTAGCAGTAGCCTTACCAGCTAACCACGGCCTGTGGTCACGCTGGCTAGCCGACTGCTCCACGGGCAGATCTGGCCGAACACTTACCAGCCATTGGCAAGCGTCCGACCAATCCTCCTCCGTGGCTAGCTGCGAGCGCTCTACAAGACGGGGGCCTTCGTCTTCCTCCTGAGCGCAGGCAGCAGACCTTGACGGCGGATATGCTGATACCCCTGGCAAGCCAGGGAAAGCATGCGGGCCCGAAAGAACAGGCATGCTAAACTCCCTGGCTTGACCAGGAGCAGGCGCCGTGGTAGAGCGCGGGGCAGACACCGGCCCACCACGGTCCCGGCCAGCACCAGCGACACGCTCGGCAAGCCGAGGTATGCGGTAACCCTGGCCATCAGCACCGCCCAGGGCCACCTTCTGGACCGTGAATTCTACTCCTGCGTGAGTAGATCCATGGAATACGTCGCCTGTATCCCCCGCGAGGGGTGCACAGATGTCGTACTCCATGGTCACGTCCCCAGACGGCGACCCTAGCAGGAAATCCTCTTCCTCCTGGCCAGAAAGATTAGACTCCGGGTCAGCAAAGAGAGCTAACCCGGACTGGCCAGGGAAGGTGCCATAGGAAGTACTGGCACCCGCGGCGTGCAGATCCCCCTGGACTGATATGCAGCCCGCGGGTTCCTGCGACAGCCGTCCACGGCCCCTCGGCGCGGCACCAAGCCTGCTGCCAGGGTCGAGGATCGCCCACACTAATGGGGCCACCTCTGAACAACGTAACCGACCTATGGAAGAGTGACTCAGAGGTGGGGATCACCTGCTCTGAAGCAGACGCCGAGGACAACAAAGGATCTGGTCCAGGAAGCATGCTACGAAGCAACTCTGGGACCAAATCCTTTATCGTCCTCTTCATCTCTCCCAACATTTCGGACCGGAAGGCCTCCATATCCACCGCGGACGAGGCCTTCCTCTTACCCTTCTTACTGACACCCTCTCTCTTCTGCTTCCTCTCCTCCTCCACCACCTTGTCCTTAGCCTGTAAACACAGAAACTCAGACATTAGCTCGCCCCCCCCCCATTGCTTACAGACCTCACACTTACCGTTAAAACTCGACTAAAGGACGCAGTTTTTTGGTCAAAACACATGTACTAGAAAGGGGGGTGCGTACTATACTCGAGAACATTCCTTCCGCACATTTCTGGGTCGAAATTTTTCTTAAAAAGTCACAGATTATACCACGGAAATTGAACTAAATGTTACCCTAGCCAATTCGCGCCGCCTGACGACTATGTTTAATGTATACTCCAAAAACACCAAGCGGAAGTGAAATTATTAAATTGGGGCGCCTAAATATTGCTTATTCTTTAATAAATATCACTTATTACATCAAAATTAATCCAGAATTTGACATAAAAATGGCGTCGAGAAAAGATACGTGTATAAATCACTTGATTCGCCTCCAATCGCAAAAGATCTTTATTCTAATTAGAGCGAGTACTCGGATATAAATATTCTGGACTCGGAACTCGGAAATTGCTATATATCATCATTGCGCGATAGGAACTGAATGTTCCCGTACCTGTTTGATAACCAACTCCCGTTAGCGCATAAGATTACACAGCGCCTCCAATCACAAAAGAGCCAGATAACCAACTCCCGTTAGCGCATAAGATCACACAGCGCCTCCAAACGCAAAAGAGCCATTACAATCTATTTCTATCACGCGATTTCGATGTTTTCAAGGAGACATTTTATGCCAAAATTATATTGATTTTGATGTAATAAACAATCTTTATTGAAGATACACGATATTTAGGCGGTCCTATTTAATAATTTCTCTAACATCATGATAATTTTTAGTCATGCATTAAACATGACCGGATTGATGGTTATTTTTTATACCAATTTTCGATTTTTTAAAGGTACGTTTTTTCTAAATCTAACAGCGTCTTATACTTGAATACAAGAGTTTTTTGGGCGGATTTTGATCAAATTTGGGACAGCGTCCTATATTCGAGGGCGGCCTTTAGTCGAGAAATTACGGTAAGCAGTGGTCCACAGGGACTACAGCTAAAGCATAAGTGGGGGACGAAACGATCCTTTAGGAACCGGCCACAGGACGGACAACCAGGTCTCTGAAACAGGACACAGGACGAGGACAATGAGCAAGTTAGTCAAGGTTAGAAAAAACTCAAAACCAACTAAAGAGAGGGAAAAGATCATAAAGATCAGTAACCATAAGAAACCAGCGTTGGACAAAACTTTAAATGTAAATAAAGAGCAAGGCTGATTATGACGTCATCAATCCCATGACAGAAATTAAATTGGTCCGCCACAAGCATCTAAGTGCAAGAACGAATTGTATTCCTAACATAACGTCCTCACCTGGATATTCAGACTACACACCATCAGATACACAATGATAACAATGGTAAATAGTCATTATTTTTTCAAATAATTAACATCACCTCATATCATTAGTTAGATACCTGATACCTGGTATAGACAAACCATCCACCTGATGCACTGAATCACTCCACCAAGACCACGCCTCTTAACTCTCTCCACCTTAGGGGAAGGACTTGGATCAAGAGGGCAAAGTGAGAAGACCTTTATACTAGGCCTCCGACTCACTGGACATAGACTTTTTGGTTAGATAACCTAACAGTATTAGTAGGAAATGGAACCAAGGTGGAGAAAAACAAACTCTCTGATGCTGTGATGTCCATTACATATCCTCACCTAGACCTGTGGACATAAACACAAAGAGAGATTAGTATTATATAGCACCCAGTTGAAATAAACCAACTAAACAAGGCGCTTATCACGGTAAACGCGAGTCCCGGAAACACGTTACAACGGGAAAAACTCGCTAGAATATATTTTAAATCACCTGATATAAGGATCCTGCGCCTTCCTCCGGCGAAGTAGCTCTCTCAGACATAATCCAGGTGATATACTCTCACACAACAAGACAAAATAAGCCCAGAACGAGTGAAAACTTTGCACAAGCACAAAAAGCATGTGAACCCTCTGCCAATAAATTAGCAAAGAGGCAGTAGTAGTCGGCGCATGCGCGGTGGTGGGGCTGGCATCCGCCGGACTACCCTCTGTCTACCTGCCCTGTAGGGGCACCTAACTGTTTTTAATCTGAGTGTTTATTGAGTGAACGCCAATATTTAGCAATATCCAAAAGTATTAGGGAGGTAAGTATACTCTTGATGTGAAACAATTCAATCTCACACTAACAACATAACAAACATGTATAAAAACAGGAAGTTATTAAAGTTGATCCACTTTCTTACCAATCCGACTTTTTCGACTAGCTCTTGATTGACAGAATATCGAAGCTTCATCTTGTGGTAGAGGGGATGACGCTCGTAATACTGTACTAACTCCACGAGACTTTCAAACTGAGCCGTTCCGATCATGAACAAACGACCCTCCTGTTTGATGCGACAATGCTTTATCTTCCCTTCAGCTCTGTTAGGAGAAAGACATACAATGGTGGAAAAATATTGGTGGGCATACCATTGTCAAACATTCAAGAGAGACATACCGGTACACACTTATTATTAAGATATGATCAGACACATTATTATAACCCTTACCGCTCTGATGTCAATATTCTATCTTTTACTGTGTCAATATCAAAGAAACTGGTGTACATTTTAAACAATTTTGGTGGAAGATGTTGCTGTCTACGACAGCACCATCTCCCACCAAATTTGTTTAAAAATGTACACCAGTTCATTTGTTAATTTAATTTGAAAATTTCAAATTTTGACACCATAGTGGTAAGGGTTAAATAATCCGTTGAGTATTTGGGAGTTAATCTAACTGAGAGCCATTGCTAAATAAGGCAGCAGAAACTCTCAGTCAGCTTAATCTCTAAATATTCAATAGCATTTTCAGTATGGTTGCTAAATTGAAACATGGGGGTAGTCATTGATGAATGGATGAATGATTCATTTCTGTACATAGTTTTATTATAGGATGCATAAAGTTTAATATAGTGTGTGTGCATATGTGCGTGCTTGCGCGCGCGCTTTCTTCTGTACATATTCTGCTCTGGGAGGGCCTCAGGAAGATAAGTTTTTATTGATGATGTACATGTACCCTTATTAAATAAAGATTATTATTACTATTATTATTATTATTATTATTATTATTATTATTTACTGCTGCTTGTGACTTATGGGGTGAGTGGGCAGGGGAAAGGTGTGTGGGGGAGGGGTGTAACAAATAAGAGCAGCTAATCTGACCTATTGAAATTCAAACCAAAAACTTAATTAAATAATCAGCACAAATACAGATGTAAGGCGCACATACAATACAGGTATTGGTAGTTTTATCTAAGATAATGTATTTAAATCTTTAATGGCCAAGCCAGCCAAAAATGGAGTGGTCTTGAAGAATGTCTGGAGAATGCTGGGTAAATGGTGTGGCTATATTGAAGATAGCAGCAGACGCATGCACATGTATATTCAGCACAGCATTGATTACACAACAGGCCAAAGGGCCTGTGGCGCTCACCTGGACCATTGGTATTTAAACCATTTGCATTTAAATAGACATGATGGATGATTTTCAGAAAATCCAAGATGGTCACCAAAAAATTTACCAATCAAGACTCTCGTTTAATATGTTGAAGCCTACCATCATAGGATCGTTCCACCCAAGTTTTGTTGAAATCGGGCTATTGATTGAAGGAGTACTGTTTTTAAACATTTCTGGAAAACTTTCAGAAAATCAGAGATTGCTGCCAAAACATTGACCTATCAAAATTCTGAATAGAATTTCTAGACACTACGACAATAGGATTCTTCCCGCCAAATTTGGTTGAAATTGCGATTAATGGAGTAGCATTTTATATGAATTCCCATTTTTCAGAAAATCCAAGATGGGCGCCATCAAAATCAAGCCGTTAAAATTCTGTATACAAGTTCTGAAGTGTACCGGTCTAGGGTTCTTCCAGCTGAGTTTGGTTGAAATCAGCCAAGTGGTTAATGAGGAGTATCCTTTTAACTTATTTCTCACAATATTCAGAAACTCAAAAATGGCTGCTGGAAAAATTGACCAATCAAAATTCTGTATGCAAGTTCTGAAGCTGACCGCCCTAGGCTCGTTCCAGTCAGTCTGGTTGAAATCGCCCAAGTAGTTAATTAGACAATTTTCAGCCATTTTTCGGAAAATACAAGATGGCCACCGGACAAAATGACCGATCAAAATTCTCTAAACAAGCTCTGAAGTATACCACCTTAGGGTCCTTTCAGCCAGGTTTGCTTGACCTCATTCAAGTGATTAATGAGGAGTAGCTTTTTAACTGATTTCCCAAAGATTTTCAGAAAATCCAAGATGGCCACGGGAAATATGGACCAATCAAATTTCTGTATATAAGTTCTGAAATTTATCAGCCTAGTATCCTTCCAGCCAAGTCTGGTTGAAATTGCTCAAGCAGTTAATTAGTAGTGTTTTAAACGCTTTCCTGCCATTTTTCAGAAAATCCCAGCTGGCCGCCGGAAAAATTTACCAATCAAAACTCTGTGTACATGTTCTGAAACCTACCAACCTAGTATCCTTCCAGCCAAGTCTGGTTGAAATTGCTCAAGCAGTTAATGAGGAATAGAGTTTTAAACAATTTCCCGCCATTCTTTGGAAAATTCAAGATGGCTACCGGAAAAATGGATCAATCAAAATTCTCCACACAAGTTCCATACCACGCTAGGGTTCTTTCACTTAAGTTTGATTGAAATCGGCCCACTGGTAGGCTTTCAAGTGATTTCTGGTTGAAATTGCTCAAGCAGTTAATGAGGAGTAGAGTTTTAAACAATTTCCCGCCATTCTTTGGAAAATTTAAGATGGCTACCGGAAAAATGGATCAATCAAAATTCTCATTAATTCTCATACACATGAGAAGAGATGGATAAAATCTTCCTCAAAATAACAGCTATGTGATTATATCTATCACTACATATTCTAATTCTATGGTTCAACCAATTCAAGATTTAAAGTTAATAGATTAAAGCTGTCATGCCGTGTTAAAAGATGCAAAATCAACTGATGGGGGGGGGGGGGGGGACAGAATTATTATGGTATAAATGCAGGTGCGCTCCCAGTAACTAAATATTTATCAGGGAGTCTTTGTATTGCCACAATGAACACGATCCAAAGATCACTCCTTAAAGGGTATACAAACATTAGCTCAATACCTGGATCTGCTCAAATAGCCAGAAGATCTTGGTGTGTGCATAACACCACGAAACAGCAGAGTAACAGATGCGTCTTGTTAACCTGCATCTAATGTCCAGTACTCGCAGTTATTGGCTTTGAGGTCAGATTTAATAGATCCTAAATCCTTCGTCTTTATTAGATATAATCGTGATGGTCCGCTTAGCGAGAGTGAACAACCGATATTTTGTGGTTGGATTTGATTTTGAAGATGATTGAAATGATGCTGGGCATTGGAGTCACTGACAAGTTCAGGCGATCTGAACATACTATCCAGGGACAATAAATCTAGCTCTGACAACTTTAATCCGTTTTAGCCATAAATCCAGAACTCCGAAAGAAAAATCGAGGGATTGGATCCGTCACCCAAGCATAAGATGTCATAATCAAAGTAGAGTTTTAGTGATGCAGTGCAGCATAAAGGATTACCCCGCCTTCCGCTGAAATCCACCTTTCACTGAACGCATGCAATTAATCTGGAAGCTGAGTCAACCATAAATTGATACTAGTTACAAGTAGAATGCATCCATACACCAAGATTGATTAATGTATACAAGACTCATAAAACTAAAGCCTAGACAAGAACTTTCTATCATGCTCAGTGAACCATGAAAACTAGGTTAGGTTGACCTACTTTTCATACATGACAAACCATTATGCTACAATGCATCCATACATTAAGTTTGGTTACTGTACACAAAACTGCTTGAGATACAGTCCGGACAAGGTAAATCTATGATGTTCAGTGGCCCATGAAAAGTAGATAGTGCTGACCTACATGTGATACATGATGTGCCTTTATGCCATGATTCATCTACATGCTATGTTTGATTACTGCATACAACAGACCTTTCTGGCTTTACCTATGCCCCGCCCATCTCTAGCTAAGCTCCACCCACACCTTGCTTGTGTTGGGATCGATCGATCGATCTCTGAACACCCTGACAATCAATTTCCAAAAAAACGCACAGATAAACTGTTGAATATTTTGAAACTAATTTGACTGGATGCTGTTGCTGCCTAAGGCAGCAACAGTGCCCAGCCAAATTAGTTTCAAAATATTCAACAGCATGTTTATTAAAGAAGTAAAGAATTACAAAGCCATACAATTCATGTGTTGGACCATTTGAGATTTGTGGATGTTCTATATGGAACCCTTTGTGATGTAATAATTGTGACGTCATCATACATGTGCTACGCTGATTATGACATCATACGAGGTCAGATGATGGATGGATACTCTGGAAAGGTGAATTCTTGAAACTACAACACAGACAAATATAATCTATGATGTTCAGTGAACCTTAAAAAGTAGGTCACACTGACCTACCTTTGATAACCGACACATTTATGCCATGATGCATCCATATAACAAGTCTGGCGATGATACGTGAAAAGCTCTTGAAAATACGATCTGGATAAAAAATCATGGATGGCTGCACACACGGATGGAGCGATTACTACATACCCATGCTTTGCGAGGTATAAATTATGTCACTTGTTGCCAGAGGTCACAATCAAATGATGCAGGTTTGAGAAAAAAATGATACGGTCCATAGAATGGGTGGAATTGTAGGTCCATAGAATGGGCAGAATTGTATGGCTTTGGTGAATTTACAATTTAATAAACATGCTGTTGAATATTATGAAATTTAGTTGACTACAGCAAAAGCTTGAAGTCAAATTAGTTTCAAAATATTGAATAGCTTACCTGTATATTTACCTAGCAATTGAGACGCTGCGAGTTCGCAGTACAAAGTGTTTTAATTGATCTAAACGTGCATACTAAGTTGGCAGAGCATGTCTAGAAATGAATCTATTAGTTCAGAGATATTTTTAATCGGTTCATTGAAACCATCGGTTGTCCATCGGTTGTACATTTGCCTTAGTTCATAAACCGGCCGAATTCTATTAACCCTTTAAGACTCATATCAGCCGAAAACGGCTTCAGCAGTGGTCTTGCGAAATGTCCATTTGCAGACCAAGAGACTATTTTTTTTAAATTACCACTGGAATGACTGGCTCGATAACCGAGCCAGGCGTGGCTCGATAACCGAGCCAGTCATTCCTAAGGTAAATTTTCAAAAATAGTCTTCTCTTGGACTGCAAATGGACATTTTCTATGAAATAAATGACATTTTTAAAACAAATTCGAGGGTTAAATAAACAAACCTGAATGAAATAGCAAACTGAGCTACATCATTATCAGAGCGGTTGCTGCGATGTCGACGACTTTTTCGAAGCAGGAAAGCTCCGTCATACGGAATGCGACTAAGCATATCCTCAGCCTCTTCTCGGCTCAGCATATTGTGGTACCACCTAGTGGCAGGAAAGTAAACTAAATACTCATGCATTTACATGCAACAAATAATATTAATGCCAAACTGAAACAAAATTAAGTTAAATCAAATAAAACTGGTCACGCACATAGCAGAGTAACTGAGCATTATGCTCTAATAATATGAACACCATTTTACATCACATTTTCAGTGTTTAACTTTTACAGACCAAAATTGACAAATTGTTTATGATGGGGGAATATTTTGTTGAAGATTTTGAAATTAATTTGACCAGGAGCTGTAAACAGGTTCTAGTCAAATTAGAACTTTTCAACATATTAAGCGGTTTTCCTGTAAAGCTGTTTAGAAATTGAGGCATTTGAATTTTAAGGGTTAAACAGTTAACTGGACCTCTGCTATGTGCATGTTGAAGGGAGGGGAAAAGGAAGAATGCATCTATTTTGAAAATGATGCTGCTGGAAGCATTCGCTGTCATAGACAGAAACAGCTTCCAGCATCACCGGTTTCAAAATAAACACCTATTTCACACTGAAAGGGAATGAAGAGATTAGTCACACAGTACCACACAGGCTAACAATCTGCTCTAGAGTAGGTGCTCATGTCCACTAATCTATTAGGAACGCCATGCAGCTGTGTGACAGCGTCTACAAGAACTGATCATGCTAAACAGCACCTGAATGATATAGCATAAGCGTATTGGTCAGACTCGCTTCGACGAAGCAAGTATGCTCCATCATACGGGATTCGTGCGAGCATATCCTCCGCGAGAATACGATCCAAGCTCTCGTGGTACCAGCTATTGTAGAAAAATATGTATCATGTCATTTTCTTTGGGTATTACTTATATGTCTCTATAAGATATAGAAATAGTCCGGCTGTCAGTCATAA
Organism: Chaetoderma sp. LZ-2023a; assembly: GCA_034401795.1. Lineage (NCBI taxonomy): Eukaryota > Metazoa > Mollusca > Caudofoveata > Chaetodermatida > Chaetodermatidae > Chaetoderma > Chaetoderma sp. LZ-2023a. Next base: position 101,390,214 of record CM067367.1, read on the forward strand.
GACTTAAAGAAAAATGTAATATATATTTTATGATATATTTTATATCGTCAGATTTACAAGCTGCTTTAAAACAGAAATTCTTTAATTAGAATAATGCATTCAGAGACGAGCAGCAGTGGATGGATCTGGTCTGTCACTCAAGTATCTGATGTGACAATCAATTGTTTCTAAATAGCTGACGTCACAATCATGATGTATATAGCTCTATCACAAAAATCACAAAGTCAATCACTAGTGTACGAATTGTATGTCTGATGAATTTACAATTTAATAAACATTCTGTTGAACGCTTTGAAACCATAGGCAGTAACAGGCCCAGTCAAATTAGTTTCAAAATATTATTCAGTTTATCTGTATAGTTACCTTGAAATTTGTATTCTGTGAGTTCAGAGTTCAGAGTTTCAAATCGCTTACAGAAATGGGTGTAGCATAACAACAAATGGTCCCCTCTATACTGCTACATGTAGGTATTTGCCACCTTTTTAACCATAACATTACAGGCTATGTTGACAAAGTGTGATAGCCATATGAACATAGTGTATGGCGAAAGTATGGGAGCGATGGCTACAGATATAGTAGGAGAGACTAAATTGTTGAATAGCAAGGGCTGAATCAGCTGGGATTCTCAGGCCAATATCTTGTGTAGAGTATGATATTTGGGGGGGGGGGGTGAGGGGGGGAATAAGAGTGGGCATGGTATGTGAAGGCAAATGGTATGGTAGGACGGGTTCCATTTTGTAACCAATTTGGATGGGTGTTTGGAATTGGTACTATTTTTGTGATCGATGATTGGTTTTATATACTAACCGATGATCAATTAATGATTGATCAAAACAGGTTCTCATTTTTCACCCATTTTGAAGGCAGTAATAATAGCATGTTCAAGGGTAATTACAACGTTCAAACCAAGTTGCAGGTACATGTCCAGTATGACAGATTCTTAATAATTTAAGAGATAACCTGCTGAATATTTTGAAACTAATTTGACTGGAAGCTGTTGCTGCCTTTGGTGCTTCCAGTGCTGAAAGAATTAATGTCTTAGATTAAGGAGTAATACTACAGTTCTAACAATTAAATTTAAATTCTTTTCCAAAAAGTATTCGTTTTCTAGCTTGAACAGTTAAAATATATTAATAAAGTCAATTTATTAACAACCAATCGACTTCTGAAATCATGATCGATCGGTTGGTAGGGCACTTCAGAGATGAACTAGTTGCTAATTTAACCCTTTATCTCTTAGTGGCTAGTCAAAATATTAACCCTTTAACCCTTGAATTTTTTTCTAATTTCAATTTCTTTGTAGAAAATCATCATTTGCAGACCAAGAGAAGACTGTTTTTCGAAAATTTACAAATGGAATGACTGGCTCGGTTATCGAGCCAGTCATTCCAGCAGTAAATTTTAACAAATATTCTTCTCTTGGTCTGCAAATGGATATTTCACAAGATGACCGCAGAAGCCGTTTTTGGATGATATGAGTGTTAAAGGGTTAATATGTAAGGAATGTTCTTTTGAATATTTTGAAACAAATTTCACGGAGAGGTGTTGGTTCCTAATTCGATTTAGTTTCAAAAGATTAAACAACTTGAAGCCATGCTTTTATTAAATTCAGACACTGGATTTTCAATGGTTACGGGCCGAAATTCAGACACTGGATTTTCAATGGTTAAGGGCCGAAAGATTTTATATATATATATATATATATATATATATATATATATATATATACATATATATATATATACATATATATATATATACATATATATATATATATATATATATATATATACTGAAACAAAAAAGTTTCAGCAACACCGAGAATATTACTGTATAAATGTTATTTAACAAAAACAATAAATTGATTCAAACATATTATTTAATTGATAGGCCATTTTCCAATTTGAACAACAGTCTCTTGTTACTGTAATGCTAGCATCGCGCCTTTAACACGGCATCGTTCAACTCAATACCGGTTGTGACCTACGCGCGCATTAACCACCGCCATACATCGCTTTCTCATGCTTCGAATTAAGCGCCTGATGTCACGAAGAGGAATCGCATCCCATTCCTGGAGCAGTGCAGCTTCCAGCTCCCGCACGTTGTGAAGATGTGGATGGTTCTCACGCACCATACGGCCAAGAATGTCCCCACATGTGTTCGATAGGAGACAGGTCCGGTGATCGCGCTGGCCAGTCCAACACCGGAACGTTGTTAGCCTCAAGGAAATCACTGGTGAACCTAGCTGAATGAGGACGGGCGTTGTCTTGCTGGAACATAAAGTCTGCATGATGCTGCACAAAAGGGATGACAACAGGGGCGACAACTTCTTCATAGTAACATTGAGCCGTTAAATTTCCGCGAATCAAAATAAGATCTGTTTTGCCATTTTCATGGATTCCAGCCCACACCATGACACTGCCGCCACCGAATCTGTCATGCTGAATGATGTTGGCTGCATCATACTGTTCTCCTAAACGTCGTCAAACCCGTTGCCTACCATCCGCCACATCCACACAAAACCTCGACTCATCACTCAACAAAACGTGGCTCAATTGTTGAGCACGCCATCGCTGATGAGTTCTTGCCCATGCAAACCAATTCTCGATGTAACGCTCTGTAAGCAGAACAGCAACAAGTGGACGACGGACATGCAGTCCACCATCATGGAGTCTGTTTCGCACAGTTTGTACATGCACTGTAGTGCCGGTAGCGGTGTGCAAATTACAGGACAGCCGCGGCGCAGTCTCAAACCTGTGACGTCATGATGACGTCACTAAGTAGCGGTCTTCTCGTGGTGTCGTGGTCGGCCATTAACATGTCCAGTTTCCTGCTCACATTGGCGGAGACGGGAAATGGTTGAGGCGTGAACATTAAAATGTTGAGCAACAGCGCGAACGCTCTGCCCAGCAGCGAGTCTTCCCATTGCTTCATGGCGCTGATTTTCGGGTAGCCCTGGGCGGCGGCCCATGTTCGGTAGGGTAAACTTTTAAGCATTTTCTGTTAACGTTCGTTATCTGCTTTTGCAATATGGTGAATTTTTGCCTTCGCTACCCGCCAATGTGGGCCAGTGCATGAAAAATGCATTTTCATATGCAGTAAGCGTGCGGCCGAGAAATGCAAGAACTGATTTACATCTGTTCATGATCAGTGATACATTACATTGACGAAACATGCCTGCAAATTTGGTTATAAATGGACGCATAGTTTTAATACAACAAACCAAACTTCACTGTTGCTAAACTTTTTTGGTTCAGTATATATATATATATATATATATATATATATATATATATATATATATATATATATATATATATAGCATGTAAATCTAGTAGCAGTACATATATGACATTCTACAGTATGTAGGTATAGTAGCGGTACATATATGACAGTCTACAGTAGGTAGGTATAGTAGCGGTACAGATATGACAGTCTACGGTAGGTAGGTAGAGTAGCGGTATATATATGACAGTCTACAGTAGATAGGTATAGTAGCGGTACATATATGACAATCTACGGTAGGTAGGTACAGTAGCGGTACATGTATGACAGTCTACAGTAGGTAGGTATAGTAGCGGTACATATATGACAGTCTACAGTAGGTAGGTACAGTAGCGGTACATATATGAGTCTACAGTAGGTAGGTATAGTAGCGGTACATGTATGACAGTCTACGGTAGGTAGGTACAGTAGCGGTACATATATGACAGTCTACAGTAGGTAGGTATAGTAGCGATACATATATGACAGTCTACAGTAGGTAGGTATAGTAGCGGTATATATATGACAGTCTACAGTAGGTAGGTACAGTAGCGGTATATATATGAGTCTATGGTAGGTAGGTACAGTAGCGGTACATATATGACAGTCTACGGTAGGTAGGTACAGTAGCGGTACATATATGACAGTCTACAGTAGGTAGGTATAGCAGCGGTACATATATGACAGTCTACAGTAGGTAGGTATAGTAGCGGTACATATATGACAGTCTACGGTAGGTAGGTACAGTAGCGGTACATATATGACAGTCTACAGTAGGTAGGTATAGTAGCGGTACATGTATGACAGTCTACAGTAGGTAGGTACAGTAGCGGTACATATATGACAGTCTACGGTAGGTAGGCATAGTAGCGGTACATATATGACAGTCTACAGTAGGTAGGTATAGTAGCGGTACATGTATGACAGTCTACGGTAGGTAGGTATAGTAGCGGTACATATATGACAGTCTACAGTAGGTAGGTATAGTAGCGGTACATAAATGACAGTCTACAGTAGGTAGGTACAGTAGCGGTACATATATGACAGTCTACAGTAGGTAGGTATAGTAGCGGTACATATATGACAGTCTATGGTAGGGGGGGGGGGACAAGCGTTGGGTGGGTATGGTACAGTTGTGTAAGTATGGGATATAGCCGGCCGACTGAGATGGTAATCTAGAGGAGTGTATGGTAATGTAGGATAGTGCAGCGCTGAATGTGCTGGTATTGTCCTGACAAAAATTGTAAAATTATGTTTATTCTTAACTCTTAATACTCAAGCTGGCTAAAAACGGTGTCTGAAGCAGTCTTCAGAAATGTACATTTGCAGACCAAAAGAAGACTATTTTTTAACAAGAGGCTCAAGGGCCTGTGACGCTCACCTGGACCATTAGCATTTAAAACACTTTTATTTAAATATACATGACACCTTACATTAAACAGGAATGGGAAAAATTTATCAAGCAAAATTTTGAATGGGAATTCTGGTGCCTATGATCATAGAATCATTTTATCCAAGTTTGGTGGAAATTGCTCAAAGTAGTAAGGAGATGATGCGATTTGACAATTTGCTGTAAATTTTTAATAAAACCTAAGATTTTCACCAAAGAAATTTATCAACCAAATCAGCCGTTCTAGAGCCTACGACCATAGGGTACGATGACTACGACCATCTAGCCAAATTTGGTTGAAATATGTCAAGTAGGTAAGGATGAGTAGCATTTTGACTATTTCCGGTAAATTTTTCATAAAATCTAAGATGTTGACCCCAAAAATTGATGAATCAAAATTCTGATTGGAAATTCTAGAGCCTATGTCCATAGGTTCCTTTCAGCCAAATTTGGTTAAAAGCGGTCAAGATGATAAGAAGCAGCAATTTGACGACTTCCAGTACATTTAAAATAAAATCTAAGATTTCACCACAAAAAATTGACGAATCAGAATTCTGTACGGAAGTCCAAGAGCACATCATTACAGGTTCATTTCAGTGAAGTTTGGTTGAAATCACTCAGAATGGTAAGAAGCAATTTGACAATTTCGGGTACATTTTTCAAAAAATCTAAGATTTTCACCCAAAAAATAATGAATTAAAATTCTGAATGGAAGTTTTGGAGCCTACGACCATAGGGTCCTTCCAGCCAAATTTGGTTGAAATTGGCCAAGTGGTTAATGAGGAGTAGTGTTTTAAAGCAAAAGTTGATGGACAGACGATGGACAGTCGCCACGGCATAAACTCACGAAGGGCCAGGTGAGCTAGAAATTACCCATGGAATCACTAGCTCGATAACCGAGGCAGTCATTCCAGTGATAAATTTTCAAAAATAGTCCTCACTTGTTCTGTATATTGACATTGTCTGAGTACAAGTTACTTGAACAATTTTTATGCTTAAAGGATTAAAACACACAGATGATTAACATTGAGATGAACGTCAGCACCAAGAGTAGGTGTAGAGCATGGCGAGGGTAGAATAAGTCTTAACTCTGATCACTCTAATGTCAAACTGTTTAATTTTCAAATTAAATTAAAAACATTAACTGGTGTACAGTTTCCAACAAATTTGGTGATGGATGTTGCTGTCGTAGACAGCAACATCATCCATCAAAATTGTTGAAAAATGGACACCATTTTCTCTGCTATTGACAGTGTAAAAGATAGAATATTGACATCAGAGTGGTAATGGTTAACTCTTAGCACACTGATGTCAATATTCTATATATTACTGTGCCAATATCAAAGAAACCGATGTACATTTTTCAACAAATTTGCTGGAAGATATTGCTGTCTACGACAGCACCATCGCACACCAAATTTGTTGAAAAATCAGGGCAGAATTTATCTAGTATCGCATCTCAATTTGCTACACATACTTAGGCCACTGCTATACATTCTGCATCATGCATAGCTGTATCTGCTATGCAAAATTCTTATGCGATTGCAATTTAGCATTGATTTTGAGTTCTATCATTAACCCTTTCAGCGATTAATCCCTGAAAAAGTAAATTCTTTACAATGTATAGCATATTGTGTTGAATATTTTGAAAGTAATATTACTGTAAGCCATTGCTGCCTTAGTTTAGTGAACATGTGCAGTCGCTACGTCAAGCTGAACTCTGAATAGTTAACTATAGTTCGTTGGTACCTGGTTCCCCATCAAATTATTATTGCCGAAAATTTGGAGCCGGGTACCAGTCTGCATTAACCCTTTCTGTCATCTGTTTTGATGACCTACGAAAATGGGGTTATTTTTGTCCGCTAAGACGTCAAAAATCATCCATATAACATAAAGTGGGACGGAATATGGGCTTGGGAACATTGACATACAATGGGAAAGAATAATTTCATCAAAAGTTATTTAGTGAAATATTTACACATTTATATGCATTTATTCGTGGCAAGTGATCGGTGTCAGCCATTTAGAAATTTATGCAAATATCCCACTAACCATCTGAACCGAGCTCGGGTGCTCGGTTGACTATAGTTGACTAGCTAGTTAACTATTTAAAGTTCGACTGGCTAACTATGGTTAGGAGTCGAACTTGACCCTGGGTACAAATTACCCAGACATAAGGACAAAGGTATATCAATGAGGAAAGCTGCAATCATGTTTTGAAATGTCCATTTGCATGTAAAGACAATTTTTTTTAAAAGCATCACTGGAATGCCTAGCTCAATGCTCGAGCCAGTCATTCCACTGATACATTTCCAAAAATAATCTTCTCTTGACAAGCAAATGAACATACATTCGCTGAGCAAAATGTACATTTTCGTGACCATTCGTATTAAAGAGTAATTAAAAGATAGATTTTGAAATATTTTATGCAGTAGAAATTATTCACGATTATTCACTTATTTAACTTTTAATCATATAAATTCACAATTTAAAAATATATGGCCGCTAGATACATGGCAGATATAGGGATGACATTTGAAAGAGTATAGGCTGGACAATAAACCTTTCCACTTTATCCATCCATCATATGATGGTATAATCAAGTATGTGATGTGTACAATGACGTCATAATGAATGACGTCATGAACGATGATGATAAGTACATCACGAACGCATATTTGAAGACTGACTATGGGTTGTTGCATGAATTGCGTGTCTTTACTATTCAATAAATATTCTGTTGAATATTTTGAAACTAATTTGACTGGGAGCTGTTGCTGCCACACAAAATATTCAACGGCTTACCTGTAGTTTTCACGAAATTGATAGCTAGGGCATTCGGGGATCGATCAATCCCAACATAGTGAAGTGTGGGTGGAGCTTAGCTAGAGGTGGGCAGGTCATCGCTAAAACTGGAAAGCTCCATTATGCTGAATATCATTTTCATTAACCCTTTAACCTTTGAATTTCTTCAAAAATATTTCAATTTTCTCATAGAAAATGTCCATTTGCACACCAGGAGAAGACTATTTTTGAAAATTTACCACTGGAATGACTGGCTCGATAACCGAGCCAGTCATTCCAGTGGTAAATTTTCAAAAATAGTTTTCTCTTGGGTCTGCAAATGGATATTTCTCTAGAGCACTGCAGAAGCCATCTTTGGCTGATATGAGTGTTAAAGGGTCAAGAATAGACATCGTAATACTAAATAGAATCAAACAGGTGAACTACTATCAAATGTGTTTTAAAAGATACAGCAAAATTTATCTTAACGCTTTCATGATGAAGCCGGCCAGAAACGGACTCTGCAGTGCTCTTGACGAATGTTCATTTGCAGGTCAAGGGAAAACTACTTTTTTTTAATTTACCACTGGAATGAATGGCTTGTTAAGCGAGTCAGTCATTCCAGTGGTAAATTTTCAAAAATAGTTTTCTGTTAGCCTGCAGATGGACATTCAATATAAGCAAATATTTTGATAATCCAACCAAATTTAGCCAAGAGTTAAATGACCGTGTGAGGGAACATAGTTAGTTAATCGAGGTAGACACGTGGCGACTTAAAACAACTGCTTTATTATATAATATATCAGCTGGAAGTCAAGATCACCTGATTAAAAGAAACCCCCATCTGTTGGTTACATAAGTCAGGTGATCTCCTATGAGCTGGTTTGACTGCAAGTGAATACATTGACAGAAACAGTTCTAAGAAGAAAAGTATACATACTCTTTGCCTTCATGACTCTGTGGTTGTGGGACTGGTTCCTTGAGGCTCATGCTGAAATCTGCACTCTTTAGTGGAACCAGTCTATAGTGCAGGATTAAGTCATACAGGTTATCAAACAGGAACGTGTCAATCAAGTAATACTTTGTCTGGCCATGCTCCTGTTTGGATTTGATGCGACAATGATTTGCCTTACCCTGCCGCCTGCAGGAGAGAAAGAACAGAAGCTAAATCACTTATAGCAATGAGAGTGATACAAATTATTGGTCAAATTTCATTTACAGACACAATGGATTTGCTCATCAAGAAGTAACCAAAACAGGATATCATAATTTTTAGCTCTATTTGCTAGAAACTAGGTCAAATTAACCCCTTAACACTTGAATTTGTTCAAGAAAATTTCAATGAGACATTTGACCGTTTAACCATTTAACATTCATATCAGCCAAAAACGGCTTCTGCAGTGATCTTGAGAAATGTCCATTTGTAGACAAAGAGGACTATTTTTGAAAATTTACCACTGGAATGACTGGCTCGGTTATTGAGCCTGTCATGGCTCGAGTATTGAGCCAGTCATTCCAGTGGTAAAATTTCAATAATAGTCTTCGTTTGGTCTGCAAATGGACATTTCTCAAGACCACTGGAAAAGCTGTTTTTGACTGATATGAGTGTTAAAGGGTTAAAAGGTCAAATGTCTCATCTAACTACACTATAACAAAATATGTAGGAATGCTATATATAGGTGTGACATTTGATTTCTGTTGCAACTCACAAGTGTAAGTCTGTCTGTCTGTCTGTCCAAATCTTTTACATTTCTGTCAAAAATTTGACATGCAGACTGAAACTGACCAGTCATCCAAACTAAACCAAATCACGGATTTCTTTTTTCACGAGACAGTTGATACTTATCTCCCTAACACTGATATTTCCAAATATCGACTTTCACTCAATAAACACTCAGATTTAAAAAGTTAGGTGCCCCTACTGAGTAGGTAGTCAGATGACAGTCCGGCGGATGCCAGCCCCAACCTCGAGCATGCGCAGACTAGCACTTCCTCTGACTAATTTATTGGCTGACACTATGCAACTATAAGAAAGCCTGAAGACTGAGCCTCTGTGGGGCGGAGAGGTCGGGTCCGTGTTAGGGAGGTAAGTATCAACTATCTCGTGAAAAAAGAAATCTGTGATTTCATTTATTTCACTTCAAGAGTATACTTACCTCACTAATACTCTTTGATATTGCCAGAATTTGTTAGAGAATTCGGCGGGAGGGAGGCGAGGTCAAAAGACCAGCTCTTCCCTATGCGCTTTTCTGCGTCTAAGGCACTTAAACTTCTGAAATTGTGTGGGAAAAACAACCAGGGATAGATTTGAACATCGGATAACACAACCGATGGCTGAGAGAAGACCATATGTCATATGAACTTCACCACACACACACCCACCCCTTTTCTTAGGAGGAAGACAGAATGACCTCAATGTCCCATACGCTCGCTACGTACAAGTGCCATGTACTATAGGACATTAAACGAAAAGGCTCCATTTTCGTATACTCTCAAGAATGAACTACATAAAACACGTACACGTACCATCACCATATTAATAACGAAGGGTCATGTGACAACACAATTAACAATGAACAACACATAAACAAGACTGACCTTGTGAAATGTTAGTTGCTGTCATCATCTTCCCATTGGTGAAGGCTGATGCAGCCCAGGAAAGTGGTTGTTACCATTGATAAATTGTGAAATATGTAGAAAAAGGGGAAAACCTCATCAAAATATGTACACCTGAATTATTTTTTCAAAATCAATAAGGCGAGAGGATTCGAGGTGTCACGGAGGTAATGGTCAGTGAAACTTGACTCACAGTGACACTGAGCTACTAACATACTGTCATAGGAACCCCATTAAACAGAGCAGTGGAAGCCACTACACCACATACACTGTGAGCCTTAGCTAAGTCAACTTGTTTACCTGTGGCAGATTTATGACAAAACTTAATACATTCTACAATCCACCTGGAAATGGTGTCCTTAGACACCCTGCCATGGGGGTAAATATATGACAACCATAACGCTGTTGGGTCCGTCTGCCATTCCTGAGTACGTTATTTGTACTTGTTTAATGCGCAGACTGGACACCATTCTTTTGAAGTAGGATCATATCCAGTCACAGCAGGTAAAAATATGGGTTGACCTGGATATTTCAAAGATTGGTTTTTAGCCATGAAATTTTTCCTAGGTAGAAGCTTAAGGCCTTCCCCTGTAACCACCTAACGGTCTGCTTCTACGCCTTGCCGAGACCGCAGCAATTAAAAATACAGATTTTAAGTGTTAAATCTTTTATAGAAATGAAACTTAGTGGTTCAAATGGCTTATCCGCTAGTAGCAGAAGCACTAGATATAAACTCCAAGACGGAATCACTGGGGGATTCCTTGGTCTTAGATTGCCCATACCTTTAATTAAAGTATTTAATGTATTTACTTCATCACTTCCCCTATTAGCCAAGCAAGGGATAACTGTCATTAAAGCTGACTTATATCCAGCAATAGAATAAGGTTTTAAGGCTATAGGCATCATAAGGTGACAGAGAAAATCAGCTACTACCTGAATAGATGCATCCATTGGATTGATACATCTCTTTGAGCATCATTCTGCAAATTTGTTGATTTTATAATTATATGCTCTGGAGGTTGACCCCCCTTCTGGCTTTTGCCATGAACATGACTGCTTGCTCAGGAAAACCCTCCTTAATTCTAGATTCCTTGACAACATCCACGCAGGCAATCTCAACATTGACGGATTGTTGTGAAGGACCTTGCCCTGGAAAATAGTATTGTCCATCAGAGGCAGAGGAACTGGATTGCAGACCAGTAGGTCCAGCAGATCCGCATACCATGATCGGTTTGTCAATTTGAGGCGATCAGAAGCACTTGGCACTTCTCCTGTCTGATTTTTTGAAGAATTTTTGGAATCAGCATTGCTGGAGGGAATGCGTAAGCATACATTCCCACCCAGCTGATAGCCAATGCATCTGTTGCGATAGCGCTCGAATCTGGAATCGGAAGGACATACGTCGCCATCTTCGCATTCTTCTTCATTGCGAATAAATCTATGTTGGGTTTCCCCCAGTGGTTGAACAGACGATCCACCACACATTGATTTAGTTGCCATTCCGTGGGCAAAACACTCATCCTTCGGCTCAATGAGTCAGCTAGCAGATTAAACCTTCTCGGAATATGAACTGCTTTCAAGGTGATCCTCTGACCCAGGCACCAGCAAAGCAATTTCCAAGTCATCATACACTCTGGCCGACTTCGTTCCGCCCTGGCGGTTTATGTAAGTCACTACTGTTGAGTTGTCTCATTGAACTAGAACAATCTTGCCCTGAACTTTCTTTAAGAACTGTTCCAGGCCCAGAACCACTGCTCGTAATTCCAGTAGATTGATATGTTCTTGTGACTGATCCAGATTCCAAAGCACTGATACTGTGGCTTCATCCAGGCAAGCTTTCTATCCCTCCATTGATGCATCTGTATACATCGTTAACTGACGGTGGGGAGGGGTTAGCATCACCCCTGCCAGGAGATTCTCTGTCTTCATCCACCACTGAAGGTGATGAATAAGAGGCTCCAACACTGACAGGTTTGAGTCCAGTGATCCTGTACTCTGGGTCCACCGAGTCATGAGAAATAACTGGATAAGCCGCCTGCATAAGGCCGCCTGAGGAATGACTGGTTCCAGAGAAACCATCAACCCCAGCATTCTCAAGTAAACCCGTGCCAGGACATGACGAATGTTGCACACTGACTTATCTCCAGATCGAAGAACATTCCCAGGTAAACAAACTTCTGGGATGGAGTCAGCTCTGATTTTTTAAAGTTGATTATCCAGCCTAAGTCTGTGAGAGTTTTCAAAACTATCTCCAGATTTGCTGATAGACTTTGCTGATTGTGTTCTATTAACAGCCAATCGTCTATGTATGTGTGGATTGCTATGCTTCTCCTGCGGAGCTATGCTGTCATAGCAAGAACCACCCTGGTGAAGACCCGAGGAGCCGTCGAAATTCCAAAGGGTAAAATCCTGAATTCCCACTGTCAGCCCTCAGGAACCGACGAAAACTCCCTGCCATTGGAATGTGGAAATAAGCATCCTTCAGTCTATTAATGACATCCACATTCCTTTCTCCAATCCTGCCAACACCGTTTTCACTGTCTCCATTTTAAAACTCAGTGTGTCTATAAACTTGTTCAATGGCTTGAGGTTGAGAATTGGTCTCCACCCTCCAGTCCTCTTTGTCACTAGGAACACGGTTGAATAGAAGCCTGGGCATTTTTGTGCCGGTTGAATTGCTCCTTTTAGAATGAAGCAATTTATTTCTTCCTCTATACACAACCGTTGATCTGGATCTCTTGGATTTTGAGTCCAGATTGGTACCAGAGATAGATGCGATGGTGGGCCTGCTATCCAGTCGGGATGATACCCGACTGAAAGCCCTCGCAAGACTAAGCGGTCCTGAGTCGACCGTTCCCACTCTTGCTTGTGGTGGGCCAATCGGCCCCTCACCACCCCTCCCCCACCCCACTGGACCACCTATGGAGAGAGGTGGACATAAGTAATGCAAGAGTGGCACTGTCTCCTGGTCCAGAAGCACTGGAGTGGCTCTTACCATGGCAACCGACCCTTCAGGTACGCTTACCACGACTAGATTCTCACGCGCCACGGCCGGCAACGCGCGCACCTCGGTACGCGGGTGGCTGCCTGGCTGGCTGGCTGCACTGGAGGAGCCTGCTGGCCGAAGTGTGCACGGCCGTGGCCGGCGTTGCGCTGGTGGCTGGCCTCTGATCTGGCCACCGCCACCCCTAGCCTGCAGGGGATGACACGAAGAGGGAGCCGCGCGAATGCGCTCGCTGCTGGGGCACTTCAAATTGCTCGTGCAATGCCCTCTGGTTATTGACCAGGGTGACCATCTCCAGGAGGTGCTTACATCCCTCACCTCCACAGAGACCAGGACCTGTCATAGGCGTACGCAGCAGTCTATTATATACGTATCAGACCGGGAGCCTGGCCGCGTATCCTCGCCTAGTGCAGCATGGTCATCCGTGCTCGGCTTAGGCACCACACCGTACGTCGGATACTCCTCAAGTACGATGCAACATCATTTCGCAACCTCGCGAAGGGCCTTCGCGGCGTTCTCTGCTGGGGCACTTCAAATTGCTCGTGCAATGCCCTCTGGTTATTGACCATCTCCTGGAGGTGCTTACATCCCTCACCTCCAGAGACCAGGACCTGTCATAGGCGTACGCAGCAGCCTATTATATACGTGTCAGACCGGGAGCCTGGCCGCGTATCCTCGCCTAGTGCAGCACGGTCATCCGTGCTCGGCTTAGGCACCACACCGTACGTCGGATACTCCTCAGGTACGATGCGACATCATTTCGCAACCTCGCGAAGGGCCTTCGGGAGACGTCCATGCGCCTTAATGGATGTCTCTGCCACTGTAAACATATCAACAATATGTTCCGCCAGCATCAGAGATGGCATAACGGTAGCAGTCGGCTTACCTGCCAGCCACTGGCGCTGGTCCCATTGGCTGGCCGACTAATCCACAGCAAAACCTGGCCTGACGCTTATTAGCCAATGACAAGCATCAGACCAGTCTTCCTCTGTGGCTACCTGTGAATGCTCGACAAGGTGCAGACCTTCGTCATCCTTTTGAGCTATCACAGGCCGGTACGTGGCTGGAGGAACCGATACTCTGGGCAAACCTGAGAAAACATGCAGGCCCGAGAGAGTAGGCATGCTAAACTGACTGGCTTGACCTGGAGCAAGCGCCGTGGTATTGCGTGGGGAAAAATTTGCCACAGCACAGCCCTGGCCAGAACCAGCTAAACCATTGGCAAGCCGAGGTATGTGGTAGTGCTGGCCATCGGATCCAGCCCAAGCTACCTTCTGCGCCATGAATGCTACTCCTGTGTTGAGTAGTCCAATGGAAAATGTTGCCCGTGCTCCCCGCGAGGGGTGCACGTACATCAACCTCAATGGCCACAGCGCCCGAAGGAGAACCAGCAGATAATCCTTGTCTTCCTGGCCAGAAAGATTAGACTCCGGGTCGGCGAAGAATGACAACCCACACTGGCCAGGAAAGGTACCATAAGAGGTAGTGGTACCTGTATGGTGCAGATAATCCTGGGAACCCGATAAGCGGGAACCAGGCTCCAGCGACGCCTGTCCACAAACAACTGGCACGGCAAGCCTGCTGCCAGCATCCTCATAGTGGACTGGCCCCTCTAATGGGGCCACCTCTGAATCTTGGATGAAAAATGGTAAGTTCCTACAGAGTACCGATTCACAGGTGGGGATTATCTGCTCCGGAGCCGGAGAAGATGACAATAACAGATTTGGTCCAGCAAATATGCCACGGAGCAACTCTGGTACCAAATCCTTTATTGTCCTCTTCATTTCTCCCATCATCTCAAGACGGAAGGCCTCCATATCCATGGTGGATAAGGCCTTCCTCTTACCCTTCTTACCAAGACCCACTTTCCTCTCTCGTCTCTCCTCCTCTAACGCCTTCTCCTTGGCCTGCAATGATAGAATTTCATACATTAGATCACCCCCCCCTCAACTGTTTACAAATGTCACAGTTTAGCAATGGACTGCATTGAAAACATAGATGAGGGGCGAATCTCTTTCAGAAACCTTCTACAAGAAGGACAACCAGGCTTCTGAAAAAGGCCAGAAGATGAAGACAATGAGAATTTTAGTTAATGAATTAGTAACTCAAAACCAAAATATAAAGAGGACTGGTGGCCATAAAGACCACTAACTAACAGATAAACCAGCATTGGACAAAACTTTCTAATTGTTAATAAAGGTTCAAGGCTGATTATGATGTCATAACTTCAAAAATAATAAGTTACTCCAACTCGAAAACAACATCCCGGTGTAAGGACGAATTGTATTCATAATCCAGAACATACTAACTGGAATGGATAGTGATACAAGCTATGCAAACATCAGATAAACAATGATAAATTGGCAGCAGATTAAAATTTTTTTTAAATATTTTAAAGTGCCTAATATCATAACTAAGAATACCTGCGTCTTTAGCATAGACAAACCATCCGATCTATCCACCATAAAGGGGGTGGGGGGGGGGGGGGGGTGGGGGGGGGGGGGGGGGGGGTGGGGGGGGTGGTGGACCAAGAGGGCAAAGTGAGATCTTACAAGACCTCCAATTCCATAGGCATAGATTTTGATTTTATTGCCTAACATGTTAGTAGGAAATGGAACCTTGGTGAAGAGAAAAACAAACCCTCTGATGATGTGTTGTCCTTTTCAATCATAGATAGATACCTGTGGACACAAACATAAAGAGAGATTAGCATTTCATAGCGCCCTATAGAAATAAACCAATTTTTTAGGTGTTTATCACGTCCAATCGCGAGTCCCGGAAACACATTACATCGAGACTAAAATGCTAAATTAGACAAATATGTAGTTGAAATCACCTGATGACTTGGTCCTGGGCCCTCCTCTGGTGACTTTCCATGCTCGGACATAATCTCAGGTGATAATAATTTCAGAAAGTGTCGACAACTAGCAGAAAACTTTTAGGAAAAATTGTCTCTTTGCCAATAAATTGGAAAAGAGGAAGTGCTAGTCTGCGCATGCGCGAGGTTGGGGCTGGCATCCGCCGGACTGTCATCTGACTACCTGCCCAGTAGGGGCACCTAACTTTTTTAATCTGAGTGTTTATTGAGTGGAAGTCGATATTTGGAAATATCAGAGTGTTAGGGAGGTAAGAATACTCTTGAAATGAAATCTTCTAGTTGTGAATGGCAACAAAACTTTGGAATTCCAACCACAGACATGCTGATGGAACATGCAATGAGTAGCAAAAGGCAAGTCTTGCACTGCCGATATAGAACCCACTCACCAAAATGACAATGAGAAATCACCAACGAATGTCTCGCTTTCCCTCACCAGGAATGTACCATCACCAGTAGCACTGTATTCCTTAAGCAATTCCTCCGCTCTCTTGCGCCCATTCTCCAAGCGACCATGAAACCACTTCTCACTGAAGTGAAGCTCGTCATTCGGCTGACCCTTTACAACATAAACAAATCTTAATAACTTGCTTAAGACTTTCAACGACAAATCCCTGAAAAGGTACATTCTTTAACCTTTAATGGTACTACCGGCCAAAACCGGCCTCTGCTATGGTCTTATGGAATGTCCATTTACAGGCCAAGAGAATACAATTTTCAAAAGTTTACTACTGTAATGACTGGCCCGATAATCGAGCCAGTCATTCTAGTGATAAATTTTCTAAAATTGTATCTCTTGGCCTATAAATGAACATTCAATAAGAAAATAATAAATAATTTTGGACCAAATTTGACCATTAAAGGGTTAAAATGTACATCATATTCTGTTGAATATTTTGTTATTAATATGACTGGAAGCCCTTGCTTCCAGTCATATTAATTTCAAAATATTCAACAGCTTTCCCATTTGTTTACCGTGAGATTGATATACAGGGAATTCATCAAAGATGATGGCCTAACATAGCCATAAATGCAGAAATCTATACATCTTAGTACTTAACATGACTAAACATAGCACTATACCGGCATGCAACAACGAAATTAATACTTAACTTGCATGAAGCATTGTAGCCCAAGGCACAACAATATATGTCACATGTAGTAACTGATATAAATGTATGTAATCTAACTTATACATAACGTGTTAATATAGCTAAAAGAGAAATAATGGTATAATCAAACAATAAATCTGTCTCTAGTAGGAGACACCTCCATGCGCACATGAATGCAGACACACAGACATGCACGCACATACCCATGCATGCAAGCACGTACACACACATGCATGCACCCGCACGCACGAACACGCACAACTGACCTCTTGTCGCATATTGGTCTCCTCGTCCTCCAGGTCATCATCTTCAGTCTGCGTCTGTGTTTCCTCAGTGTAATGAAGTTTTGTTGGTGTCAAAGCAAAGAAGTGAGGATGCCATGTCTGCCAGTCAGCACATATTCAAAGAGAAGCGCAATAGCTAATATTATTATTGCTATTATAAATTGTAAACACCTAGGTTACAACGATCGAATGGCTCTAATGAAACACTTCAAGAGACACATTCTGTCCAGAAATTCAACACAATGCTCTTACTTGGGTAAATTTGGGTAGCTATAAACTTTATCTGCCCGTTTGATTTTAAAATCAACGAGTATCTTGGTACCGCCATGTGCAAACTCAAATCCAGGATTGGTGGATATGCATTCAGTAGATATAGAAATAGCAGACAAGCTGCTAGTTGTTCAGAAAGGAAAACAATTCAAAGCACTCTACGAAATTTACAGAGCATATAGAAGCATCTCTTTTCAGACAGTAAGTAGTGGTAGAAAGCCTATGTCGCAAAAAACATGTCTAGAATCGACTCGCAAGAATAAAATATAGTTCTTTATCTATGTCGTAACTATAGATCAGACAATGTCATAGGTTACATAGGCATATATTACGTCATAAGCTTATCTCATAAATGATGCTACGGAAAGCACTTTTTAAAACATTTTCGTTCAAAATATGCCTTCTGAGGCCGTTTTCTGTACCTCTTTCCAAAAAAAGTCAGATAGACACACAAACAAACACATGGATAAAGCACATGCTATACGCGCACCCATTGCCATATGGGGAGGGGCATAATGAGACATTAAAAGAGACTGTATCATTACACTCACATGATCTACAGGGTCCTCTAAGTACAAGATACCATTCTTTACAGAATTACTTAAATCATTGCCATCCGTTTGTGCTGAAAGAAAGATATGAGAGAGTCAGATTAACAATTAAATAATACTCAAAACTTAAAATACCTTGATTTATGTAAATAGGTACATGTATAACTATGTCAAAAACATGGTCAGCAATATCAGTGGAGGGTGACTGTATCAGGAAATACACACTCACTGAAGCATATAATGGAAGTGATGTAAAAAGATACTTTTCAATGGACCTTTCCAGTTTATCAATCCATCATAAGATGACATTATAATCAATGACGTCATGAAAGACATAGATAAGTATGTCACGAATGCTTAATTGAAGAAGGATTAAGTGTTGTTGCACGAATTGTATGGCTTTACTATTTGATAAACATTATGTTGAATATTTTGAAACTAACTTGACAGACCATAGGCAGCACCCAGTAAAATTATTTTCTAAATATTCAACAGCTTACATGTATAGTTTTCTGGAAATTGATCGTCAGGGAGTTCAGAGATCGATCGATCCCAACACGAGCGAAGTGTCGGTGGAGCTTAACTAGGGATAGACGGGGCATAGCTAAAACTGGAAAGTCCATTGTATATAATATTAGATTAATTGTGTTATTTTAGATTCAGAGTTTATGAGTCAGAGTTTACGCGTTAGAGTTTTACGAGTCACGAGCCAGCGTTTACGAGTAAGAGTTTATGACCCAGAGTTTACAAGTCAGAGGTTACGAGTCTAGGTTTATGAGTCAGAGTTTACGAGTCAAAGTTTACAAGTCTCAGAGTATAAGAATCAGAGTTTAGGAGTCAGAGTTTAGGAGTCAGAGTAATGTTAAACTTATAGATCTCAATAGATGGATTCAGTTCTAACTATGCTTCGCCCACTTTTTCCCAATGTTGCAATCGAATTATATACTTTGAAACCTGACTTTCCAGTATCCGATTTTCAAGAAAACTATTACAGGTAAGCTTTCAAATATTTTGAAACTAATTTGACTAGCAGATGCTGTTGCTGCCTATGGCAGCAAGATCGCCCAGTCAAATTAGTTTCAAAATATTCAACACAACGTTTATTAAATAGTAAATCCTCCAAAGACCTACAATTTGTACACTTGACAGACTTTTCAATGTTCATGATGGAGCGAGATACGTCACTATTTATTGTGCCATCAAACTACATGTGACGCAATTAAGAATAGCATCATCTTACTCAAGTCTTCTAAGTTTGTGGTGCTGTTTCCTCTCCAGATCTCAGATGTACCGTCGCCTTCAGCTAACTTCTTGTGCTGGAAATAATGAGCATGACATCATTAACCCTTTAATGGCGAAATTTAATCAGAAAAACTTAAATAATTGTTTATTGAATGTCCATTTGCACACCAAGAGAAGATAATTTGAAAATGTCACACTAGAATGACTCCGCACATGAACATGTTTTGAGAAAATTCAGGGTTTCCTGACGAAATCTGACCAGTAAGGAGTTAAAACGACTAGAATCTAGAAATGAATCTTCTGTATGGTAAAACTCTCAGTAAATTTAACACATCTTGGAGAATGATAAAATGAATTCAGTTCCACTATAGTGATTCTCCCTCGGCGGACCAGAACCCTCTCCAAATTAGCTAATTCTCCAGTGCACTGGGTGGTACAACACAGATCACAAATAAGTGTGACAACATTTCTAAAACAAAAACAGATACACGTTTATTAGTAAGAAATATTCTGTTGAATATTTTGAATATAATTGAATTGAAAGACATTGCTGCCTTATTCCAATACAATTATATTCAAAACATTCAATATATATGTTTTGGAATCATTTTAAAGCTTTAAGCCTCGAATTTGTTCAAGAAAGTTTCAATTTTCTCATAGAAAATGTCAATTTGCAGACCAAGACAAGACCATTTTTGAAAATCTACTACTGAAATGATTGGCTCAGTTATTGGCCCAGCCATTCCGGTGGTACATTTTCAAAAATAGTCTTCTCTTGGTCTGCAAATGGACATTTCCCAAGACAACTGTAGAAGGCATTTTTGCCTGATATGAGTGCTAAAGCATTAAGTTATTTCTGAGCTGTACTATAGGTTTTGATATAGGTTTCAGTTTACCTTGAGGATGATTTTCCGCTTGAGGTGTTCTGGTGAAGGTAACTGTGATGCGTCCTTATCTACTGGTTCTGTAATCAGCATATCTGTGAAAGACAGGTGAACAATCTTCAATAATTAAGGTTAGTATTACATACAGTATCGCTAAACTGGCTAATTTCTATATTCCATAAAGGTATCAATTCCTAGATATGCCCCTCCCATTTCTAGCTATGCCCCTCCCATTTCTAGCAAAGCTCTGCCAACCTTTTTACACATGTTGGAGTAGATTTGAAATTGTGAACCATGAATTCCCAGAATATAAATTTCAAGGTAACTATACAGGTAAGATATTACATAATTTGAAACTAATTTGACTTGGAGCTGTTCCTGTCACAGACAGCAGCAGGTTCCAATTAAGTTACTTGCAAAATATTCACCAGCTAGTCTATGCCCCGCCCATATCTAGTTTAGCTCCACCCACGCTTTGCCCATCTTGGGATTGACCGATCCCTGCCCTCCATGAATCTTAATTTCCAGAAAACTATACAGGGAAGCTGTTGAATATTTTGAAACTAATTTGGCTGGGTGGTATAGGTAGCAACAGTACCAAGTAAAATTAGTTTCAAAATATTTAACACATTGTTTACTAAATAGTAAAGACATACAATTCGTACAACTGGACAGACTAATAAGCGTCTAGATGACAGACTTAGATATGCCATTGAAGAATTTATAACGTCGGATGGGGGAACAGAGGGGTAGAGGGACAGCCTACTGGCCATTAGATATGCCATTCATGACGTAATTGATTATGACATCAGCCTACAGGTATGTAGTTTATTATGACATCATATGATTGATCGATGAACTGGATTCCTCTATTGAGAAACTGGAACTTCAAGTGTGAAAGGGTTAACATTTCCTAACATGGTAATTTTTCATAGATAACTCTTTAGAACTTTAAGCAATGTAAAACAATGAAGAGATTCGATCTGTCACTCAGGTATTTCATCATATGTAGGTCGACACAAAATCAAAATTAATGATGTACCTATCTATCTCCATCATGAAGATTTACAAGTCTGTCGTCTATCAAGTGTACGAATTGTATGTCTTTGATGGATTTAGCATTTAATAAACATTCTGTTGAATATTTTCAAACTAATTTGACTGGCATCGTTACTGCCTACGGCAACTAGCAACAGCACCCACTCAGATTAGTTTCAAAATATTTAACAACAGCTTACCTGTAACGTTACTTGAAAACGGAATTCTGGGAAGTCTCGGTTCAAAGTATATAAATCGATTCCAATACACATAAAAATGGACGGAGCTTAGCTAGAAATGGGCGGGGCATAGATAGATTAGGGGCGGGGCATAGATAGAAATCGATTCCTCTATTCTGGTAAATCCACTAGAATCACATTTGCCATAACATGATAAGGTGCTTTAAACCAAAACTGTAAGGAGCCTAATACTTACCCCCAAATATATCTTTAAAAGTTGTGGCCATTTTCCGTTGTTGTGGCAACGTACAGTGATTTTCAATGGACAGAATTAATGGATATCTGAAACAGAGACAGTAGTAAGCATAAAATAAGTAAATAGTTCTATAAATATGACAAACCACACCCGAGGCATTTTAATAGAAGAGTAACTACTAAGATCAACAATCAGACAATAGATATTGAATTGTGCACAGACTGGTACAATGAAACAAATAATTATATGTTGCTGTCTAATTATTGGTATGGTTGCGTTGAAATTAACATACTATTTTAGTGCTGAAAGAATTAATGTCTTAGACCAAGGAGTAATACTATATAGTTGTAACAATTAAATTTAAATTCTTTTCCAAAAAGTATTCGTTTTCTAGCTTGACCAGTTAAAATATATTAATAAAGTCAATTTATAAACAACTAAAATCGATTTCTGAAATCATGATCGATCGGTTGGTTGAGCATGCAAACCAATCATTCATCGATCAAATCGATTAATCGGAACAACACTACTCAATAATGTATACAGATGTGACTTAATAGTGTACATATCACTTAATAATGTGTATATGATGTAGGCATGCCTATATGATATAATGGTGAGTTGCATAATGAAGAATTTGCTTGCTTGATTGATTGACATATCAGCTTTATGATAACTCACTCAGACTGGACCCAAGCATGCTCCTTGATCGCTCGGAGAACGTCGAGAAATTTTATACGTGTTGTCAGCGTATGCCCATGGTAAATGTATGGAAGTCCATCAGGACCATCCCAGCAATCCACTAAAATAGAACACAAACTGATAATGAAATACTCAATGATGACCATACATTATTCACACCAGAATGCTTGAAAATAAAATTGTTAAAATTGTATTCTTTTATAGGCTTAAATTATGTGTCTATATGTAATGAAACGAAATCTTAACATATGATGATTTCATTCCATATAAATTAATATAATTGTTAAAGTTGAAAATAGAGTCTCGTGCCTCTATTTTAATTTCACAACTTAAAAAATTATAATAATTTATATGGAATGAAATCATCATATGCTAAGGTTTATTTCGTTTCATTACATATAGTCTCACAGTTTAAGCCTCTAAAAGTATAATTTAAAAATGAATATGCACCTTTAATGTCATACTATCATAAAATCAGAGATAATTTATGCTGAAAAATTATACATGTAGATTGCAACAAGAGAAAGTCAGCATGAGGCTGACAATATCCCTTCCCCAACATGTGTACATCCATCCGTGTCTTTTGGTCATATACAATCATCTTGCCAAGTTTCATCCAATTCCCTAGGAAAATAAACGAAATCTAGGATTTCTTTTTTCACGAGAGAGTTGATACTTACCTCCCTAATACTTTTGATATTGCTAAATATTGGCTTTCACTCAATAAACACTCAGATTTAAAACAGTTAGGTGCCCCTACTGGGCAGGGAGTCAGAGCGTAGTCTGGCGGATGCCAGCCCCACCACCGCGCATGCGCAGACTAGCACTTCCTCTGACTAGATTATTGGCTGACACACATGCAACTATTAAGAGCCTGAAGACCGAGCCTCTGTGGGGTGGAGAGGCCGGGTCCGTATCTAGGGAGGTAAGTATCAACTCTCTCGTGAAAAAAGAAATCCTAGATTTCGTTTATTTCACTTCAAGAGTATACTTACCTCCCTAATACTTTTGATATTGCCAGAATTCGAAAGTGAATCTGGCGGGAGGGAGGCGAGGTCAAAAGACCAGCTCATCCCAATACGCTTTTCTGCGTTTAAGGCACTTAAACTTCTGAAACTGTAAGAAAAAACAGTCAGGATTTGACTAACCATCGGATAACACGACCGATGTATGAGAGATGACCAAATGTCATATGCGCTCCCCCCCCCTCCTTCCTGGGAGGAAGAGTCGACTGACCTCAATGTCCTATACGCTCTCTACGTACAAGTGCCATGTACTACAGGACAGAGACGAAAAAACTCCATTTTCGTAACTCTCAACAATGAACCACACAAATACACAAACCATCACCATATTAATAACGGGTAATCGTGACAATACAATCAACAACGGACAACACATGAACAAGACTGACCTTGTTGAAAATGGCTGCTGACATCATCTTCCCATCGGTAAAGACTGATGCAGGCCCAAAAAAGTGGGTGTTTCCATAAATTAATTGTGATATATATAAGTAATGAGGAAATCACCTCAAAAAATATAAACCGATTTATTTTTTCAAAACCGACAAGGCGAGAGGATTAGAGGTGTCACGGAGATAATGGTCTGTAAAACTTGACTCACAGTGCCACTGAGCCACCGACATAATATCATCCACAGGGACCCCATTAAATAGGGCCGTGGATGTCACTACGCCGCGGACACTGTGAGCCTTGGCCACGTCAACCTGCTTCCCAGTGGCGGATTTATGGCAAAACTGAATGCATTCCACAATCCACCTGGAAATGGTGTCCTTAGAAGCCCTCCCATGGGGTTCAATATATGACAACCATAACGCTGACTGGTCGGTGCGCCATGCCGCCGTACGTTGTTTGTACCGGCGCAGCGCCCGGACGGGACACCATGCTTTAGAATTAGGATCATATCTAGTTAAAGCAGGCAAAATAATAGGTTGACCTGGATATTTCAACGACTGATTCTTAGCCAAGAAATTAATCCTAGGTAGCAGCTTAAGGCCTTCCCCTGAAACCACAAAACGGTCATCCTCGGCTGATAAGGCATGAATCTCACTCCTACGCCTAGCCGAGGCCGCAGCAATTAAAAACACAGTCTTCAGTGTTAATAGTTTCATAGAAATGGAACTAAGTGGTTCAAAAGGCTTATCACCTAGTACTTGAAGCACTAGCGATAAACTCCAAGACGGAATCACAGGAGGATTCCTTGGTCTTAGATTGCCCATGCCTTTAATTAATACATTCAATGTATTTACTTCATCACTTCCCCTCTTAGCCAAGCAAGGAATAACAGACATTAATGCTGACTTATAACCAGCAATAGAGTTAGGCTTGAGGCTATAGGCATCATAGAGGTGACAGAGGAAATCAGCTACTACTTGAATAGATGAATCCATTGGATCAATACATCTTTTTGAGCACCATTCTGCAAATCTGTTGATTTTATAATTATATGCTCTGGAGGTTGACCCCCTCCTGGCTTTGGCCATAAACATGGCTGCTTGCTCAGAAAAGCCCTCCTTAATTCTAGATTCCTTGACAACATCCACGCAGTCAATCTGAACATTGACGGATTGTTGTGAAGGGCCTTGCCCTGGAAGATAATATCGTCCATCAGAGGCAGAGGAACCGGATTGCAGACCAGAAGGTCCAGCAGATCCGTATACCATGATCGGCTTGGCCAATCCGGGGCGATCAGAAGCACTTGGCATTCCTCTTGTCTGATTTTCTGAAGAATTTTTGGAATCAGGATTGCTGGAGGGAATGCGTATGCATACATTCTCCCCCAGCTGATAGCTAACGCATCTGTTGCGAAAGCGCTTGGATCCGGAATCGGAGAGACGTACGTCGTCATCTTCGCATTCTTCTTCGTTGCGAACAAATCGATGTTGGGTTTCCCCCAATGGTCGAACAGACGATCCGCCACACATTGATTTAGTTGCCATTCCGTGGGTAAAACACTCATCCTTCGGCTCAATGAGTCTGCAAGCAGGTTTAACCTTCCCGGAATATGAACTGCTTTCAAGGTAATCTGGTGATCCAGACACCAACATAGCAGTTTCCATGTCATCATACAGAGACTGGGCGACTTCGTTCCGCCCTGGCGGTTTATGTAAGTCACAACTGTTGAGTTGTCTGAACGAATAAGAACAATCTTGCCCTGAACTTTCTGTAAGAAATGTTCCAGGCCCAGGACTACTGCTCTTAGCTCCAGTAGATTTATATGTTCCTGTGACTGTTCCAGATTCCAAAGCCCTGATATCGTGGATTCTTCCAGGCAAGCTCCCCAGCCCTCCATCGATGCATCTGTATACACAGTCACCTGAGGGTGGGGAGGGGTTAGCAAAACCCCCGGTAAGAGATTCTCTGTATTCAACCACCATTGCAGGTGGTGAATCAGAGGCGCCAACACTGACACATTCGAGTCCAGCGAACCTGTACTCTGGGTCCATTGTGTCATGAGAAACAACTGGATCGGCCGCCTGCGTAAGGCGGCCTGAGGAATGACTGGTTCCAACGAAACCATCAACCCCAGCATTCTCAAGTAAACCCGTGCCAGGACATGACGACTGTCGCACACTGACTGAATCAACGAGATGAGTATTTGAACCCTCTCCTGAGTAGGATAAACATATCCTGTCTCCAGATCGAAGAACATCCCCAGGTAAACAAACTTCTGGGATGGAGTCAGCTCTGATTTTGGGAAATTGATCATCCAGCCCAAGTCTGTGAGAATTTTCAAAACAATCTCCAGATTGGCGGACAAACTTTCCCGGGTGTGCGCTTTCAACAGCCAGTCGTCTATGTACGTGTGGACTGCTATGCTTCTCCTGCGGAGGTATGCTGTGATCGCAAGAACCACACGGGTGAAAACCCGAGGAGCCGTGGAAATTCCGAAGGGCAACACCCTGAATTCCCACTGTCTGCCCTGGAATGCAAATCTCAGGAAGCGACAGAAACTCCTGTGGATGGGGATGTGGAAATAAGCGTCCTTCAAATCTATCGACGCCGTCCACATCCCCCTCTCCAACCCCGCCAACACCGAGCGCACCGTTTCCATCTTGAAACTGGGCGTCTCGATGAACTTGTTCAATGGCTTGAGGTTGAGAATCGGTCTCCACCCACCGGTGCGTTTTGTTACCAAGAACAGGGTTGAATAGAAGCCCGGACACCTTTGTGCCGGCTGAATAGCTCCTTTTTGTACGAGGGAATTTATCTCCTCCTCGATACACAACCTTTGATCTGGATCTCTCGGAACGGGAGTCCAGATTGGCACCAGAGACAGTCGCGACGGCGGGCCTGTCATCCACTCTGGATGATACCCCACGGAAAGCCATCGCAAGACTAAACGGTCCTGAGTTAACCGTTCCCACTCTTGCATGTGGTCGGCTAGCCGGCCTCCCACCGGTCCACCTAGGGACCGCGGTGGACACAAGGCATGCAAGAGCGGCACTGTCTCCGTCGCCATACACACCGGCGTGGTCCTTACCGCGGTAAGCGCCCTGTCAGGAACGATAACCACGCCCAGATCCTCGCGCGACCCGCCCCGCCCCGCGCGCACCTCGGTGCACGGGCGGCTGCCTGGCTGACGGCGGCTGAGGAGCCTGCGCCCCCCTCACTGCTGGCCGAATCGCACGCGGCCGAGGCCGGCGCTGCGACGGCGGCTGGCCTCTGACTTGGCCAGCACCACCTCGAGCCTGCAGGGGACGATACGCAGGGGCCGCGGCGCGAACGTTAGCACGACGCAGTACCTCAAACTGTTCGCGCAGCGCCCTCTGGTTATTCACCAGGGTGACCGTCTCCTGGAGGTGGCGAAATCCCTCACCTCCAAAAAGACCAGGACCCGTCATAGGCGTACGGAGTAGCCTATTATACAGGTCCTGAGACGGGCACAGATTGTCCAGGGCAAATGTGCGTCTTGCCCTGACACTCCTGGTCACCGCCCGCGTCATACAGTCCAGCGCCAGGTTAATACCATCCTGGATGGTTCGCTGGACCGCGAGCGGGCCTGGCTGGCGCGATGCGGATGCCGTTACTACCCCCTGTAACAGCTGGGAGACGTGGGACAGAGCGGCAATCGAAGCCCTCCCACTCTCCTCCGCATCACGCAACGCGGTATTCGCCGAACGCAACGCGTTCGCGCACAAGACCCCCGCGTCAGAACGGGATCCTGGCCGCGTATCCTCACCCAAAGCCGCGCGGTCATCCACGCTGGGCTTGGGTACCACACCGTACCGCTGGTAGTCCAGGGGCACGATGCGACAACGCTTGGCCACCTCGCGAGGGGCCTTCGCGAGACGTCCACTCGTGTTAATGGACGCCTCCGCCGCCTTGAACATGTCAACGACATGCTCCGCCAGCGGCAGAGAAGGCATAGCGTTAGCAGTTGGTTTCCCAGCTAACCACGGCGTGTGAACACGGTGGCTAGCCGACTGCTCCACGGGCAGATCAGGCCTAACGCTCACCAACCACTGGCAAGCGTCATACCAATCCTCCTCCGTGGCTAACTGCGAGCGCTCTACAAGACGGGGTCCTTCGTCTTCCTCCTGAGCGCAAGCAGTACTAGACGGCGGGTACGCTGATACACCTGGCAAGCCAGGGAAAACATGCGGGCCTGACAGCACCGGCATGAGAATATCACTGGTTTGACCAGGAGCAGGCACCGCGGTAGAGCGCGGGGTATATATAGCCCTACCACGGGCCCGGCCAGCACCAGCTACACTCTCGGCAAGCCGAGGTATGCGGTACCGCTGGCCATCAGCAGCGCCCTGGGCCACCACCTGAACCGCGGACCTTACTCCAGGGTGAGTAATACCGTGGAAAAAAGCGCCTGTATTCCCCGCGAGGGGTGCACAAACGTCTTCATCCATGTCCGCGTCGTCAGACGGCGACCCCAGCAGGTAATCCTCATCACCCTGGTCAGAAAGATTAGACCCCGGGTCAGCAAAGAGAGCTAACCCGGGCTGACCAGGAACGGTGCCATAGGAGGTACTGGCCACCGCGGCGTGCGGATACCCCTGGACTGATAAGCAGCCAGCGGGTTCCAGCGACAACCGTCCACGGTCCCCTATCGGCGCGGCAATAAGCCTGCTGCCAGGGCCGTGGAACGCCCCCTCTAATGGGGCCACCTCTGAATCGTCGGACAACGGAAGCGGACTAAGGAAAATCGATCCAGAGGCGGGGATTACCTGCTCCGAAGCCGATGAAGAGGACAATAAAGGATCTGGTCCAGGAAGCATGCCACGAAGCAACCCTGGAACCAAATCTTTTATTGTCCTCCTCATCTCTCCCAACATCTCGGTCCGAAAGGTCTCCCTATCCACCGCGGACGAGACCTTCCCCTTACCCTTCTCACTTACAACCTCTCGTTTCCGCTTCATCTTCTTCTCCTCCACTACCACCTTGTCCGTCGCCTGTAAGCAGCACAAGAATTCGGACATTAATTCGCCCCCCCAGTGCTTACATATGTCACAATTAATCAATGGACCACAAGGGCTACATCTAAAACACAGATGCGGCCAGAACTTCACATGCATAAACCGTCCACAGGACGCGCAACCCGGTCCCTGAAACAGGGCAAAGGACAAGGAGTATGAGCAACTAGTTAAGCTTAGAAACTCAATCCAACTCAAGGAGAAGGAAAACGATCATAAAGATCAATATACATCAAAAACCAGCCTAGCGCTTGAATTGCTAATAAATACATAGCCAGCTGATTATGACGTCATTAATCCCGTGACAGGAAAAATTCGATCCCAACAAAACATCCAAGTGCAAAGACGAATTGTATGCTGAATGGATAAGTTGACTACACAACCATCAGATACATATAGATAACTCTTTACTGGCCAAAAATGTTAATTATCTCCCTTTGATTGATTACAATAATTAACATCACCACATTATCAATAACTAGATACCTGACACTTTGTATAGACAAACCATCCAACGTGACGAACCGGAAACTCCACCATCTGCACGCCTCTTAACTCTCTCCACCTCATGGGGAAGGAATTGGAACAAGAGGGCAAAGTGAGAAGACCTTTATACCAGGCCTCCAACTCACTGGGCATAATTTTTCATTTGGTTAGATAACCTAACAGTGTTAGTAGGAAATGGAACCATGGTGGAGAGAATACTAATTCTCTGGTACTGTGACGTCACAACCTAGCGTCATACAGACCTGTGGACAGAAACAGAAAGAGAAATTAGTCCTAGGTAGCACCGAGTTGACCTAAACCAACTAACTAAGGCGCTTATCACGGTAAACGCGAGTCCCGGAAACACAATACACCGGGAAGAAAACTCGCTAATTTTACTAGAAGTCACCTGATTTAAAGGTCCTCCGTCCTCCTGTGGCGACGTATTCCTATCCGCCATCCAAAAAAGTGACTAACACTCCAAACAAACACCACTTAAACAGTTTAAGAGAGCGAAAAAGCTATTGAACAAAAAAACATGTGTGATCTCTTTGCCAATAATCTAGCAAAGAGGAAGTGCTAGTCTGCGCATGCGCGGTGGTGGGGCTGGCATCCGCCAGACTACGCTCTGACTCCCTGCCCAGTAGGGGCACCTAACTGTTTTAAATCTGAGTGTTTATTGAGTGAAAGCCAATATTTAGCAATATCAAAAGTATTAGGGAGGTAAGTATACTCTTGAAGTGAAATGTAGGAGTTGCAGCGAGATTTTTTGGGATGTACTGAGAGACATATTTTGCAAGGTCACCCCGCGCCCACCCCCAATTCAGTCATGCATGACCGATGCAAAAACTTTTATTAGGCACATCTTTGGGTGGTGTACATCCTAACAAGTTTCATCCAATTCCCTCTGTAACTGTAAGAGGAGTTGCAGTGACAAGATTTTCGGGATGTACGAACAGACGACGTATGAACTCCCCACCCCACCCCACCCCCACCCCACCACCACCACACCCCAAAATCAGTCAGGCATGAATTTTTTTATCATTAGGCACATCTTTGGGTGGTGTACAATCATCCTCCAAATTTTCATACAATTCCCTCTGTAACTGTAGGAGTTGCATTGACAAGATTTTCAGGATGTACGAACACACGACTTACGGCCCCCAAAATCAGTCATGCATGACACGTACGCGGTGTGTAGAATGACATCATAATGGATGACGTCATGAATGATGTCGATAAGTACGTCACGAACGCATATTTGAAGACGGTCTACGCCTTGTTGTACAAATTGTTTACTTTTACTATTTAATAAATATTCTGTTGAATATTTTGAAACTAATTTGACTAGGCGCTGTTTCTGCCATAGGCAGCAACAGCACCTAGTCAAATTAGTTACAAAATTTTCAACAGCTTCCCTGTATAGTTTTCAGGAAATTGATATCTAGGGCATTCGGGGATCGATCAATCCAAACATGGCGAGGTGTGGGTGGAGCGTAGCTAGTGATGGGCGAGGCATAGCTAAAAATGGAAAGGTCCATTACATCACCCATGTTTTATTTTCGTGAGTCACTTCCAAACATGTTTTGCAAAACAGCAGAATGCTCTGACAAAACAGCAGAATGCTATGACAAAACAGCAGAATGCTCTGACAAAACAGCAGAATGCTCTGACAAAACAGCAGAATGCTCTGACAAAACAGCAGAATGCTCTGACAAAACAGCAGAATGCTCTGACAAAACAGCAGAATGCTCTGACAAAACAGCAGAATGCTCTGACAAAAGGTACTGTCCAAATGGAGAGGGTTTTTCTGCTC
The DNA here is from genome assembly GCA_034401795.1 of Chaetoderma sp. LZ-2023a. Lineage (NCBI taxonomy): Eukaryota > Metazoa > Mollusca > Caudofoveata > Chaetodermatida > Chaetodermatidae > Chaetoderma > Chaetoderma sp. LZ-2023a. Next base: position 101,421,415 of record CM067367.1, read on the forward strand.
CACCAATCTCGCTGAGCGCTATGGAACAGTTTGCTTTCTGAATGGGCTGCAGCTGTAGCTGATGTGGCGACATGAAACTATTTATATTCCCAATATTGGGTTCTTCTTATTACTATAACAAGAGGCCCAAGGGGCCTGTATCGGTCGCCTGGAATTATTGGCGACTGGCACAACGGGACAAAACAAGATGACCACTAGAAAAATTTACCAATATAATTTCTGTGAAGAAGGTTTAGTCAAGTTTTATTAAAACTGGCCCAGTGTTTAATAAGTAGATTTTCATGATTTTCTCAGAAATTTACAGAAAATACAAGATGTTTGCCTAATACGCTAAGTTTTGATTGATTAATGGTGGACATGGTTTTTTAAGTATCAAGTTCTTCCTGCCAAATATCATTGAAATCGGCCCAGTGGTTCTTGAGAAGTTATTTAAGGAAGAGTTGACGGACGACGGATGGGTGAGCTAATAACTGGTATTCATTTTGATGATTGTGATGAAAAACATGTCTCTTTGACATTAAACGCTTTCAATGAGTCCAATTCTGACATGGTTATTCAGTAAGATGTAACACACTATCTGTCTGTCTGTCCATCTGCCTCTGAAAGATTTTCCAGAACTTACATTCTAGACAGCGGCATCCCATGCGCAGGCACCGTGTGTATGCTTCAACTGAGGACTCACTCGACAGCTGATCACCTGTTAAGTACCTGTTGTAAAATGAAGCAAATGTTGAAAACAGATATGCCAGAGTCTCCACACTCAAGTTTTAGATGAACTTGAACATTTAAAACAAAGAGCAGGATGGGTCTTTGGTAGCCTAAGAGTAAGAGCGATGTTCAGCAAATTTAGCGTATGTATGTACATATATACATGGACAGAGCATTGTATATATTCATGATACTATGTGATATACAGAATGCATGTAATAACCGTATTCCAGTTACATATCTCTTAAACAAACACATTAACCATGTCAACAGGAGCACCAATAAGAGGTCACTAAGTGCAGGTAGTCTCTTACTACAGGTTATAGATCATAGCATATGCTTTTCCAGGTCACCTGTTAAAGAACTCCTGTTTAAAAATACATGTTCAAGAACATCTGTATATATTTATTTAAAAGAAAACAAGATTTTGGCTGAGCAGGGTCTGTATTCACAAGGGGTGCACAACTGTCATAAACTAGTTTTAGTGATGTAGTGCATCATAAAGGATATCCCTGCCTTCCACTGAACCCACCTTTCACAGCATGCCTGCAATTAATCTTGAAGTCGGGTGAACCATAGGCCTGTGCGATTACGTGATTAAATCGAAAATGACGATTATTTTTTAAATCGTGAACTTATATGATTAAAGATTAAATAATCGAATAGTCTTTAAAAATATCTACTGCGTAAATGTTTCGAAATCTACATTTTAATTTAATCTTTAATGCGATAGGTCAAGAAAAGTAACATTTTCTCAACGAATGTGTGTCCATTTGGAGGCCAAGAAAAAAATGTTTTTGAAAATGTGTTACTGGAATCAAGCCAGGCATTCCAGCGATACATTTTCAAAAAGGTTTTCTCTTGACCTGCAAATGCACATTTCTAAACACCATTGCAGCTTTAGTCATTGATATGCTTTTGTAGGCTGATTAATCGAGTAATCATGATTATTCTTAAATAATCGATCGTGATCACTGAAATCAATAATCACGCAAGCCTAGTGAACCATGTATTGATACTAGTTACAGTACAATGCATTCACACACCAAGATTGGTTAATGTATACAAAAGACTCAAAACAAAAGCCCAGACAAGAATTATCTATCATGCTCAGTGAACCGTGAAAAGTAGGTTAGGTTGACCACCTTTTGATATGCAACCCACCAATAACCTACAATACATCCATAAACCAAGTTTGGTTACATTATATAAAAAAAACTCTTGCAACTACAGCCCTGACAATAATAATCTGTGATCTTCAATTGAACCGTGGAAAGTAGGTTATGCTGACTTCCTTTTGATACAAGCACACCTAGAAATGGTATGGTTATAGGTAGAAATCAATCTTCTCTTGTGCAATGTGTACTCATGCATTATGTGATGACGCTATCCATTAGTGACAGAGGGATGAGACATGTCGCTCTGTACTCATGCATTATGTGATGATGGCATCCAGTAGTGACAGACGGGATGTCATTAGGTACTCACGTGTTATCTGATGATGCTATCCAGTAGTGACAGAGGGGGATGAGACATGTCGCCATGTACTCACGTGTTATGTGATAACGCTATCCAGTAGTGACAATGGGGATGAAACATGCCATTATGTACTCACATGCTATATGATGATGCTATCAAGCAGTGACAAAGGGGATGAGACATGTCGCTGTGTACTCATGTGTTATGTGATAACGCTATCCACTATTGACAGAGGGGATGAAACATGGCGCTGTGTACTCACATGCTATGTGATGACGCTATCCAGTAGTGACAAAGGGGATGAGATATGTCGCTGTTTACTCACATGTTATGTGATGACGCTATCCAGTAGTGACAGAGGGGATGAGACATGTCATTATGTACTCATGTGTTATGTGATGAAGCTATACAGTAGTGACAGAGGGTATGAGACATGTCGCTGTGTACTCACATGCTATGTGATGATGCTCTCCAGTAGTGACAGAGGGGGTGAGACATGTCGCTGTGTACTCACGTGTTATGTGATGATGCTATCCAGTAGTGACAGAGGGGATGAGACATGTCATTATGTACTCATGTGTTATGTGATGACGCTATACAGTAGTGACAGACGGTATGAGACATGTCGCTGTGTACTCACATGCTATGTGATGATGCTATCCAGTAGTGACAGAGGGGATGAGACATGTCATTATGTACTCATGTGTTATGTGATGACGCTATACAGTAGTGACAGACGGTATGAGACATGTCGCTGTGTACTCACATGCTATGTGATGATGCTATCCAGTAGTGACAGAGGGGATGAGACATGTCGCTGTGTACTCATGTGTTATGTGATGATACTATCCAGTAGTGAAAGAGGGGACGAGACGTCATTATGTACTCATGTGCTATGTGATGACGCTATCCGGCAGTGACAGAGGGGATGAGACATGTCGCTGTGTACTCATGTGTTATGTGATGACGCTATCCAGTAGTGACAGAGGGGATGAGACATGTCATTATGTACTCATGTGTTATGTGATGACGCTATACAGTAGTGACAGACGGTATGAGACATGTCGCTGTGTACTCACATGCTATGTGATGATGCTATCCAGTAGTGACAGAGGGGATGAGACATGTCGCTGTGTACTCATGTGTTATGTGATGATACTATCCAGTAGTGAAAGAGGGGACGAGACGTCATTATGTACTCATGTGCTATGTGATGACGCTATCCGGCAGTGACAGAGGGGATGAGACATGTCGCTGTGTACTCATGTGTTATGTGATGACGCTATCCAGTAGTGACAGAGGGGATGAGACATGTCATTATGTACTCACATGCTATATGATGATGCTATCCACTAGTGCCAAAGGGGATGAGACATGGCGCTGTGTACTCACGTGCTATGTGATGACGCTATCCAGTAGTGACAGAGGGTATGAACATGTCACTGTGTACTCATGTGTTATGTGATGACGCTATCCAGTAGTGACAGACGGTATGAGACGTCGCTGTGTACTCACATGCTATGTGATGATGCTATCCAGTAGTGATAGAGAGGAGGAGACTGCAGGAAATGTCAATTTCCCTTTCTCCGAGATCTAACAATACTCACCATTCTGTTACTTCTGATATACAGCTGGCTCTGACAGCGGCTCTAGGACTATAGACTTAGAAAGCTTTACCGACTCCTGGGAACCGGGTACTCGGCTCCCAACTGCCGAGTACCCGTTTACCATAGAGCTCATATTGTTTGCATAGCCACCAAACAAGAGAAAACTATGGCTTGCCTCCGTGGGGCTGGGAGGCTGGGTCCGTAACAGAATGGTGAGTATTGTTAGATCTCGGAGAAAGGGAAATTGACATTTCCTGCATTCTCCTTCGATCAATACTCACCATTCTGTTACTTCTGATATACACCAGATTTGATCAGTAACCTGGTGGGAAGGGGCAAGCCATACATGCTAATTTTGCCCCTTGGAGAAAGATTTTAGACTTCAAACTTGACTAACGGAGACCTAAAAGGACCGTCAAGTTTACGGAACCGAATCACATTCGCGTCACAGCTCCCCCCCCCTTTTTCCTCCTAAGAAAAGGGAGAGAACTAACGAACATGTATCTCGCCTGAAAACACCAATATGCCAAGAGGGTTAACTACTCCCTGCATATCGCTTGTATTAGCCTGGGAATGAGCATGAATATATACGATGAATGAACATGATACATATACATAATACAAAAAACTCTCACTTGTTGAATTACCTTATGATAACAGGACTTCAGACGTACCGCCTACAACCATTCACCGGTTCGGCCATCAGTGACACAATCTGGTTGACATCCTCTCGCCTGACCATGCCTGCTTTAGGTTCTTTTCTTACCGAAGTGAGAAAAGGGTGAAAAGCAGTGTGGTCACTAACTATCGTTTCAAAACAGCTAAAGCGAGTGGATTGGCTGAGTCTGACACATCCCTCATATAGTAATCCGTGAATGAGGACTCACAGTGCCATTGTGCAACGGCCATGATGTCCTATAACGGAACACCATTGAAAAGGGCGGTCGAGGCGGCTATTCCTCTGACATTGTCTGCCCTTACGCCTTGCACCTGGTGCCCAGTCGCCATCTCGTGAGTAGTCTGAATGCATTCGACCACCCAACGAGAGATAGTATCCATGGATGCGGCGCCATAAGACTTTTTATGGCAGATCCACAGATGTCTATCGTTCGACCGTAACGAGTCAGTCCGTTTCTTGTACTTAGTCAAAGCACGGACCGGGCACCAGACACTGGCATCACGATCAAACCTAGTTAACTTCGGTATAATGATCGGTTTGCCGGGATATCTCAAAGATTGGTTCTTTGACATAACCTCTGCTCTTGGCAGAAGACGCAGACCTTCTCCAGAAACAATAAATCGGTTCCTCTCTGCCGAAAGCGCATGGATCTCACTGCGCCTTCTAGCTGAGGAAGCTGCCAATAGAAAAACCGCCTTTAGAGTCAAATGCTTTAGACTAGCCGAACGCAACGGTTCGAAAGGGTGCTTGGCCAGTACATTAAGCACTAAAGATAGACTCCAGGCTGGAATGACTACCGGTTGTCTCGGTCGGAGATTGCTCATTCCCTCAACATCACATTTAACTGGGCCACCTCTGGACTATCCCTGTTGGCTAGACAAGGGATAAATGATGCCAAAGCTGACTTGTATCCAGCAACTGTGACGGGAGCTAGTCCTCAAAAGAACAGCTCACAGAGAAAGTCTGCTATTTGCTGATAGTGGATTGAAAGGTATCAATACCCTTTTCTTCACACCAGTCTGCAAATCTGTTAACCTTGTTGTTATATGACTTGAAGGTTGACCTACTTCTCGCAGCCGCGATGAAATCAGCAGCCTGTCGAGAAAAGCCTTCCGACGTGGAACGTTGTTTGATAACATCCACGCAGTCATTGAACATCTCGGGACGCTCGTGTAGGAAGCGTCCCTTGGCCTGGGAGATTATGTTCGGAATCTCGGGCAACTGCACAGGATTTTCCACCAGCAGATCTAGAAGATCCGTGAACCACGCCCTGCTCGGCCAATACGGCGCTATTAGCAGGACCAGACACGGTTCCTCCCTGACCTTCACCAAAACCTTCGGTAGAAGAATGGTGGGTGGGTACGCGTAAGCGTGCATCCCTCTCCAGCTTATCGCCAGAGCGTCTGTATCGACGGCATTTGGATCTGTAATCGGCGAGACATATGTCATGATTTGAGCATTTTCCTTTGTGGCGAACAAGTCCACGTTGGGTTTGCCCCAATGCTCGAAGATCCGTCGCAGAACTGGAGGGTTGAGGGACCATTCTGTTGGCAGGATTCTCTGTCTGCGAGACAAAGCATCCGCCAGAATGTTCAATCGGCCAGGAATACGAGCTGCTTTCAAAACAACCGAGTAATTCCTGCACCATTGAATCAAGTGCCACACCCTGATACACAGAGTGGGCGACCTGGTCCCGCCTTGGCGATTTATATATGATACTACTGTCGAATTGACCGACCGTATCAATATCACCTTGCCCCTGATCATCGGAAGGAACTCTTCCAACGCCAGTTCCACTGCCATCATTTCCAACAGATTGATATGCAGCTGACTCTCCGGGAGAGTCCATGTGCCCGAGACCTGGTTCTCCCAGGCAGGCACCCCACCCTTCCAGCGATGCATCCGTGTAAACGGACAGCTGGGGGTGGGGTAGGTGCAGCGAAACCCCTATTAGGAGATTCTGACGCTGTTTCCACCATAGCAGATGCGATATTATCGGCTCCAAAACTGGCACCAGTTTTGACAGGGGTTCTGTTCTCTGTTTTCACAGAGACATCAGATACAACTGGATAGGTCTTCGCATTAGAGCAGCGTACGGGATAACCTGCTCCATGGAGACCATCATGCCCAGCATCTGAAGGAACCGCCTCGCCTGAATGTGGTTTCCCACTCGAAAACTCCTGAGGATGGCTAACAGAGACACCACTCTGGGCTCTGCCGGGTAAACCCTGCCCTCCTCGAGGTCGAATCGCATCCCCAAATAAACGAAATGTTGAGTGGGTGTCAACTCGGATTTCTCCTCGTTGACTATCCAGCCTAGATCTGAAAGTAACTTCAGAGTCAGAGCAGTATCCACGTTCAACCTGGCTGCCGAGTCTGCCTTGAGCAGCCAGTCGTCTATGTAGGTGTGTAGCGCCACGTTCTCTTTTCTGAGAAACGCTGTCACCGCAAGGACCACTCTTGTGAAAACCCTCGGAGCTGTCGACAGGCCAAACGGGAGAACTGTAAACTCCCATACTTGATTCTGAAACGCAAATCTCAGAAACCTGTGCCAACTCCGATTGATCGGAATGTGGAAATATGCATCTTTCAGATCGATCGATACACACCACATTCCTTTCCTCAATCCTGCCATTACCGACCTCGGTGTTTCCATCTGGAACCGAGGCGTATGGATAAACCAATTTAATGGCCTGAGATTGAGTATGGGTCTCCATCCCCCTGTGCTCTTGGGGACAAGGAACATGTTTGAATAGAAGCCTGGAGTGTTCCGGTTTGCTGGTTTTATTGCTCCCTTCAGAAGCAAACCCGACACTTCCTTTTGAACGGCTTCTAACTTGTCTGGCTCCCTTGGTACGGGCGTCCAGACAGGTGCCAAAGACAGATTTTGTGGCGGAAAGTCCCACCACTCCGGCATGTAACCCTGGGATAACCATCCCAGGACCAGACTGTCTGACGTCACACCTCGCCAAGCCTCGACGAAACGCATGAGCCTTCCACCCACCATAGACGCCTCGACGTCTAACGGGGTTGTCCGGCTCGCAGTCCGCCCCCCCCCCCCCCCCTCTTTCTTAACGAGAGAGAGTGAGAACCATTTCGTTCTAGGCACGACGGGTATAACTGGCACCGCTGTTCCTGTCGCACAGGCGCGGTCCAGGCGGATATGAAGGGAGCTTGCGTACCCTCAGGTATGCTTCGGCCCCTGCTGTCCGCCCTTTGAGGCCTTACCCTTACCCTTACCCTTCCCCTTGCCCTTCCCGCCTCTAGGGCGGTCAGGAGCAACATTGGGGAGGGTAGGCGCCTCTACAACCTTCCTGGGTTTCTTCGCCGGCGGTGGCTCCGAAAACCCAGCCGAAACAGAAGTCGCAATAGGCCTGGCTTTCGCCTTGCTCTTATGTTTCTTCTGTTTCTTTGAAGGCTGTCCCGTTAACGGTTTACCCACAGCCCCTAGTGCGTGCGCTTGCCGCACTAGTTCTAGCTGTAGGTTTACCGCTAACCGATTCTGCGCGATACTGGCGGTATCCTCTAAGATGGCCCACGCTTGGCCACCGAAGATGCTAGGCCCTGTCAGGGGTGTCCCAAGGAGACGCTCCCTGACTGCCGTAGCCGGACGCATATGGTCAATGACCATTTGCCTCCTGGATTTCGTCACACGCGCTTGCACCCTTGCCAATGCGTCCATCGACAGCACCAGGCCGTCATTGACACATGAAAGCGCCACAGGTGGCACAGGGTGGCCTGCCCCGCTTCAGCCCACACCGACTGAAGGAGATGATAAGAGTGGTTGACAGCGCTCATCGCTGCCCTCACACCCTCATCGCATAGGGACAGGACTTCTTCCTGGTGTACCTGAGACTTGTCCACAAGTGCCGGACCGGGGTGACCCGCCACGGCACTCTGGACGCCCAGTACCCATCGGTCATCCTCCGTGACCGACGGGACTACACCATACCTGTCGTATTCCCCCCGCGGAATACGACATCTTGCCCGCACCTCCCTGGAGGCCGCAGGGAGCTGACCCTTGGTCATCAGTTGTTTGCTATAAATAGCATCCAACCATTCTATGAACCGTGGATCCAGTCACACTGACTGGATCCGGGCCGCGGGCAAAATCCCCGTCCTGATCGACGCAACCGACGGACGGGGCGCATCTTCATCGGCCGTGGCCGAAACCACAGACGGGTCAACCCTGGCTAGCCACGCCAGAGCATCTGACCAATCTACCTCCGATGAAGACACCCCCGCAAACACGTCACCCGTTGACGTGCTCACGGGTCTGCCAGCCACGGCCTCCCAGCAAGGAGCCACGGCTGACACGCCAGGCACTCCGGTACCACACGGTTCCGCCGCCACCCCATGAAACACTCCGGTCCATGGTGTAGGTCCGCACGGAAAACCGTACGGACCCGTAGCAGTCGCGGAACCATAGCCGGACACGGGCGCCCACGGCACCCCACGTCCGACTGCCGGACCAGGCGAGATAGGTGAGTACCACGCCCGGCCCGGCACACCCGTTCCCGTGACGGCTGGTGCCAAACCAACCGCACGGAACCGGTGCACGGTAACGGATTTGCCTCAACCACAGGCGGAGCCGCTGACTTGGCTTGCGCCAAACCAGACAAATGGAGGCCGGTTCCGTCTAGGACGGAATCAACCTCCATATTCTCCACCTGCGGCTTCACGGGCCGCAGCAACCTCTCCTCCTCGGCCTCCTCGTCTTCAGACTCCGAAGAGTCGTCACTAGACGAGTCAACCGTGGAACCGTCCTGGCGGACGGCTCCCACACCTGACGGACCGGCCACCGCTACTGGACCACCCGGAGGTGGCCGCAGAGAAACAGAAAACCCGTCTGGCCGAAGCCAGACGGGACTGCCAGGGGGCCGTCGAGACGGCCCCCTCGGTAACCAGTCCAGAATCCTGTCCGAGGACAGGATCCGTACCAGGCATGGGGAGAAACTGCCCCCCAACCTTTGGTAGCAGGGACGACACCAGCGTGGTCAGAACGCTATGCAGAAAAACCCTGCAGAGCCGGACCAAACCACGCCGGCGGTGCCATCTCCGCCACCTCCAGCTGGGGACGTGGAGCACCCGCACCGGCCGAACCGGGCGCTCCACGATTTACTCTCGGACCGCCTGACCCCGCGTCAGACCCAGCCAAGTCCTTCTGGGCAAGGAACTTAACCATCGTTTCGACGGACCACACTGCACAAACATTACACCTATGATCTATATTACACAGGGCACACTTAAAACAGACATGGTCCTTGAACATTACACGGACAAACTTATCGCAGTCGTCACATGATGGCGGGGCTGGCTTGGCCTATAAAATAAGCACAAACCTACAATAAACAAGCGGAACGAGACCCGGATGGAAGGCAGACAATTCATTTTCAAATAATTTGACTCATAAATTAACCGTAACCTCCCCGCACCCCACCCCGCCACGTTACAACAACGATCGCATTGATTATGACGACAAGTACGCGGCGGGCACAACACACCCATAATAGATCCTCCAGGATGTGTAACGGCTCCAGGAATCATATCGCATAGCATTCAGGGTATATTTACTAATCAATATAAATTATACTCCTAACGAACGCAGCACGATATGTGAAGAAAACAACAAAATGTATAACAAAACTGCTGTCTCACACGGTAAAACCGCAGACCACACATCTACTCAAGAATTTTGAAACCACTGATCATTGCAAACCGATCGTGATCGCACGTAAACTTGATCATTCTAAAGTTTCCGGTACCATTTTTAGTACGCAGCACCCAGAATAAGATGCGCGAATTAATGAAAAATTTTTCTTCACATAAACATCCGAGCGACCGGGTGTGACGTCACCCGCTCGGATTCTACGGAGAACGACGTCAGCCGATATTCGTGTTAGAAATACCGTAGCAAACACCTATTTTCATATCTGCCGATCGCCTGTTGGGGTTTTAAAGAAGGCGATCGTCTGGCATATATCGTTGTTAGCACACGTCCCAGATTCTATAGGGTCAGAAATTGGAACATGCGACACAACGAAATTTAGAGACCTAAGTCTTTTAACTATGGATAATAAAGAACAATACAACCTGGATGTCTTGGGCGGTATTCTCCATAGTCCTTAGTTAATCCTTTCAGAACACACAAACTATCACTGATTAAAGACTTAGGTTATTTTAAAACACTAAAATCCTTAATGCAAAAAGCATGTATTGCTCTTGTCGCTATGCAAACAAGAATGAGCTCTATGGTAAACGGGTACTCGGCAGTTGGGAGCCGAGTACCCGGTTCCCAGGAGTCGGTAAAGCTTTCTAAGTCTATAGTCCTAGAGCCGCTGTCAGAGCCAGCTGTATATCAGAAGTAACAGAATGGTGAGTATTGATCGAAGGAGAAATGTCGCTGTGTACTCATGTGCTATGTGATGGTGCTATGCAGTAGTGACAGAGGAGATGAGACATATCATTGTGTACTCACGTATTATGTGATGACGCTATCCAATAGTGACAGAGGGGATGAGACATGTCATGCAATAGCTTATTATGGATACTGTCCCATACTGTATTGTGCTTGGAAAACAAGTAATCCTCAAACTGAAACACGCAATTAAGATAAAATGATGTAATGATAAATCATTTACTATGTAATCTACAAGAACACATCACAACCAATCTGATACTGGTAGTTACTATAAATTACATACAACCCCCAACAGACAAACCCCCCCCTTGTGGGTTGGTCTGTAGTTTTATTAACCACTATAAACATACTTACCGTTCAATCACTACTTGCTAAATCAACCCATCTGCATTTAGCACAAGAAAAAGATTTTTATGCTTGCTTTCATGCCTCCATATGCCTATACCAACTCATCGCACCCTCAACCAGGCTTCTGGTAGAGTACACTCTCACCATGCAGCCTGCATTAGACTGGCACCAGTCTATACTCACTCCTCTAAGACCTATGTCAAAGTACATGCGTGCGCATGTGCAGAGGAGACTAAGAGTAATAACATAGAATAACTTACCAAATTTAGATGCAAGAAAGAATAAAGAAATTCTCAAATCATTCCCACGCGGGGTGGCTGAGACCGGGTCGTAGTGATTGAACGATAAGTATGTTTATAGTTGTTAATAAAACTACTATAATGGAATGTCCACATTACGATCAGGCAGGAGAGACAATCGCTCTTTAAAAAGCTTAGTGAGTTTACTAATTTTGTCTCACTTGATAGGTGTAGCCAATTAAAATTTGCAATGTCATATAATAATGGAGATAGTGATCTAATAAAAATTGTCATTGATTACATCAATGTTTGCCTAGCTGCTCGGGCTTGTACTTTAAATCCTATGCAATGACACAATTCGTCAGATCGTCACCCTGTACATGAGGCAGGTTCATATAATGATTGCATAACTGTGTCCTATATTTTAATCAACATCCATATCAATTTCATTAGGAAACTAGCCAACTTCATGAGTCCTGGTAAATTCACCATACCTCACTGTATTTGATATATTGTTTAATTAGATATCCCAAACAACCCGAAAAATAAAGCCTAGTGGCAGTAAACTTAAATCATAGCCCTACACATTAAACCTGTACATTTTTTTTTTTTAAATATTTATTTTATGTCTTAGAACCTATATTTTCATTTTTGTAAAATGCAGTTAAATGTTTGTACTATTGCGTATGTCATTGTGTTTGATATGCCAATAGAAGGATTGATTGATTGATAATGAATCTCCGGGTTCAGCTCGAATATTAAATACACAAAACACTGATTTTTTATTAACAACAAATGAAGACGTCATAAATACGCATTTGATGAAATATAGCGAAATACTCTTCTGGGTTGAATCACGCACAGAGACGTCATACCTAATCATGCGCATAGAATGAAATTCAACTGCCAAATTGAAATAAAAACTGAGATTTAGAGTAAAGTATTATGCTAGAAAAAGGGAAAGGAAGAATCGAACAGACAGATAAGACGACGATCGACAGCTACCGGAAGTAGAAGGAAAACAAGGCAAATCAATAAATTGATGTGCATACACCGCAGAGAAACTGAATGGATAACCCCGAAGGCATATGCTTCAGGGAAAGGTGTGGAACTGTGGCTCAGACACAGAGAAACGAACTTGAAATTATCAATGAGATATTACCATATTAGGCCATCCTTAAAATATTGTTGGTTTGGGGTAATGATGTTAAATCCACAATTTGGGGAGTAGGAATGATTCGGTGGGTCATCATTCTTTTGGTCTGGTGGGATTTGCCCTAACGAACACTTTGTTAAGGATAGCTTAATAAAAGAAAAATCTAGGTTTCTCTAAATAAACACACTTAGACTTTGCTTGGCACCATATGAAAAATACATATAACAAGAATTCCGAGGAAATAAATGTCTCGCTTGTCTCCTGTTTGTCACAGTGACCTTTAACCTTCTGCCCTCAATCTTATTATACGCTTCCTAACATTATAGGCAACCAGGTATCCAAGTTTAGTTGCAATAGGCGTAACCAATCCTCAAATATAAACTGAAGAGTTTTGCTAAACACAAAAACTTAAAGTTGAAAAAGCAGAGTTCTGTATCAAGTTCAAAGTGACCTTGACCTCTAACCTTGCGACTCCAACATCATCATGCTGCTTCCTAACATTATAGGTAACCATGTATCCAAGTTCAATTGCAACAGGCTTAACCAATCCTGAAATATAAGCTGAGAAGCTTTGCTAAACACAGACTTAATGTTGAAATAACAGAGTTCTGTATCAAGGTTACAGTGACCTTGACCTTTCACCCTGTGACACCAACATCATCATGTTGCTTCCTATCATCATAGGTAACCATGTATCCAAGTTTAGTCACAATAGGCTTAACCAATCCTGAAATATAAGCTGAAATGTTTTGCTAAATGCAAAAACTTAATGCTGAAATAACAGAGTTCTGTATCAAGGTCAGTGACCTTGACCGTTGACATGGTGATGCCAACATCATGTTGCTTCCTATCATCATAGGTAACCATGTATCCAAGTTTAGTTGCAATAGGCTTAACCAATACTGAAATATCAGCTCAGAAGTTTTACTAAACGCAAAAACAAGGTTGAAATAACAGAGTTCTGTATCAAGATCACAGTACCCTTGACCTTTGACCTTGTGACCCCTTGCTTCCTTTCGATGTATATCACCATGTACCAAAGTTTGGTTCCAAGTGGATTAGGCATTGCTGAGATGTAATAAGCCAATAAATTTAGTTTAACGCAAAAACTTAACATAAAATATTAACAAAGATTATACCATGAACTTTGACACCATAAACTTGACCCCGTGATGCCTGCATCATCGTGCTGCTTCTTTTTGATGTATATTACCATGTACCCAAGTTTGGTTCCAATTGGATCAGGCATTGCTGAGATATAAGGCAATAACTTTTGTTTAACGCAAAAACGTAACGTAAAATATTAACAAAGATTATACCATGATCTTTGACCCCCATAACCTAGACCGCATGATGTCTGCATCAGCTGCTGCTTCCTTTTTATGTATATCAGCATGTAGCCAAGTTTGGTTCTAATTGGATCAGGCATTGCTGAGATATAAGACAATAACTTTTGTTTAACGCAAAAACTTAACGTAAAATATTAACAAAGATTATACTGTAACCTTTGACCCCTGTAACCTTGACCTCATGGTGTTTTTATCAGCGGGCTGTTTCCTTTTGATGTATATTACCATGCACCCAAGTTTGGTTCCAATTGGATCAGGCATTACTGAGATATAAACTTAACTTAAAAGTTTACGCCGGCGCCGCCGCCAGAAAAGTGATACCTATGTCTTGATCCTGCTTCGCAGGCAAGACAAAAACTATGTTCAAAATGAACAGAGATATTTTCTGTAATAATCAATACCAAGTTTGGTGACCATATGTGAGTCTTGAAAATATGGCCCGGAGATACATTTTCAGTGATATTCAGTCGACCATGAAAAGTAGGTCAGCATGACATACTTTTCATACTGTGCACACCTTCCCCCTAAGATGCATCCACATACCAAGTTTGCTGACCATATGTGAAAAAGTCTTGAAACCATGGCCCAGACAAACATTTTCTGTGATATTCAGTCGACCATGAAGAGTAGGTTAGCATGACCTACTTTTCATATTCCGCAACCTTTTCCATAAGATGTATCCACATACCAAGGTTGGTGACCATATGTGAAAAAGTCTTGAAACTATGGCATGGACAAACATTTTCTGTGATATATTCAATCGACCACGTAAAGTAGGTCAGCATGACCTACTTTTGACTTACTTTTCATACTCCGCACACCTTCTCCCTAAGATGCATCCACATACCAAGTTTGGTGATCATATGTGAAAGAAAGTCTTGAAACTATGCCCCGGACAAACTTATATATGGTGAACGGACGGACGAATGGACGGACAAAGCGGCGACTATATGCTATAAATTTTTTTTCGGGGAGCATACCAACAAAACAAAATTTGTAAAATTTATTAGCCAAGAGAACCGACGCCAAGATGCAAAGAAAGAACAAGCTTTGAAGTAAAAGGATGAAACTAGAAGCGAGCCAAAAAGATGAAAAATAATAGAGAAAAAGTAAGGAAAACGCCGAGACAGAGGCTATATGAAACCAGGGCGAAATGACTCACCGAAACCATGACGACAGAGAAGAAAACTGACAGTCACTGAAAGCAAATAGAATCTGAAGAGGATACATAGGGAAGAGAATGGCACCAAGAATAATGCCCACAAGAATAAAAAGACACTAAGAAAGGCGAAATAAACCAAAATGGGAAAAGGCAGAAGGAATAAAAGCCGAGATTTAGAATAAGAATTACGCTAGAATCAGGGAAACAAATTAACTTCCGTTGGTTAAAATAAATGTCAACCTGCCGACATAAGAGGAAAAAAGAGCAAGAGAAAAAGCTGAACGGCCTGAAGACAACTGGCCATCTAAAGTTGGATTAAAGGAAAAATTACGTATCTAGAGATAATGCGTAAAATACAGACTGACTTATCGGCTGAGTGAGACCATTCGAAATTAAGCGATGATATGCGCATATGAAATAAACTCCATCAAAAAACCCATATGGCAACCAGTCGGAAGTCTTTAATTACGTTGAAATATTGTCACTGATAAAAGAATAAATGCTGAATATCTATATAATTTCAAGAGTCTTCAAGACTGGCAATGTTTCGGTATGAAGATTTTCAGCCATTAAACATTCCGATTTTTTAAAAGCAATTATGGAAATAAGACTAACTCTTAGGCAAGATGATGACTAGATCCTAGTAAAGCGAACATGTAAACCGGAAATGAAGAACAAACCTGGAACCCCAGGAAGTTCTCTATCACTGGAAATCCAAAACAGGAAGACCGGACCAGAAGTTAATCCTGGAACACCAAAAAGATCCATGAAAACCGGAAATGACCCTATCCCTGGATGTACGAAATCTGGAAATGGGAAAATTTTGTAACTGGAAATACGTGAACCGGAAGTAGAATAGGAAACGGAAATGCGCAAACCGGAAGTAGACAACCGGAAACTGAACAGGATCCTACAGACCCGGATGTACAGTAAAAAAACCAGAAGTAGAATAGGAACCGGAAATACGCAAACCGGAAGAAAACCGGAAACTGAACAGGATCATACAGACCCGGATGTACAGTAAAAAAACGGAAGTAGAATAGGAAACAGGATCCTGAGGACCCGGATATCCGGCAAAACCGGAAGTCATACCGGAAGCGGAAGAGGAAGGATCGGAAACGGAAACCAGAAGTAGCCCAGGGTCTTGCCGACCCGAATCTACCAAGCACCTACCGGAAGTGCTTGTCAAACCGGAAGCTACCGAGCTTCCTGTCTGAACTAAGGAACAGGCAATCTCTTGACGTTTCTGGCTACCGGAATCACAGAAAATTTAACTTTGGCATAGGCAGCTGAATCGGGGACTTCTGTCGCCGACACCACTGCTTGAGGGTAATGCCCTGGGTATTGCCCGGTCGGTGACTTACACAAAACCACCTTTATGGGCTTTACCTTAGAGTCTTTGGGTTTCAGTTTCGGGGACTGAACCTCTAGTCTGGACGTGAGGGAAGTCGGGTTCCCCTATTTACAGGCACGCCCGCTAACCTCCCGGTTATTGTCCGACTCGGATGACCCTTCCTTATCCGCGCGAATGGCTGTCGAAAACCTGATAGCCATGGTACTAAAACGTGTAGATATAAGTGAATATAATGGATAAGTAATTGAGGGATTTCAAATGATGATGATGACTTTAGGCATGATTGACTACCACGAAAATGGTTTACTACCACGAAAACTGGTAACAGTGTCATAAAAGAGTAATAACACCACGAAATACTCATTAAACATAACTTAGGGAGGATGGACTTCATGTTAGGCATACTCCTGAATAGAAGAACTCTCAAAAACTTAAGCTGAAAACACCGCAAAATATAAAAACATTAAGGTGGAATATTGGCAGACTGTACTGCTTGCAGAATATTTAAAAAGTGAATGTTTCCTATTTGGGCTCCATTGCGCATGCACGGACATGCTTAGTGACAGGTGCCACCAAGGAGTGAGTACAGACTGGTGCTAGTCTCTATCAGGGCATATGCTGGGGGTGTACCTTACCAGTAGCCTGGTTGAAGGTATCTTGAAATGGAATTAGTGGGGCGGATATGTAACAAATTTGAGGTAAGATGTTCCATTCTGGCAGAAAGCATGAAATTATAGGTGGTTTAAGGTATGCTGAACATAATTAGATGCAGTGCCACATGATTCTACCAAGGGAACCCATTCAAAATGGCGGATTCAAAATGGCCGCCTTTCCAGCAGAAAATCTGCATTACTCAAGTTCTAGATGGAGTAGAGGGCTGGAATTGATGTCAAATTAAGGGTTTATTGGGTCACTGGTTATGATTTTACCCATTACAATACTCTAAATAGATAAACATGCTGAAAAATATATTATTATTATTATTATTATTATTACTAATGTTGTTGTTGTGGTCATCGTCATTGTTGTAACATTTGTAAATTAGTTGATCTGTTGCAACTTGAGAACCGATGCCCACTTGTACATAGGAAATTTGTTGAAGGAAACTTCGTTACTCAGAAAACGGCTCACAAGTTCTCAGCCTTGGCACATGATCAAATCCACGACCAGCAAAATGCTATTCTGAAGGGCGATGGTGGAATTATCGGAATCACAGAAAATGAAGCTGCTTTCAAATGATGGATGGTGTCAGGCCCAGAAATAGGAAGGATGATCAGCGAGTACGAAGTGAAACATACACACAGAAATATCACTGATAACTGTCACCATGAGAAGATTCCGAGTAAGCAGAAATTGTTTGCTTTAAACACAATTTGTCTTATTGATGCAATCGAGGAAATGGGAAACCCATTTTTAGATGACAATTTTGACTTAGTGACTCTAGATACTCTGAGTCTGCAGTGAATGCGATCCGAACAGCAGAAGAACCAGGCATCAGACAGTACCACGCATTCGTCGCAGATCAACCATCTGTATCATCAAAATCTGTATATGACCCAATCCAAAAGAACAATTTGGCTTTGTTCAAATCAAAACAGAGGAAGAGTACCAGAACCAACAAGAAGCTTGTTGCAATGAAGAGAGATGTACAGTTATTCTCTAGACTGTACATTTCCTGCCAATCCAGAGGTGGAGACCGTGATTCATTCTTTGAGCATGAGAATCATCCAAGGCCCCCATCACTTGCTGAGTGCAACGCAATGCGCCAAGGCAGCAAATCAGATCTGAAGGGATGTTTGGAAGCATTAGTAGCTCGTGCAGCTGATTGTCCAGAGGTTGAAGTGAAGATCATTGACGGAGCAGCTATGATGCATAATCTAGATCCCAAGAAATCAAACGTGGGTGTGAACACATTTGGAGATTTTGCAGAGCACGTCTTCCTCCCACACATTGCTAGACAACTACAGATGGTTAAAAGATTGGATGCTGTATGGGACGTGTATAAGGCTGGAAGCTTGAAGACACACGCTAGAGAATTACGGGGACAAGGTGAAGCTCTTCGTGTTGCATCGAGTAGAAGACGCCCTCAAAATTGGAAACATTTCCTACAAGTTGATGCAAACAAAACAGGCCTCTTCACCTTTCTCGCACATACATTGGAGTCATTCGAGCCACCAGAAGCAAAGATACTCGTCACAACATGTGAGGAAAACATGCTGATGAGGCCAGATCATGACGTCTCACAACTCGCGCCATGCATGCAAGATGAAGCAGATGGTAGAATGTTGCTCCACGCCTTCCATGCATATCACCAAGGTTATCGAACAATAACGATTCATGCTACAGATACAGACGTCGTAGTCCTAGCCATACGGACAGCAAACTTTCTTCACGGGTGTGATCTCTGGGTCGCATTTGGCCATGGAAAGACCGTCCGCTATGTATCAGCTCATGGCATTGCAACAGTTTCGGGTGCAGAAGCGTCACAAGGACTGCTATTTATGCATGCTTTCTCTGGGTGTGACACTGTGTCTGCATTTTGTGGGATTGGCAAGAAGACAGCATGGGAAGTTTGGAGGACTTCAGATCTATTCAAGTCACTATTTAGGAGACTGTCTGATGCCCCGGCGTCTTTGTGTGACAATGACATGGAAACGCTGGAGAGGTTTGTCGTACTACTGTACAAACGCACATCACCATTGTCAAAGGTTAATGAGGCACGAAAACGGCTTTTTGCTTTTGGCAACAGGCAAACGTGCTGCGTTCCAGGCAGGTCATCTTTGGGGCCAATCACTCCATGCAAATGCAAAAATGCCATCAGCAGCTGACTGGGGTTGGGTCAGAGATGGAGACACTTGGTCACCGCAATGGAGTTTGCTTGCAGATGCATCTAAGGCATGCCGGGAACTCGTGAAATGTGCTTGCAAAAGTAATTGCACTGGCAGATGCAAATGCTATAAATGCTATAAATCCAACTTAGCTTGTACACAGTTGTGCTCATGCGGTGCACAGTGCGTGTGACATCTGTGAATCATGATTCAACAATCAACAGCATCATGTATAGCCTTGCATACTCTAATAGGATAATTGAACGTATCTATAACGACCATTACTTGGTTTGATACTAAGAAATCAAGTGATTTAAACTATTTCTAGATGCTATATTGCTTTTGTTCTCAAGAGATGGATCTTTTAGAGAACACATCTTAAAGAGCCATCGTCTTTTGACATCAAACACAGGTGGTCACTATGGAAGGATTGATATTTACATATTTAGAGTATTGTAGTGAGTAGAATTATAACGATTGACCCATGAAACCCCTCATTTGACATTAATCCCATCTTTCTACTCCGTCTAGAGCTTGAGTAATGCAAATTTTCCGCTGGGATGGTGGCCATTTTGAATCCGCCATTTTGAATGGGTTCCCTTGGTAGAATCATGTGACACCGCATCTAATTATGATCAAGATATCTTAAACCACCTATATGCCAAATTTCATGCTTTCTGCCAGAATGGAACATCTTTTTCACATATCTGCCCTACTATATAGGCATATGGGGGTATGTAAGCAAGCATGAAAATCTTATTCTGGTGGAGCAAGTAGTGATTGAACGGTATAGATGTTTTTGTGGTGTGATAACAACTATTAAATACAAGATAGAAACTCGCGAAATCCGGGCTTTGTACGCGCAGAGCGCTCTAAAATATCTCGATATCGAACGCAAAGCTGATACATTCATATTACTGACCGGAACATGAACCCAGAAGTAAAAAAAATAAACAAACAACTCTAGTGATCCAAGAACTTCCCAACCGCTATGTTACAAGTGAATGTAGGATACCTTACATAGATGTTCCAAACCGGTATATAGTATACCTTACGTAGGAACTAGCCTCTGTGGCTAAAATAGGATCAGAGTTATTATACCCACGAAAATATAACCACAAAGATATATAAAACATCGGTAAATTAGATAACGTGTACGTAAAATATGTAACTTAGACAGTACAGCCTTGCTATTCTGTGACATCTTAGACGACTTTGAGATACAGATGGCTAGAACTGAGAAGTTTAACTTGTGATTTAAACACATGTTTTCTGAACGGCAGAAAAACGATTAATGAAGGCTAGGACTCGTTTGCGTTCATACTATGAACTAGGACTCATTTATGTCATATGCAATATAAATGTATAGGAACCGGTTCCCATGGGAGTAAGCCTCTCCAAAGCAATAGAGAGATGCAAGTATTGATATCCAATGATGGAATGCATCTGATTGCTTTGAAATTATCAGGAATCTAACGAGTCATGGAAATGGAAAGGTTACTTTTTTCTGGGATTAATAGACAGGTGGTCTTATTAAGCAAACAGTTAATTGAGTGGCTTAGTATTTTTGTTGTGTTACAAAACTGGGAGTGGCTCTGTTGTACGACCGCACAAGCTTAGTTTGATCAATGGATGAATTCTGTTTTAGTTGTTCTTCGCACATCTCTACTTAATCTCCACTCACGCTTTTCCTGTGTTGGGATCAATGGATTCCTGCACTCTCTGAATTTCAATTTCCAGAAGACTATACAGGTAAGCCCTTAAATATTTTGAATGGCAGCAACAGCGGCCAGTCAAATTAGTTTCAAAATATCTCAAATCGTACAACTTGACGGACTATTAAGCATTTATGATGGACTAAATCACGTCATGCATGACATAATTGATTATGACGTCAGCCTACATGCGACATTGTTGATTGACATCATATGAATGACAGATAAACTGGATTTATCCATTCTGTTCATCATTCACCATTTTACCATAAATTCATCATGTATCATTGCTTCATTGTCATGGTGTACAACATTTATGATTTATTGGAAATATTGTAATGCTATATCTATATACATACAGCATCAGACAAACTGCCATGATGCCATTTGAGTCACAGAGTAATGGTATTTCACTCGTGATGACATGATAGCAATATTAAGCGTGTAATCAATTCTGTATTCCATTGCATAACATTCTCTAAATCATTACATATTATTTTTAATTCCACTATTGTAATAAAGGTCAAGTTCGACTCCTAACCATAGTTAGCTATAGGTAACTAGAGTACCAGTCGAACTTCAAATAGTTAACTAGCTGGTCAACTATAGTCAACCGAGCACCCGACCGTGGTTCAGATGGTTAGTCCGATATTTGCGTAAATTTCAAAATGGCTGACACCGATCGTTTGCCACGAATAAATGCATATAAGTGTAAATATTTCACTAAATAACTTAAATTGTATGTCGATGTTCCCAAGCCCATATTCCTTCCCACTTTATGCCATATGGGCGCTTTTTGACGTCTTAGCGGACAAAAATAACCCATTTTCATAGCTCATTAAAACAGATGACAGAAAGGGTTAATGGAGACTGATACCCGGCTCCAGATTTTCTGCAATAGTAATTGAATAAGGAACCGGGTACCAGCAAACTATAGTTGACTAAAATCAAGTTCGACTGGGCATAGCAACTGCGCATGATCAGTAAACCATGAAACTGACTATGGTTAGCAAGTCGAACTTGACCAAAGCTGCGCGCTAGTGACGCATGTTGCGACCAATGGACCTTTCCAAGTTTATCTATCATTAACTAAGTGATATGTATGCTGATGTCATAATCATGACGTCATGAATGATTCAATATCGCCCGTTTTTAACGCTTAATAGTCCGACACGTTGTACAAATTGTATGTCTTTGCTATTTAATAAACATGCTGATATGAAGCAACAGCATCCAGTCAAATTAATTTCAAAATATTCAACAGCTTGCCTGTATAGTTTTCTGGAAATTGATAGTCAGGAAGGTCAGAGATCAATCGATCCCAAAACGGACTAAATTTGATATAAAAAAATCTAAATATTTCCTTTTTGGATGTGGATTTGCAGGCCAAGACTATTTTTGAAAATTTACCACTGGAATGACTGGCTCGATTATCGAAGAAACAGTTTGATAAATATTAATAGAAAGCTCAGAAATTTAAAACGATGAATCGAAAATAATAAAGTTGTGTTTATCACTATATTTTGTGGCGCATTGGTCAAAACTCCAAATTCTAAATAATAACTTATATAATATATTATAGATGATCTCACCGAGCCAGTCATTCCAGTGATAGTTCTTCCAAAATGGTCTTCTCTTGGCCTGAAAATGGACCTTATCATCCATAATCATCATTTTTATTATTACCTCTTCTTCTGTGAAGTTCAAGCCTTGAGCGGCTCGGGACGGATTCTCTAGAAAGCTGTCCATAATTTTTCGCACTTCATTAACATCAGAACCAGTAGATTCCTGCAAAGTGAGTCACATTAAAATCATTGAACCACCTTAGTCAGCATTATTAATGTGCTTTAAAAGGAGCCACCCATAACAGGTACAGGCACTTATTAGAGTACTGAGTGCCCTTTGAGACAGATTATATGCCTCTTGCATTTACACTCTCATCAGCATAAACAATTAAATTGTAAGATCGTTAAAAAAGATGGTAATTTAAACTATATATATGAAAATTTCCCACTGTAATGACTGGCTCAGTTACCAGGCCAGCCATTTCAGTGTTAAATTTTCTAAAATTGTTTCCCCATGGCCTACACATGGGTATTTTTCTAAAGCACTACAGATGCCAGTTTTGGCTAGTAACAGATTACATTCCTTACTAGCCACAGGATAATAAATATAATTATGGCCCTGCATATAAGTACTGTGTTATACTAAATAAGGAGAGGGCATGTATATCATTAAAGGTAACGGTCAGCTCAGTAATGGACATTTCCAGTTTTAGTTATGCCCTGCCCATCACCAGCTAAGCTCTACCCACATCTCGCTGTGTTGGGATTGATCGATCCCAGAAAGCTATCCATTTCCTGAAAACTATACAGGTAAGCTGTTGGATATTTTGTAACTAATTTGACTGGGTGCTGTTGCTGCCTACAGCAGCAACAGCACCCAGTCAAATCAGATTCAAAATAATATTCAACAGAATATTTATTAAATAGTAAAGGCATACAATTCGTACAACAACACATAGTCCGTCGTCAAATATTAATTCGTGACATACTTATCTACGTCATTCATGACCTCATAATGATGTCATGCTGCATGTCGCGTAGTTGATTATAATGACATAGGATGGATAGATAAAGTGGAAAGGTCTATTACTTCTAGTCTGAAGTCATTGGGTATCTGCCTAAATTACAACTCTGTTCAATTTGTAAGCAAAGCATTGTTGTGATAACACAGTGGTTTCAAATCATAATTTAAAAAATTTAATTAGAATTAGTGCCATTGCAAATTTCCACGCTTTCTCCAACTTTGACGTTCCGCATCACACACCCTCATTACCCTGAGGTCAATAGCCTAATGTACACATCTAATGATCCGCAATCATATGGGCAACTAAAATATAATTTGGTTGAATTCTGCCAACTTTTCATCACTGCAGTAGCCATTATTCGCCGGCCTCGACTGTTAATGCATCATGGTAAGTTTTTGTCAGAAAATTTTCTTTTTTTAATCTAAGATGACTTACCCTTTGTTCCTGAAGCAGAAACTGGCCAAACTTCAACTCCCTGATTACCTTGCTGTAAAGAAACAATAATACAGAGCATGCTAGGACATACGGTCAGTAAATACTCAAAAGCATTCATCAATAAAATATGTGAATTCAATGTCTTCAATGTCCTGTATCAAATGCAATCTTTAGATTTAATTAAGGGAATTCAAATTCCACTCCACATTAAAATTATAAACAGAGTTAGTTTAGTTGATCCACTCATCAATTTAAAAGCTTAACATCTGGCTACAGCAATGAAGGGGTTAAAGCGAATGAGGATGAACAATTTCTTACCCATCAGTTGTAGCATCCAGGTACATATGTAAGTAATCAGCGAGATCGACCTATAAGTAAATAACAAACACATTATAGGTATAGGTCATGATTTTATAGTCTGCTTCCACTTGCGCATTCCGCCGACTTTAAAACTTTACCCTCCTGGTCATTGGGCCTTTTTCATTCCTGCACAATCTCAACTCTCTTTGGGGAGTATACAGCCTGGCTGCCATTTATAGGCGCTCGATGGATTTTTTGCTGACGTTCCATATTGCTGACACTGCCCTCACAAGGTATCTATTTTACGGACAGATGTACTGGAATAACTCAGAGTGAAGTGCCTTGCGGCAGCCCGGCCAGAAATCAATCCTGTGCATTCGAGTCACGAGCAGTCAGGACAGATAATTATATATGGACAATCATAGGCAACAATGTCTTCCAATCAAATTATTTTCAAAATATCCAACACTATGTTTTACTTTTCTTTGGAAACAGTAATTTCTAAGCTGTACTGTAGATCATACGCCAGGAAAATCAAAAGAACTGAATCTTAATATTGTAAGTCAGCAAGAATGAATTTTACTCATGAAAGCTGTCTTCCTCTTTGCTCCTTTGAGATTTGCTTCTTTACAATACTCCAAAAGTTCCATGACCTCTTAATGAAATGTCATATTTCCACAATTTACATGTCCATGCAACTTTCGTTGTTATCCTATTATCTGTTTCTAGTAACTACATGTTTGGGTGGGCATGGTCAGGCCTTGAAATTAACATTCTTGCCAGAGTGTGCTAGCCAGAGTGATTATCTAATAGTCATTAGCTGGCAGATTCAGTAATTACAGAATTATCAAAGCTGGTAATTCATTTTATTTTCTAACAACTCATATTATTTTGAACAGCAATCAGCTTTCAGAAACAATTTTTTCAAAACTACATCAGCCTTCGGTTCGGAAAAGAAAACTTCTGTGGCAATATGTAAAATACTACATGTAAAATGACGATTTTGCAGGTGCAAAATATTTTGAAACCATATGCTTTCAGAACAGACGGCAGTATCCAATCATCTAGCAGGCATTGCAAAACAGCACACATTATATAGCGTCGCTGTACAGTTTATGAGATAAATTGTGACAGGGCCATTGGGCTGGTCAATAAAGGGATCCATTTCTAGCCATGCCACACACATTACTAGCCATGCCACACACATTTCTAGCCATGCAACGCCCATTTTTAGCCATGCAACGCCCATTTTTAGCTAAGACCCACTCACTTTCTGCGTGTGTTGGAATTGATTTGAAACATTGAAACCTGAAATTGAGGAACTTAAATTTCAAGGTAACTATACTGGTAAGCTGTTGAATTTTTAAAACTAATTTGACTGGGGGATGTTTCTTCCAGTAACAGCTTCCAGTCAAATTAGTCTAAAAATATTCAACAGAATGTTAAGGAAATTGTAAATTCATCATAGACATACGATTCGTACACTCGTGTCATACTTTTTGATGAGCTATGATTCTGACATCGGCTAACTAGTGACATAATTCACCTTTCCAGATTATCCATCTATCATTTGATGTCATAATCAGATAAGCGGCGTGCAGGATGACATCATAATCATTATGTCATAAATGATTCTATTTGGCCCGTCTTTAACTCTTAATAGTCTGACACGTTGTAAGAATTGTATATCTCTACTATTTAATAAACATGCTGTAGAATATTTTGAAACAAATTCCACTGGACGCTGTTGCTGTAATAAGGCAGCAACAGCGTCCAGTCAAATTAGTTCCAAATTATTCAATAGCTTACCTGTAGTTTTCTGAAAATTGAGTCAAGGAGTTCAGAGATCGATTGATTCCAACACGAGCGAGGTATGGATGAAGCTTAGCTAGAGATGGCCGGTGGAATAGCTAAAAATGGAACGGTCCATTGCTTATGTCAGATACTTGAGTGACAGATCGCATCCCTCCAAACAGAAACAGCCTTATCTGCAGTAAATTTCTACAAAAGTTTCTGCACAAATACTCACCATTGAGATATGGATAACTTTTGTATAAAGATGAGAGAACTCAGAAAACATGATCTC
This sequence comes from Chaetoderma sp. LZ-2023a, assembly GCA_034401795.1. Taxonomy (NCBI): domain Eukaryota; kingdom Metazoa; phylum Mollusca; class Caudofoveata; order Chaetodermatida; family Chaetodermatidae; genus Chaetoderma; species Chaetoderma sp. LZ-2023a. Next base: position 101,447,871 of record CM067367.1, read on the forward strand.
GCCATGACGACTTGATGCCACCTCCTTGAAAATAAGAGCTTGATACATTTAATTGCAAGATTATACGAAAAAATATATGTACTACGTGCGTGCGTGCGTGCGTGCGTGCCATGCGTCTGTCTGTGTGAATGTCTGTGCATGTGGTAACAACTGTCATCACTGTAACGGTACATATATAAATGCATTGCAAGTCACTAATTTTTTGTATCTATGGCCAATGATTTTAATCCAGAGTTCATTTGGGGATGCCTGTAATAACGACATACATGCAGATTTCTGAACTAAGCACTTCTCTTGGCAATTTATTTTATTTTAAAACTGGCAAGTATCAACATCATAAACACACAAAATGTTGATAATGAATGTATATATAAACTCCCTTTATTGTGTCCACCAAAATGTAACTTTTTTAATAGCCTGGAATACTCGCCATCACCCAAGATGCAAATAAGACAGGCTATGATATTCTAACAATCAAAACTATGTATCAACTGATAAATCGTGGTCATGGCCATCGACACATCATGCGCTAACAGACTCTCCATCGCTGTGAAGCTGTATTAGTCACAGTGATATTATCAGGCTTCATATTTATATTCAAATGAAATGATGTTTGAAGGAATTTAGAATTCAAATGGATTAAAAACAAGTAGTGTTGTTCTGATTAATCGATTTGATCGGTTGGTTTGTATGTTCAACCAACCGATCGATCATGATTTCAGAAATCGATTTTGGTTGTTCATAAATTGACTTTATTAATATATTTTAGCAGGTCAAACTAAAAAATTAATACTTTTTGGAAAAGAATTTAAATTTAATTGTTAGAACTATATAGTATTACTCGTTAGTCTAAGACATTAATTCTTTCAGCACTGAAATATTTTGTTAATTTCAAAGCAACCATACCGATAACATGTTTAATATTTCGAAACTTATTTGACTGGAAGATGTTGCTGCCTAAGGCAGCAACAGCTCCCAGTTAAATTAGTTTCAAAATATCCAACAGATTATGTCTTAAATTAGTCAGAATCTGTCATACCTGCGACTTTGTTTGAAAGGGGTAATTATCCTTGAACATGCTATAATTACTGCATTCAAAATGGGTAAAAAATGAGAACCAGTTATGATCAATCATTAATTGATCATTGTTTAGTATATAAAACCAATCATCGATCTAAAAAATATCGAACCAATTCCCAACGCTAAAAACAAGCTCGATAGAATCTCAGTAGCTGTGAGTTCGTGATTTTTTCTGATCATGCCCAGTTGTGGTATCCTAGTACATGGTCACACCCTTTCAGGTTTTAAAATTTGAGCAAATGGTAGTATCCTATATATTCACAAAATCAAAATTTGATCCAATTCAGATTCCTTTATCCGGATCACAGCCAAAATCCGGAAATCGTCTTGCATGACAAGTTCCTTCTTTGTGCTAAAATTTGAGCCAAATAGGATAAGTAGTTTTTTAAATACAGCCTGGAATAAGCGTTTGTGACTGACTGGCTAACTAACTAACTAATTCACCTTTCCAGAGTAACCATCCATCATCTGACCTCGTATGACGTCATAATCAGCTCAGCACGTCACAACCATTACATCACAAAGGGTTCCATAAAGATCATCATCAAATCTCAGAGTCCGACACGTTGTATAAATTGCATGTCTTTGTAATTCTTTGCAATTTAATAAACATGCTGTTGAATATTTTGAAACTAATTTGACTGGGTGCTGTTGCTGCTGTAGGCAGAAACAGTACCCAGTCAAATTAGTTTCAAAATATTCAACAGATTAGCTGTGTACTTTTTTGGAAATTGATAGTCAGGGTGCGCAGAGATCGATCGATCGATCCCAACACGAGCGAGGCGTGGATGGAGATTAGCTAGAGATGGGCAGGGCATGGCTAAAACTGGAAAGGTTCATTAACTAAGAGACATGACGGTTTATTGAGCTGCTGCTCACACCTAAAAAGCAGGTTGTTATATAGTATGCTCCATGTGGAAAGTCAGTTACCTGGAACTTCTCCCTCAAAGCCTTGTTTGAAATCTTGTGATTAATCCGCAACATCCAGTTCTTAGCATCCTTCATAGATATCCTGTCAAATAGTACAGTATAACTAAAAAATAACTTAATATGTTTAGAAAACATAATAAAACGTACTGATGGAATTTTTCCCCGCTTGATTTGATTGGAAGCCATTGCTGTCAAAGCAAAAATGGCTTCCAATCAAATTAAGTTCAAAATATTCAACATAATTTTTCATACATCACATTTTGGACTTGATTTGATTGTAATCCATTGCTGAACAGAACCTTTCATACATCATTTTCAAAATTGTACTAACATGTTTCTGTTTTTTTATTTTGGAAATATGTTAACTTATTCATGAGCTATATTTGATAGATAAAACTATATATAAGATAAGGGTACTAACAACATACTGACGGACCAGTGGTTGGCCCTGTGTCAGGGAAACGGGGGCCTTTCTAGCCATACTGGTTGGTGCCTATGCCTATGTTTTTGAATGCACAGCTTAATTGGGTGTGGTGTTCCTCCTATGTACTGTTTGTAGCAGTTGCTGCATGTGAGGAGATAGACAGGTTTCTTTTTTGGCAGTTGCCAGGTTTCACGGTGCAGGCCCTTGTGCACATGCTCGCACACCCACGCGAGACGCACCAGGGTATGCTTATGGTTATGCATAGATGTGCGTGCGTGTGATCGCCCACACATCCGTGCACCAGTATGCCCAGGCATAGGTGGGCACTGTTTCAGAGCCTGTTTTGGGTTAGGCCGGCGCTATAGGTAAAGGTTACCAGTGCTACTGGTTCGCCGGTGTGGCGGCATTTAGCGGCCTGCTCTCCTCTCTCTGCGGTGTAAGATCCACTGCTGATGAACTGGTGGTGTTGTGAGCCTTTGCTTGGTCGCCACCTTGTTGGGTGACTTTGGCGGTGCTAGTGTCCATGTTGGACAGTGCAAGGGGTAGCTCTGTGCCTACATAGTCTAGTGTTAGTGCTGTTAAGATGGTAGCACTACTACCTCATTTTCTGCGCCTTGCATCTTTGTGGTCATAGAACATATTGGTGATTTGAAAGGGTACTAACAACGTAGTCTATTGGATTGACTTGTCTAGTAGCCTGACGCTTGCTCTCTCTGTGAGACCAAGTCTCACAGAGAGAGCAAGCGTCAGGCCACTAGAGAAGTCAGTCCAATAGACTCTGTTGTTAGTACCCTATATATAAGATTAACATGCAGGAATCACCTCTTGTAGGGATCCATTTCTAGCTAAGCACGGCCATTTATAGCTAAGCGCTGCCATTTCTCGCTAAGCACGGACAGTTTCTAGCTAGGCATGGCTATTTCTAGCTAAGCGCAGCCATTTCTAGCTAAGCATGGCTATTTCTAGCTAAGCGTGGACCATTTATAGCTAAGCGTGGCCATTTATAGCCACCTGTTACGCATGTTGGAATCAATTTGAAACTTTGAAACTTGAATTTCCCAGAAGCTAAATTTGAAAACGACGATAACTATTCAATATTTTGTAACTAATTTGAATGGGCGCTGTTGCTGGATTTGTTTCAAAATATTCATCTATTGACAGTACAAACCGCACAATAGCATGATACATAGCGCTAATTCTGTGAACAAAACATGTCAAATTCCAGCAGATATTTATAGACGTAGACATAGGTAGGAAAACAGTGTCTATACAAAATAACAATTTAAGTAAAATCTGTCTCCCAGCCTTCTGATACCAGGTATAGAATGCATAGCAGCTTCCAGAGTTCAGTTGGGAAGACTACAAATAGTCAGTTAATTTGTTTTAGTTAACATGCACATTGGCTATATGCTGGGTGGCTCTATTATTTCTACCACAGAAGTAAACGATGATGACACCCATCAGGGTACTGAGAAGCGGAGGAAGAGCAGAATCTTGGGTTTGCCCCTCTACAGCTCTACAGACATTGGAAATATCGCCTTCTAGTCCTTTTAGAAGTTGTGGATTTGTGGCTCTAAAATCCCCACGAAAGCAAATAATGATGCAACTCGATGATGCAACATGTGTTTCCATTTGCTTTACCATGGAAAAATCCAGTTTTAGTTATGCCCCACCCATCTCTAGCTAAGCTCCACCTGCACTTGTGTTGGGATCGATATTTTCACTGACTATCAATTTCCAGAAAACTATACAGGTAAGTGGTTAAATATTTTGCTGTTGCTGCTAGTCAAATTAGTTTTATTCAACAGCATGCTTATTAAATAGCAACAAGAATCCCAAGGGCCCGTGACACTCACCTGGACCATTAGCATTTGAAAGATTTGCATTTAAATATATGATTCTTTACATTAAGGGGATGCGCTTTGATAATTTCCTGTAAATTTGCATAAGATTTTAGATATTCACCAAAAAAATGATCAATCAAAATTCGGAACAGAAGCTCTTGAGCTTAAAACAATTGGGCCCTGCTTGCTACATGTAGCTTTGGTTGAAATCTGTAATGCAATTAATGAGAAGTTGTTTTGACCATTTCCGGTAAATTTTTCATAAAATCTAGGATTTCCATCCAAAAATTTACCAACCAAAATTCTGTATATAAGTTCTGAAGCATAGTAAGCTAGGGTTCTTCCATCCAAGTTTGATTGAAATCAGCCAAGTGGTTATCGAGGAGTAGGCGTATAAGTCATTTCCAGAAATTTTCAGAAAATCCAAGATGGCCACCGGAAAAATTGACCAATCAAAATTCTGTATACACGTTCTGAAAAATACCAGCATACTATCCTCCCAGCTAATTCTGGTTGAAATTGGCCAAGCACTTAATGAAGAGTAGCGTTCTAAACGATTTTCCGGCATTTTAAAGAAAATTCAAGCTGGCCGCCGAAAAAATTAACCAATCAAAATTTTGTATACAAGCTCTGAAGCATACCACTTTAGGGTCATTCCAGCCGAGTTTGCTTGAACTGGTTCAAGTGGTTAATAAGGAGTAGCCTTTTAACTTATTTCTCGAAATGTTTAGAAAATCCAAGATGGCCACCAGAAAAATTGACCAATCAAAATTCTGTATAGATGTACTGAAGCATAGAAGCTAGGGTTCGTCCATCCAAGTTTGATTTAAATTGGCCAAGTGGTTATCGAGGAGTAAGCTTTCAAGTGATTTTCAGAAATTTTCAGAAAATCCAAGGTGGTCACCGGAAAAATTGACCAATCAAAATTCTGTATACAAGTTCTGAAAAATACCAGCGTACTATCCTCCCAGCTAATTCTGGTTGAAATTGCCCAAGCATTTAATGAAGAGTAGCGTTTTAAACGATTTCCCGGCATTTTTCAGCAAATTCAATATGGGCGCCGAAAAATTAACCAATCAAAATTCTGTATACAAGCTCTGAAGCATATCACTTTAGGGTCCTTCCAGCCGAGTTTGCTTGAACTGGTTCAAGTGGTTAATGAGTAGCCTTTTAACTTATTTCCCGAAATGTGCAGAAAATCCAAGATAGCTGCCGGAAAAATCGACCAATCAAAATTCTGTATACATGTTCTGAAGCATAGTAAGCTAGGGTTCGTCCGTCCAAGTTTGATTGAGATCGTCCGAGTGGTTATCGAGGAGGCTTTTAAGTGATTTCCAGAAATTTTAAGAAAATCCAAGATGGCCGCCGGAAAAATTGACCAATCAAAATTCTGTATACAAGTTCCGAAAAATACCAGCGTACTATCCTCCCAGCTAATTTTGGTTGAAATTGACCAAGCATTTAATGAAGAGTAGCATTTTAAACGATTTCCCGGCATTTTTCAGAAAATTCAAGATGGTCCCCGAACAAATTTACCAATCAAAATTTTGTATACAAGTTCTAAAGCATACCCCCATAGGATCATTCATGCTAAATTAATCTGAAATCCGCCATGTGGTTATGGAGGAGTAGTGTTTTTAAGCAAAAGTTGATGGCCAGACGCCGGACGGATGGACGGCAGATGGTCAGCATCGCATAAGCTCACTTAGCCATTCTGGCCAGGTGAGCCAAAAACACAATTCGTACAACAATGCTTAGTCTGTCATCAATTAAGTGTCCATGACGTAGTTTTTCTATGTCATTCATGACGTCATCATCCCACATGTTACCTAGTTGATTATGACATCATATGATGGATGGATAAACTGGAAAGATCCATTGCAATAGCTGGGCAGCTCTAAAAGCCCTCTTGAGCAAACTTGATGCATGTCACGCCAACCATCTGAGAGACATTACAAAGCCATACTGACTACACACTCTAATATCAAATGCAGTGACACACAGCCACTATCTATGAGGGTAGCGCTACAGTGATGGTCTATATCTGGACATGTTTTTGGAATGTCAGAAATTACTCCTGCTCAGAAAGCATGAGAATTTGCAAGGTCATGTGCCAATAGGTATCAGGCAGGCAAAGAACACCATAACACCAACTTGCTAAGTGTTTTGCGATCAGAATTCTTCAGCTGCACAAAACAGTCACTCATCACCATCACCATCATCTACACACAATACTCCTTCTCTGTTTAACCCTTAACACTCTGGTGTCAACATTCTATCGTTTTGCGGTGCCAGTAGCAATGAACCTGGCGTACATTTTTCAGCAATCTTGGTGGACTATGTTGCTGTCTACGACAGCACCATCTTCCACCCAATTTAATTTAAAAATGAACACCAGTTCATCTTTTAATTTAATTTGAAATTTAACAATTTTTTACATCAGAGTGCTACGGGTTAACTGGCCAGATAACCTGGCCTCCAATCTACTGACCTCTGTGCAGTTTCTCAGCACAGTACTGAATAATAGACTTACACTTCCTGCTTTTTAATCAAATAGAACTCTTTTCTCAGCCATCTGAAACAAAATAACAATAAAGGTGTGTTTTAAACAGTAATTAGTAATTATACTATATAATATAAAGGTCTCACTAAAGCGATGGCAGCCTGCATGCCGAGCCCTTTCCTTTGATATTCTCGCACACCACACATCATATGATGCTTGTCATTTGGAATGATATTCTCCGAGTCATCCTCAGATTCACTTCTTTTCACCGATCAAGTCCAAGAATTTAAATTTTGAGACATTTATACAGGAAAACTGTTATAGTATAATTAATTTCCAAATATTAAAGACTTTATTTTCTATTCTATATATTACAAAGAAGTAGTTGTATCGAGACTATAGTGCCTAAAAGGCTAAATGTATAACACTGCAAGTCATAAACCTATTAACATATTATGGTCAAGGCAGCCAAAACGCTCTCTGCAGTGGCCATTAGGAATGTGCATTGGCAGCCCAAGAGAAGACGACATGTATTCTTGAAAATTTACCACTGGAATGTCTAACAAATTTTTTTAAATAGTCTTTGCTTGGCCTACAAATGAGCACTGACTAAGCAAAAGGTCTTGTTCTGTAAGTGAAAAAATTATTATTTTCTTTTACGATCCTAACCATCTAAGGGTTAAGTGAGGCTGAGGCGCTGTTGACACAAGAGGCGTTAAAGGGATACGAATGTTGTACTTAAGCTTCTGTTCAGTAAGCATATAATTAATAAACCACTTTCACTGTAAATCAGATTTCGTACACCTTTTTGTATTTGAAATTCCATGACTTTTCCATGACTTTTCATGACCAAAGTTAACAAATTCCATGACCTCTAAGAATTAAGATCTAGATTTGTGTTTATGATGTAAACCGATGCTACATAAATGACGATCTGACTTTAATTCTTTATTCTAAAAAATGTTTGAATATTACATCTTATTTAACCAATTCAAAGCCTTGTTCTGATACATGGTTGTCATAATTGTATTGCATAGAGGTGACAGCGGAAACTTATGCTATCAGATTTCTTTTATTTTACATGATTACCATTTTCCAGAACTTTTCCATGACCTATAGTAAAAAATGTTAATTCTCCATGACTTTCCAGGCCCGGAATTTTAATTTTCAAATTCCATGACTTTCCAGGATTTCCATGACCAGTACAAACCCTGGTAAATGATACATCTATATACTATAGAACTGATAGTCATGCAGAAAGCATTAAATATATTTTTAAACAGCTGATCATGTAAATAGACATGACAGACAACGTATGATAACAAATTATGAGTGTGTATCATTTATCCTACCTCTCTACATCGTAGGCTTGTGTTGAATTCAGTGTGTCTGCTACCAGGTAATCCAAACCCTTCTGCCATTTGTGCAACTCATCTGTATTCGTGGCTAAAATATCAAAATATCGATAACATTAAATATTACACTTAAATTCGCCATCAAATGACTGTCAGAATTAACACGAATGATGAAGTGAACATGATATTCATGAAAGCGCCACTAAGTACACTCAACATCACATAGGGGACTATCTTTCTTCCGATAATTATTATAATTTGAAAACTTAATGCAATAGGCATCAAAAGTCAACCCAGACAAACATGCTCTCCTCCATGATCTAAGCCCTTTTGCTGACGGCTTTTGCAATGTTCTAGCCAATAGATTAGCCAAATACAATTTTTGTTAGCCAAATAGTAAATATTTTAGCCACATCTTTACTTCAATGTCACTTATGAACATGTTTGCAGTCAGTCATCATCAGTTAATACTATTAATATTACAGTCCAGATACAATAGGGTCTTAATATATAAGGAAGGTGCTGATTATTTTGAAACTAATATGACTGAATGCTGTTGCTGCGTAAGTGCCTTTCAGTCATATTGGTTTCAAAATAATCAAAAGAATTTTTGCAACGCAACTGTGGTGCTGGAATTAGTCGGGATTCAGCCAATCAAGAAAATTAAATTAATTTTAATCACCAATGATTTAGCCAATTCTGCTTTTCTGCTACCATTTGGCCAGTTGGCTAGTGGGAAGATTGGTCCCCGTTACAGTATAACACTTATGTTGTTGAATATGTTGAAATTAATTTGACAGGAGGCTGTTGCTGCATAAGGCAGCAATGCCCCCAGTCAAATTAATTTCAAAATATTCAACAGTTTTCCTGTATGGGTGCCTTGAAAATGAGATATTAGGAATTCATTGGTGAAAGGCTTAAGGAATGTAGACTTGCTGGTCAAAAGAACACTATTTAAAAAAAATGTACCACTGAAATGGATATAAATGAGTCATTCCAGTCATAAATTTTCAAAAATAGTCTTCTCTTAGCCTTCAAATCGAAATTCACGAAGCAAACTTCAATTTTGTTAACCAATTTTGATCCATAAATGGTTAAATATTTAGCTACAAACAAAGCAGGTCTTAGTAAGTGATGACGTTATGGAACACTCCTGGGCACAGCATAGATAGATGTGGTCTCTTATTAACCCTTTAACCATTGAATTTATTCAACAAAATTTAAATTTTCTCAGAAAATACCCATTTGCAGACCAAGAACACTATTTTTGAAAATTTACCACTGGAATGACTGGCTCTGTTATCGAGCCAGTCATTCCAGTGGTCAATTTTAAAAAATAGTCTTCTTTTGGTCTGCGAATGGACAGTTCTCAAGACCACTGCAGAAGCCGTTTTTGGCTGATATGAGTGTTAAAGGGTTATAAAAGACTACAATACAGCTCAGAAATAACTTAACAACAGAAATAGATTAGTTAGTACAATTTTTAACATGATGTAAGACGCTTAACAAACGTTCTGTTGAATATTTTGACTTAATCTGATTATAAGGCACTGCTGCCGTAAGTAAAAATCATACATGTAGCAATGGCATCCTTCCAAATTATGTTCAAAATATTCAAAAGTATGTTTATTTAGTTTTGGAAACATTTTACGTTATTTCTGAGCTGCACTGTATTCACAATATATTGTATACATGTACGCGTCACACAATGGTGGTTCTCTAAGGTGTCTTAAAGAACCACCATTACATGAAACCAAATGGTAGGTGGTCTATCAATCAAATTGACCATAAGGTACAGCAAAGAAATAACCTACGATTTTTCTAAAACAAAACAAGACCGTTGAATATTTTGGACTTAATTTGATTGGAAGCCATTGCTCCAAATTAAGTCTAAAATATTCAACAGAACATTTCTTACATCATGTTCAAAATTGTGCTAACTACCTCGCTTGTGGTTTTGTTTTGGAAAGATGTTAGGTTATAATTAACGAGCTGTACTGTCACAGTATTAAACATACCGACTAATGATATTGTCTTTAGTTTGAAGTCTTGACCATAGTATACAACAAAACATAATGATTTTTCCTCTCGTCTGGCTTCTTCAGGCCATTTCTCAAAGTCCTTAGAATTCCGGCCAGGTCGAATCTCTTTCACGTCACGAAGGCTGACTGTAAATTAAATGGCAACGTTCAAAGAGATTATTTAATAATATAATGCATTTTCAAGAAAATCAAGGTTTTTGCCTAATGAATATCTATTTGCAGACGACAGGAAATTTTTTCATTTGTCACCGGACTGACTGGTACAATTACAGGTGGTGAATTTTCCAAAATAGAGTATTGTGGTTCAAAACTGGCTCTGCATATAAAGAAAAATAAGTAGCCAGGTGCATTTAAAGTCTGAATGATCTGAGCGAGGAGTTATTGGTTTGATTGGCATCTATTGAGTCCCTGATTCTAGGTCCCATTCATGCCGTACCTAGGCTGGTTGTATTTTAGTCTATTATTGGTAACTACCCATGATTTACGCCGGTACCCATTTATACTCCTGGATGGAGAGAGGCAATGAGGAGTGAAGGAGATTGCCTATGTTTCCAACGCTTGCCCATCAGCCACCTGATCACCTGACAGTCGACCAGGACTTGAACCCCGCTCCTCTTATTACCAGATGAAGATGCTAGTGTGACGGTTCTATAAGTCACGGTGCAGCAATTATTCATTTAGATATATAAAAATGTGTAGGATTCTATATTTATCATAAAATGTGCCCATTCAACAGCATACAGCGCTCCCTGTCAGTACAGCAGAAACCATGTGCGGTCAAGAGTGATTGTTCCTGGCTTTACGCATGGAGAACAATAGCCACACTCACAATAGACACATAATTACCAGTGACCAGCTTGTTGGAAATATCATGTTTAGGACGTTTTTAAATTCACAAACCTTTCATAATATTGTCCAAATACAGTGCAGCTCAGAACTAAGACAACATGTATAAAAACCATAAATGGAGACATGTTAGTGAGAAATGTTCTGTTGGGTATTTTGGGCCTAATTCGATTGAAAGGCAATTGCTGCCTTGGGCAGCAAGGTCATCCAGTCAAATTGGGGGCCAAAATAATTGACAGTACGTTTTATTATGTTTTCTCAACATGTTAGATTATTTCTGTGCTGTACTGTACTAGAAATTGATTCTTAAGCCGGCTAAACCCTTTTCATTCTGAAGTGGACCAAGTAGGCTCCATGGGATTATGATGCGAGGCCTGGCAAGTATTAAAAAAATTATTTGACTGAAAGTTGTTGTTGCTGCCTATGGCATAACAACTTTCATTCCGGTTGTTTTCAAAATAATCATCATGTTTTCATTTTATTTCAGTAACCATGTTATCACCATGTATAGAGAATGAAATCGGTAATAATCTGTATTTAATTTTAATGCATAAATATATGTAGCAAGTTTTTAGAATTGTTCTTTAGAAATTGTTTTTGACACGCTTTGAATATTTATAACTTGTTATGTTTGTTTACCTAGCTACAGCTAGTTATAAAATGATGTGGCGAATGACAGAGAGAAACAGTGAGATAGAATGACATAGAGAAACAGTGAGAGACAGAGCTAGAGATAGAGAGATTACTAGATAAATAATAGACTGAGATTTAAGCTAAAGAACAGTAGATAGATATAGCGTTATTAGTTTGTATAGAAATTTAGTACCAACCACAGTTTGTGCATAGAATCAAGCAGAGCTCTAGATATGCAGGGTTTTTGCGTTTTCACCCAATAAAAATGGCCAATCACACAATTAATTTCAGTTCTATTGCTAATAATGTATAATAACTTAATTTAAAAAACCCAATTAATTTCCACAAAAAAACAATTTACAAAATTTCTAAGAGTGAATCACCCAATTAATGAACAGCTTATCTAGAGCTCTGGAGTCAAGTTTGAAAATATTAAAAGTTGAAGTTATTTATTAGTTGAAGAACCGTCTTGTTGAATAATATTGAAGTGCCTTCGCCCATTTTGACTGAACTCATCCTGGCTATTACTGAAGTGTAGCAGAGCTATTGCCACCCAGCTAATCCCCCTCGGTGCTTTAAGATAGGTGGAAATTAGTCTCTCTAGACTAGTAACATGGCCAATCGTCTCCTCTAACAATCTGAGTTCTGATTGTCAGCTCAATTTTTAGTTTTTGGTCCAGACGACCGAATGTAGGGTGGAGTATGACCAAACATGGGCATGGTTGGTACCAGATAGTCACAAGATTTTGGTACATGGCCAGATGGGTGGTGCCTGTTGTAGGTTGGGAGTGACCAGGGTTAGTATTTGTTGGCAGTCTTTGGTGCATTTAAGTTTTGTGATGGTGGTTGGGGTATGGTACTTTGGTTATTATTAGGCTGGTGGCTCATTTTTTGGTGCCTGGCAGTTGGGTTCCAGAAATTTAGTTATATAAGTGGTGCTGTTTCTGGTTGGGTCGAGACTTGGTGAATTGGGTGCTTGTAGACTGTGTTTTGGTGGTGGGTATGTATGTGATGTGGTACATAAAGATCACACAAACAGGGTGAGTGGTGAGTCAGACTTTTAGCCTTTCCTTTCAAATGTGGAACTTATCAGAGACACGGGCATTGACCATAAAAAGTGAAGGATTTGGGTACAATTTTGTATGCGTTGATTGATGGCCAGTAGATCGATTGTGAGGCAGGAGAGAACTGTTTACCTACAATGGGGATAGAGAAGACTAGTGGTGTTCCAATTAATCGATTTTATCGATGATTGATTGGTTTGCATGTTCAAACAACCGATCGATCATGATTTCAGAAATCAATTTTGGTTGTCTATAAATTGACTTTATTAATATATTTTAACTGTTCAAGCTAGAAAACGAGTACTTTTTGGAAAAGAATTTAAATTTAATTGTTACAACTATATAGTATAATTACTCCTTTGTCTAAGACATTAATTCTTTCAGCACTGATAGAGCATGTTAATTTCAAAGCAACCATACCAATAACATGTTGAATATTTTGAAACTTATTTGACTGGAAGCTGTTGCTGCCTTAGGCTTCCCGTCAAATTAGTTTCAAGATATTTAACAGGTTATTTCTTAAATTATTAAGAATCTGTCATACTGGACATGTACCTGCGACTTGGTGTTTGAAAGGGGTAATTATCCTTGAACATGCTATAATTACTGCATTCAAAGTGGGTAAAATGATTAATTGATCATTGGTTGGTACACAAAAACAATCATCGATCACAAAAATAGTACCAATTCCCAACACTAGAGAAGACTGTCCTCTTGATTGTCATTACTGCACATTATACTTAACCCTGTGAACCCTAAGTATATTTAGACAATGATCATGTCCAGCGTTATTGAGTTTTATTGAGACATACTAAAACTGAATTTAATCAAGAAGTATCCACATTTTGCAAAGGGCTGTTCAGCAGCAGCAAAAGGGTTAACATCATGGAAACAGAGACCAGGGGTCAAATGGGTTAAATGAAAATGCATTAATTGCATTTAATTTGCATTTGTATTTTTATATTAACGGTAAATCCTTTCATCAATGAATTCCTCATATATATCTTATTTTCAGAAATTTCAACACTACCATACAGGAAGACTGGGTCAATATTTGGAAATTAATTTGATTGGAAGCCATTGCTGAATGGCTTCCACTCAAATTAATTTCAAAATATTTAATAAAATTAATTTTATATCGTAAAGAATATACTTTTTCAATGTTTATATGCTATTCTTTGCATCACAGCTAGACATGGGTGCAATCCCGATCAAACCAGCAATATAACTATGATCTAGAAATAACTGTGTGATAGAATCTGCTATAGATAAACCGTTTTCTATCTGAAAGGTCTGAAGCAATGCTTCAAATTCAAGAGATAAATAAATAGGAAAATTGTTAAAAAATTACTTTTCTTGAGACACCAGCAATCTGAATCCATATATAGCAGGGTATAATTTATCTGGTATCGCATCTCAATTTGCTACACATATTTAGGCAGTTGCTATACATTCTGCAACATGCGCATAGCTGTATCTACGTATGCGATTGCAATTTACCAATGATTTTCTTTAAGTTCTCTCATTAACACTTTCAATGACAAATCCCTGAAAAAGGTAAATATTTTACAATGTATAGCATATATTCTTTTGAATATTTCGAAATTAATATGACTGGTGGATGCCATTGCTGCTTAAGGCAACAATGGCTTCCAGCCATATCAATTTCAAAATATTTAAAAGCTCTCCTGTTTGTTTGCTCTGAGACTGAAATACAAGGAATTTATCCGTGAAATGCTTTAAAATTACTACACATTTTTGCCGACAACTATGCAATTATTAATTTGCATAGCAATACAGGCTATGCAATTAAGAAATTCTAAATTATGCCGTGTATAAGAATAAAAGACAATACTCATCAAATTGAATTAGACCGCTTGTAGAATTTTTAATTGTGACTCGCAACTAGTTATGCTAACATGGCTAACTATAAGTCTGTCTGTTGGTCAAATTCAGTACATTTCTAAGTCACAACTGTGGCATGTTATAGTCCGGGCAGGACTTCAGAAAATGTTACTTATGTAGGCATTTTGGGGTAAAAGTTGACAAATAACTTTTTCTAGACCAGAATTTTATGCTGATTTTGAATATGTTGTTTACCAAGTTGGCAAATGATGTCTTGACCAGGTAATTGCAGGAAATGTCAATTTCCCTTTCTCCGAGATCTAACAATACTCACCATTCTGTTACTTCTGATATACAGCTGGCCTTGACAGCGGCTCTAGGATTATAGACTTAGAAAGCTTTACCGACTCCTGGGAACCGGGTACTCAGCTCCCAACTGCCGAGTACCCGTTTACCATAGAGCTCATATTGTTTGCATAGCCACCAAACAAGAGAAAACTATGGCTTGCCTCCGTGGGGCTGGGAGGCTGGGTCCGTAACAGAATGGTTAGTATTGTTAGATCTCGGAGAAAGGGAAATTGACATTTCCTGCATTCTCCTTCGATCAATACTCACCATTCTGTTACTTCTGATATACACCAGGTTTGATCAGTAACCTGGTGGGAAGGGGCAAGCCATAAATGCTAATTTTGCCCCTTGGAGAAAGATTTTAGACTTCAAACTTGACTAACGGAGACCTAAAAGGACCGTCAAGTTCACGGAACCGAATCACATTCGCGTCACAGCCCCCCCCCCTTTTTCCTCCTAAGAAAAGGGAGAGAACTAACGAACATGTATCTCGCCTGAAAACACAAATATGCCAAGAGGGTTAACTACTCCCTGCATATTCCATTTATTAGCCTGGGAATGAGCATGAATATATAAGATGAATGAACATGATACATATACATAATACAAAAAACTCTCACTTATTGAATTACCTTATGATAATAGGACTTCAGACGTACCGCCTCCAACCATTCACCGGTTCGGCCATCGGTGACACAATCTGGTTGACATCCTCTCGCCTGACCATGCCTGCTTTAGGTTCTTTTCTTACCAAAGTGAGAAAAGGGTGAAAAGCAGTGTGGTCACTAACTATCGTTTGAAAACAGCTAAAGCGAGTGGATTGGCTGAGTCTGACACATCCCTCATATAGTAATCCGTGAATGAGGACTCACAGTGCCATTGTGCAACGGCCATGATGTCCTATAACGGAACACCATTGTAAAGGGCGGTCGAGGCGGCTATTCCTCTGACATTGTGTGCCCTTACCCCTTGCACCTGGTGCCCAGTCGCCATCTCGTGAGTAGTCTGAATGCATTCGACCACCAAACGAGAGATAGTATCCATGGATGCGGCGCCATAAGACTTTTTATGGCAGATCCACAGATGTCTATCGTTCAACCGTAACGAGTCAGTCCGTTTCTTGTACTTAGTCAAAGCACGGACCGGGCACCAGACACTGGCATCACGATCAAACCTAGTTAACTTCGGTATAATGATCGGTTTGCCGGGATATCTCAAAGATTGGTTCTTTGACATAACCTCTGCTCTTGGCAGAAGACGCAGACTTTCTCCAGAAACAATAAATCGGTTCCTCTCTGCCGAAAGCGCATGGATCTCACTGCGCCTTCTAGCTGAGGAAGCTGCCAATAGAAAGACCGCCTTTAGAGTCAAATGCTTTAGACTAGCCGAACGCAACGGTTCGAAAGGGTGCTTGGCCAGTACATTAAGCACTAAAGATAGACTCCAGGCTGGAATGACTACCGGTTGTCTCGGTCGGAGATTGCTCATTCCCTTCAACATCACATTTAACTGGGCCACCTCTGGACTATCCCTGTTGGCTAGACAAGGGATAACTGATGCCAAAGCTGACTTGTATCCAGCAACTGTGACGGGAGCTAGTCCTCAAAAGAACAGCTCACAGAGAAAGTCTGCTATTTGCTGATAGTGGATTGAAAGGTATCAATACCCTTTTCTTCACACCAGTCTGCAAATCTGTTAACCTTGTTGTTATATGACTTGAAGGTTGACCTCCTTCTCGCAGCCGCGATGAAATCAGCAGCCTGTCGAGAAAAGCCTTCCGACGTGGAACGTTGTTTGACAACATCCACGCAGTCAATTTGAACATTTCGGGACGCTCGTGTAGGAAGCGTCCGTTGGCCTGGGAGATTATGTTCGGAATCTCGGGCAACTGCACAGGATTTTCCACCAGCAGATCTAGAAGATCCGTGAACCACGCCCTGCTCGGCCAATACGGCGCTATTAGCAGGACCAGACACGGCTCCTCCCTGACCTTCACCAATACCTTCGGTAGAAGAATGGTGGGTGGGTACGCGTACGCGTGCATCCCTCTCCAGCTTATCGCCAGAGCGTCTGTATCGACGGCATTTGGATCTGGAATCGGCGAGACATATGTCATGATTTGAGCATTTTCCTTTGTGGCGAACAAGTCCACGTTGGGTTTGCCCCAATGCTCGAAGATCCGTCGTAGAACTGGAGGGTTGAGGGACCATTCTGTTGGCAAGATTCTCTGTCTGCGAGACAAAGCATCCACCAGAATGTTCAATCGGCCAGGAATATGAGCTGCTTTCAAAACAACTGAGTAATTCCTGCACCATTGAATCAAGTGCCACACCCTGATGCACAGGGTGGGCGACCTGGTCCCGCCTTGGCGATTTATATATGATACTACTATCGAATTGTCCGACCGTATCAATATCACCTTGCCCCTGATCATCGGAAGGAACTCTTCCAACGCCAGTTCCACTGCCATCATTTCCAACAGATTGATATGCAGCTGACTCTCCGGGAGAGTCCATGTGCCCGAGACCTGGTGTTCTCCCAGGCAGGCACCCCACCCCTCCAGCGATGCATCCGTGTAAATGGACAGCTGGGGGTGGGGTAGGTGCAGCGAAACCCCTATTAGGAGATTCTGACGCTGTTTCCACCATAGAAGATGCGATATTATCGGCTCCAAAACTGGCACCAGTTTTGACAGGGGTTCTGTTCTCTGTTTCCACAGAGACATCAGATACAACTGGATAGGTCTTCGCATTAGAGCAGCGTATGGGATAACCTGCTCCATGGAGACCATCATGCCCAGCATCTGAAGGAACCGCCTCGCCTGAATGTGGTTTCCCACTCGAAAACTCCTGAGGATGGCTAACAGAGACACCACTCTGGGCTCTGATGGGTAAACCCTGCCCTCCTCGAGGTCGAATCGCATCCCCAAATAAACGAAATGTTGAGTGGGCGTCAACTCGGATTTCTCCTCGTTGACTATCCAGCCTAGATCTGAAAGTAACTTCAGAGTCAGAGCAGTATCCACGTTCAACCTGGCTGCCGAGTCTGCCTTGAGCAGCCAGTCGTCTATGTAGGTGTGTAGCGCCACGTTATCTTTTCTGAGAAACGCTGTCACCGCAAGGACCACTCTTGTGAAAACCCTCGGAGCTGTCGACAGGCCAAACGGGAGAACTGTAAACTCCCATACTTGATTCTGAAACGCAAATCTCAGAAACCTGTGCCAACTCCGATTCATCGGAATGTGGAAATATGCATCTTTCAGATCGATCGATACACACCACATTCCTTTCCTCAATCCCGCCATTACCGACCTCGGCGTTTCCATCTGGAACCGAGGCGTATGGATAAACCAATTTAATGGCCTGAGATTGAGTATGGGTCTCCATCCCCCTGTGCTCTTGGGGACAAGGAACATGTGTGAATAGAAGCCTGGAGTGTTCCGGTTTGCTGGTTTTATTGCTCCCTTCAGAAGCAAACCCGACACTTCCTTTTGAACGGCTTCTAACTTGTCTGGCTCCCTTGGTACGGGTGTCCAGACAGGTGCCAAAGACAGATTTTGTGGCGGAAAGTCCCACCACTCCGGCATGTAACCCTGGGATAACCATCCCAGGACCAGACTGTCTGACGTCACACCTCGCCAAGCCTCGATGAAACGCATGAGCCTTCCACCCACCATAGACGCCTCGACGTGTAACGGGGTTGTCCGGCTTGCAGTCGGCACCCCCCCCCCCCCCCTCTTTCTTAACGAGAGAGAGTGAGAACCATTTCGTTCTAGGCACGACGGGTATAACTGGCACCGCTGTTCCTGTCACACAGGTGCGGTCCAGGCGGATATGAAGGGAGCTTGCGTACCCTCAGGTACGCTTCGGCCCCTTCTGTCCGCCCTTTGAGGCCTTACCCTTACCCTTCCCCTTGCCCTTCCCACCTCTAGGGCGGTCAGGAGCAACATTGGGGAGGGTAGGCGCCTCTACAACCTTCCTGGGTTTCTTCGCCGGCGGCGGCTCCGAGAACCCAGCCGAAACAGAAGTCGCAACAGGCCTGGCTTTCGCCTTGCTCTTATGCTTCTTGTTTCTTTGAAGGCTGTCCCGTTAGCGGTTTGCCAACAGCCCCTAGTGCGTGCGCTTGCCGCACTAGCTCTAGCTGTAGATTTACCGCTAACCGATTCTGCGCAATACTGGCGGTGTCCTCTAAGATGGCCCGCGCTTGGCCACCAAAGATGCTAGGCCCTGTCAGGGGCGTCCCAAGAAGACGTTCCCTGACTGCCGTAGCCGGACGCATATGGTCAATGACCATTTGCCTCCTGGACTTCGTCACTCGCGCTTGCACCCTTGCCAATGCGTCCATTGACAGCACCAAGCCGTCATTAACACACGATAGCGCCACAGGTGGCACAGGGTGGCCTGCCCCCGCTTCAGCCCACACCGACTGAAGTAGACGATAAGAGTGATTGACAGCGCTCATCGCTGCCCTCACACCCTCATCGCATAGGGCCAGGACTTCTTCCTGGTGTACCTGGGACTTATCCACTAGTGCCGGACCGGGACCACCCGACCCGGCACTCTGGACGCCCAGTACCCATCGGTCATCCTCCGTGACCGACGGGACTACACCATACCTGTCGTATTCACCCCGCGGAATACAACATCTTGCCCGCACCTCCCTGGAGGCCGCAGGGAGCTGACCCTTGGTCATTAGTTGTTTGCTATAAATAGCATCCAACAAATCAATGAACCGTGGATCCAGTCCCACTGACTGGATCCGGGCCGCGGGCAAAATCCCCGTCCTAAGCGACGCAACCGACGGACGGGGCGCATCTTCATCGGCCGTGGCCGAAACCACAGACGGGTCAACTCTGGCTAGCCATGTCAGAGCATCTGACCAATCTACCTCCGAAGAAGATACCCCCGCAAACACGTCACCCGTTGACGTGCTCACAGGTCTGCCAGCCACGGCCTCCCGGCAAGGAGCCACGGCTGACACGCCAGGCACTCCGCTACCACACGGTTCCGCCGCCACCCCATGAAACACTCCGGTCCATGGGGTAGGTCCACACGGAAAACCGTACGGACCCGTAACAGTCGCGGAACCATAGCCGGACACGGGCGCCAACGGCACCCCACGTCCGGCTGCCGGACCAGGCGAGATAGGTGAGTACCACGCCTGGCCCGGCACACCCGTTCCCCTGACGGCTGGTGACAAACCAAGCCGCGCGGAACCAGTGCAAGGTAACGGATTGGCCTCAGCCGCTGACCTGGCTTGCGCCAAACCAGACAAATGGAGGCCGGTTCCGTCCAGGACGGAATCAACCTCCATATTCTCCACCTGCGGCTTCACGGGCCGCAGCAACCTCTCCTCCTCGGCCTCCTCGTCTTCAGACTCCGAAGAACCGTCACTAGATGAGTCAACCGTGGAGCCGTCCTGGTGGACGGCTCCCACACCTGACGGACCGGCCACCGCTACTGGACCACCCAGAGGGGGCCGCAGAGAGACAGAACCCGTCTGGCCGAAGCCAGACGGGGACCGCCAGGGGGCCGTATGAGACGGCCCCCTCGGTAACCAGTCCAGAATCCTGTCCGAGGACAGGATCCGTACCAGGCATGGGGAGAAACTGCCCCCCCAACCTTTGGTAGCAGGGACGACACCAGCGTGGGCAGAACGCTATGCAGAAAACCCTGCATAGCCGGACCAAACCACGCCGGCGGTGCCATCTCCGCCACCTCCAGCTGGGGACGTGGAGCACCCCCACCGGCCGAACCGAGCGCTCCACGATTTCCTCTCGGACCGCCTGACCCCGCGTCAGACCCAGCCAAGTCCTTCTGGGCAAGGAACTTAACCATCATTTCGACGGACCACACTGCACAAACATTACACCTATGATCTATATTACACAGGGCACACCTAAAACAGACATGGTCCTTGAACATTACACGGACAAACTTATGGCAGTCGTCACATGATGGCGGGGCTGGCTTGGCCTATAAAATAAGCACAAACCTACAATAAACAAGCGGAACGAGACCCGGATGGAAGGCAGACAATTAATTTTCAAATATTTTGACTCATAAATTAACCGTAACCTCCCCGCACCCCACCCCGCCACGTTACAACAACGATCGCATTGATTATGACGACAAGTACGCGGCGGGCACAACACACCCATAATAGATCCTCCAGGATGTGTAACAGCTCCAGGAATCATATCGCATAGCATTCAGGGTATATTTACTAATCAATATAAATTATACTCCTAACGAAAGCAGCACGATATGTGAAGAAAACAACAAAATGTATAACAAACTGCTGTCTCACACAGTAAAACCGCAGACCACACATCTACTCAAGAATTTTGAAACCACCGATCATTGCAAACCGATCGTGATCGCACGTAAACTTGATCATTCTAAAGTTTCCGGTACCATTTTTAGTACGCAGCACCCAGAATAAGATGCGCGAATTAATGAAAAAATTTTTCTTCACATAAACATCCGAGCGACCGGGTGTGACGTCACCCGCTCGGATTCTACGGAGAACGACGTCAGCCGATATTCGCGTTAGAAATACCGTAGCAAACACCTATTTTCATATCTGCCGATCGCCTGTTGGGGTTAAAGAAGGCGATCGTCTGGCATATATCGTTGTTAGCACACGTCCCAGATTCTATGGGGTCAGAAATTGGAACATGCGTCACAACGAAATTTAGAGACCTAAGTCTTTTAACTATGGATAATAAAGAACAATACAACCTGGTTGTCTTGGGCGGTATTCTCCATAGTCCTTAGTTAATCCTTTCAGAACACACAAACTATCACTGATTAAAGACTTAGATTATTTAAAACACTAAAATCCCTAATGCAAAAAGCATGTATTGCTCTTGTTGCTATGCAAACAAGAATGAGCTCTATGGTAAACGGGTACTCGGCAGTTGGGAGCCGAGTACCCGGTTCCCAGGAGTCGGTAAAGCTTTCTAAGTCTATAATCCTAGAGCCGCTGTCAAGGCCAGCTGTATATCAGAAGTAACAGAATGGTGAGTATTGATCGAAGGAGAACTAACAATACTCACCATTCTGTTACTTCTGATATACAGCTGGCCTTGACAGCGGCTCTAGGATTATAGACTTAGAAAGCTTTACCGACTCCTGGGAACCGGGTACCCGGCTCCCCACTGCCGAGTACCCATTTACCATAGAGCTCATATTGTTTGCATAGCCACCAAACAAGAGAAAACTATGGCTTGCCTCCGTGGGGCTGGGAGGCTGGGTCCGTAACAGAATGGTGAGTATTGTTAGATCTCGGAGAAGTTAATTAGTGACTTTGTATGCAGGGGCCTCCTTTACCTGCGAGTCTGTGTGGTACCTCCGGTGGTCCCACGTTTAAAAGTTCATCAGGCTGTCTCTATGTTTTGTATTTTCGTATGCTCATTGTTATCTAGCAAATTTGACGGTCAGTTTAGGTAAACTAATTGTACAGGCTTATTTAGGTTAGGTCACCATCAAATCTTGTAAGTCCATAGATCTCAAAATTGCTATGGACAGGCATACCGGTGACACCAATTCACGGGATGATACTGTTGTGTTTAATGTTCGCGACGATGGTCGCACGGCCCCACCGGAACGATTGAGTTCCACCAGCCTTAGGAGCCGATCTTTGTTACTCGTAGGGCAGTGTCGCACGGGATCCGTAACCCTGAGACTGGGAGCTAACCAGCATCATCACTCGTCGCACACATGCGGCGCGGCGAGTCGACAGCAGACACCGGAACGGCCCGACGCTACCCCGCGAGCTACAATATGCAAAGCGTTAGCATAGTATTATATTTGTGCATTATTAAGAGATATACTCATGTCCACATAACTGAGGAGGGCATTAAGTCAGGATTATGATCAGAACGAACACCTGGTCTTCTATAAACATTATTTTCCAAATGTAACCTCGAGGTGTACAACATGTATACCAACAGGACCAGAATTCTTCAATAGTGATGCAAATTGTGTGACCTATGGTTACTAAAGAACAAACTTGGTGCAAATTCTGAAGTATTAGTCCTCAAATATTGCAATCCATATAAAATATGACATTTAAAACATAATGAGACAACTCATTGGTCAATCACTTACACCAGAATCAATATTCTTTTTTAAATGACCAGTGGTCAGCTGTTTGTGCAGATTAAGTGGTTAAGACCTCATCTCCCAGCTTGGCAAACAAAATATTCAAAATCAGCAGGAAATTTTTGTCTAGAAAAGTTTGTTTGCCAACTTTTACCCAAAAATGCCTACATGTCTTTTTCTATGGACCTTTTTGAAATTTGTGCCCAGACTATTATGCTTGTTGGTTAATCACTACCACTCTGGATGTCAAAATTCTTTATTTTCAAATTAAATTAAAAGATGAACTGGTATTAATTTTTCAACAAATTTGGTGGAAGATGGTGCTGTCGTAGACAGCAACATCGTCCACCAAAATTGTTGAAAAATGTACACCAGTTTCTTTGCTATTGACACAGTAAAACGTAGCATATTTACATCAGAGTGGTAAGGATTAATCAATGCGCAACAAAGTGTATGTCTGCAGATACCATGGTTACTATTACCCATTCATTCAAGCCTATCATTGAACAGGCTAACCCTTCAACCCTCAAATTTGTTCAGGAAGATTTTAATTTTAGCATTGTGTCCACTTGCAAAGCAAGAGATAATTGTTTTAAATTTATCACTGAAATGACTGGCTCGGTTATCGAGCCAGTCATTCAAGTGGTAAATTTTCAAAAGCAATTATCTCTTAGTCTGCAAATGAATATTTCTCAAGACCACTGAAGAAGCGGTTTTTGGTGGATTTAATACAGAATGAACAAATTGACTATTTAAATCTGACATTACACAGGACAAGAATTTAAAAGAAATCATCATTTTAGGATGTAATAATTATTTAGTTGAAACAGTTATTGAATGTTATTCAGTTTGCAGTAACCCCTTTCTGTTAAATAATTGTCATAGTTTATTTACATATATATGTATGTTATGATTACATTTGTATTGTGTTGAAGTGCACGGGACTGATTACTATTAAAACACTGACTGACAGCCTTCAATTCTTCTTATTTACTTCCACACTAAGATCGGACTATTCACAATACGAGCTTGTGCAAACATTCACACACCACCTCTCATATTGTGCAATCTCCTGCCTCTGTATATTCAGCGGTGAGTATAAGCTCTATTGAAATGGTTCCGTTAATTCTTTAATGGTAAAATTTTGTCAAGAAAATTAAAATATGTCACTATTGAATGTCCAATTGCAGACAAAGAGAAGAATATTTTTCAAATTGTATCACGGATTTCTTTTTTCACGAGAGAGTTGATACTTACCTCCCTAACACTCTTTGATATTCCCAAATATCGCCTTTCACTCAATAAACACACAGATTAAAAAAGTTAGGTGGCCCTACAGGGCAGGTAGTCAGATGACGGTCTGGCAGATGCCAGCCCCAACCTCGCGCATGCGTAGACTAGTACTTCCTCTGACTAATTTCTTGGCTGACACATTTGCAACTTAGGAAAGCTTGAAGACCGAGCCTCTGTGGGGCGGAGAGGCCGGGTCCGTGTTAGCGAGGTAAGTATCAACTGTCGCGAAAAAAGAAATCTGTGATTTCGTTTATTTCACTTCAAGAGTATATTTACCTCCCTAACACTCTTTGATATTGCCAGAATTCATCAGTAAATTCGGCGGGAGGGAGGCGAGGTCACAAGACCAGCTCTTCCCTATGCGCTTTTCTGCGTTTAAGGCGCTTAAACTTCTGAAATTGTGTGAAAACACAACCAGGGAATGATTTGAACATCGGATAACACAACCAATGCCTTTGAGAAGACCATATGTCTTATGTGCTGCCCCCCTCCCCCTTTCTTGGGAGGGAGACAAAATGAGCTCAATGTTCCATACGCTCCCACCATACAAGTGCCATGTACTACAGGACATAAGACGAAAAGGCTCCATTTTCGCATACTCTCAAGAATGAACCACATAAAACATGTACCATCACAATATTAGTACAAAGGGTTACGTGCCAAATACAATCAACAATGAACAACACATAGACAGACTGACCTTGTGAATTGCTTGTTGCTGTCATCATCTCCCCATTAGTGAAGACTGATGCAGTTCTGACAAGTGGTTGTTTCCATTGATAAATTGTGATGTATATAAAAAATGAGTAAATCTCATCAAAAATTGTACACCTAAATTATTTTTTCAAAATCGATAAGGCGAGAGGATTCGAGGTGTCATGGAGATAATGGCCGGTAAAACTTGACTCACAGTGCCACTGTGCTACCGACATAATGTCGTCCACAGGGACCCCATTAAACAGGGCAGTGGAAGCCACTATGCCAGGAACACTGTGAGCTTTGGCAAAGTCAAGTTGTCAAAGGATTTATGACAAAATCGAATACGTTCTACAATCCACCTGGAAACAGTGTCCTTGGCAGCCATGCCATGAGGTTCAATATATGACAACCATAACGCTGTAGGGTCCGTCCGCCATTCCTGGGTACGTTGTTTGTACCTGTTTAATGCGCGGACTGGATACCATGCTTTTGAATTAGGATCATATCTAGTGAAAGCTGGTAAAAATATGGGTTGACCTGGATATTTCAGACTGGTTTTTAGCCATGAAATTTATCCTAGGTAGAAGCCTAAAGCCTTCTATGTAACCACATACCAGTCTGCCTCGGCTGGCAAGGTATGAATTTTGCTTCTCCGCCTAGCCGAGGTCGCAGCAAGTAAAAATAGAAATGGAACTTAGTGGTTCAAATGGCTTATTGCTAATACCTGAAGCACTAGTGATAAATTCCAAGACGGAATCACTGGGGGATTCCTTGCTCTTAGATTGCCGATGCCTTTAATTAAGGTATTAAATGCACTTACTTCATCACTTCCCCTATTAGCCAAGCAAGGGATAACTGTCATTAAAGCCGACTTGTAACCAGAAATAGAGTTAGGCTTGAGGCTATAGGCATCATACAGGTGACAGAGGAAATCAGCTACTACCTGAATAGATGAATCCATTGGATTAATACATCTTTTTGAGCACCATTCTGCAAATCTGTTGATTTTATAATTATATGCTCTCGAGGTTGACCCCTTCTAGGTTTTGCCATAAACATGGCTGCTTGCTCAGAAAAGCCCTCCTTAATTCTTGATTCCTTGACAACATCCACGCAGTCAATCTGAACATTGACGGATTGTTGTGCAGAGCCTTGCCATGGAAGATAATATTGTCCACCTGAGGCAGATGAACCAGATTGCAGACCAGAAGGTCCAGCACATCCGTATACCATGATCAGCTTGGCCACTTGGGGCAATCAGAAGCACTAATTTTCTGAAGAATTTTTGGAATCAGGATTGCTGGAGGGAATGCGTATGCATACATTCCCACCCAGCTGATAGCTAATGCATCTGTTGCGATAGCGCTCGGATCTGGAATTGGAGAGACATACATCGTCATCTTCGCATTCTTCTTCGTTGCGAATAAATCTATGTTGGGTTTCCCCCAGTGGTTGAATAGCCGATCCACCACACATTGATTTAGTTGCCATTCCGTAGGTAAAACACTCATCTTTCGGCTCAATGAGTCTACTAGCAGATTTAACCTTCCCGGAATATGAACTGCTTTCAAGGTGATCCTGTGATCCAGGCACCAGCAACGCAATTTCCATGTAATCATACAGAGACTGGGCGACTTCGTTCCGCCCTGGCGGTTTATGTAAGTCACTACTGTTGAATTGTCTGATCGAACCAGAACAATCTTGCCCTGAACTTTCATTAAGAAATGTTCTAGGCCCAGTACTACTGCTCATAATTCCAGTACATTGATATGTTCTTGTGACTGATCCAGATTCCAAAGCCCTGATATCGTGGTTTCTTCCAGGCAAGCTCCCGATCCCTCCATTGATGCATCTGTATACATTGTTATCTGAGGGTTGGGAGGGCTGAGCATCACCCCTGCCAGAAGATTCTCTCTTACCATCTATCGTAACGCGTTTTCCGTCTGGGGGTCTTAGCTCTAACCATGGGTCAGCAGATGGAATGACTGCCCAATGGACTGATATAAATGTCTATCTTAGTATGACTCTGATGGATTGGCTGATTGACTGTTAGCGCAATTTAGGCATGCACAATTTTTGCTTTGCAACACCGCGATGGATTTTATACGAAAAATCGTGATTTTCAATTAAATCGTAGGTCCAAATTCCCAAAGGTATAAACCGGGGTAACGTGACTTGTTTCTAGAAAAAGTTGAAATAAATGATACAAAAATAGGACGAAATTAGAACACATTTTCATGCACCGAATTCTTACCAACCTATGTCTATGCTTAATGTATACCGTATATCCATCATGGCGGGAGTGAAATTATTAATTGGGACCGCCTAAATATTGCGTATAGTTTAATAAACATTATTTATTTCATCAAAATTTGAGATAAAATGTCGCCGAGAAAAAAATATAAATTACATGATCTATCAGCTTCCGCTTATAGCCTCCCTTTGTAGGACGAGTTTAGGTCATTATCGGAGTAACGTGAAGACGTTAATATTAGTACCCGGGGAGATACTGGGCAATCCACATACATAAGACGGGAGCTTTGAGTAGGTACGAGTGTAACGGCATACACTCATCCTATAGAGCAGTTTATAGTTCCTTTCAGAATGTATGATTTACATTTAAGAGTAATCAACAGAACGCACAGTTCAAAATGAAACAACCTGGAATGCTGTTGCTTTATTTTCTTTAATTTGACATGACAACCGAATCAAAAAGGAAAAATTATTACACTGCCTGAAATTGCTAACCCTAGAATTAAAAAGAATTATGTTCACTGATTGCCTAACACTCTGCAACTAAGTATATACTTGGCATTTCACGACAGAAAGAAAATTATTTGGCGATTCGACGGAGTAACTAGCTGGTTTTCTCAGTTACCTCGCTATTGTTAGCTTGTTTATTGTAGCGCTTTGTGTTGTGATTGTGATTAGTAATTATTCGGCACGGCGGGATATAAACACAATGAACACAGACATGAATCGATTATAATTGTACTCATGTACTGATAAAATGCGACGGAAAAGTACACACCTCAGATTTTAAAAAAACATGAAATTTTTGCTGATTTTCCGATTTTTCCTCAATTACATCGTAAAAATCGTGATTTTAAAAATAAATCGAACTTCACGATTAGATCGAACAATCGCGCAAGCCTAGAGCAATTAACAGTCTAGTAAGCAGGCTGATTGCTGGCTGACTCAGTCACTGACCGATTGACTGGCTGATTACTACTTGTTGGCTGATTGCTTGACAGCCCCACAGCTGGTTGCTTACTTGTTAAATATGAACAACAACTCAGACTAAATGTTAAATAACTTGTTTTTCAGTAAAATCTCATCCTTCAATAATCATGAGTTGTACTTATACATTCAGCAGTTACGATTTTTATTCAGTCTTTCTCGTGTGGTTCAGCTAGACCCCCACACTCTATCTTCTGTCTATCGCTCTCTTTGTACACAACATTCAGCTTACATTTATACAGAAATTTACCCATTCATCGCCATGTCAATAAACAGAAATAGCTTTTACATAACACCAGGTGGAGAGCCATAATAGAAATAATTAATTATCTCTTTCATTTCCAAGTTCCAGAATATGATTATTATTCAAGTAATCCCATGTAAATTTGGATGATTATTTTGAAAATAATTTAATCAAAAGTGGTTGCTGTTTAGACAGCAACAACCCCGAGTCAAATTACTTTAGCAATTAATCAACAGAGTCCACCTGGATACCAATATGGTCAGTATATATTGTTGTGTTACTTAGAGAATGAAAGGGTTAATAGCAGTTGGTCAAACATTACATAAATTATAATATAAGACATACAGGAAAATTCCACCTGTGACATGTTTACAACTAATTCTGTAAGTATTCTTTAATCAAGGTATAAACTTGTAATACCTAACTTATGCCCTGCTAATTGCACACCTGCCTCACCATTTGTAGTCCATTCTTGTTGATTGGCCAGATTACTGGACAATAGGCATAATTATGGCACGAGTTTGGCCTTTAATGGACAATAACTAGGCTGTATACCTTTTAATGCTGAATGGTCAGTCTACAATATTCAATGTCTTGTTTGTCGACTAGCTGGTATTAATTTTAAACTGTGTTACATTCAGCTGTTGCTGGCATGCAACTCTTTCAGCAACACCTTTAAAATTGAACAATTTAAAATTGAATTGACACCAGAGGTATTATAAGACATATACTTTTAAATGATTGATTGAATGTAGAAATTTATTAAACAAATTTTCATAAATTTCAGCACAATAATTCAAGTACCATACATCTGTAGCGAGGCTAATTTCCACCTATCTTAAAGCACCGAGGGATTAGCTTGATGGCAATGGCTCCGCTACACTTCAGAAAATGCCAGGATGAGGTGGCAGGCGAAAATGAGTGAAGACACTTCAATAATATTCAACAAGACGGTTCTTCAAATAATAAACGACTTCAACTTTTAATAATTTTAAATTGACTCTATACACAAACTGATGTTGATACAAAATTTCTATACAAACTATGAACGCTATATCTATCTACTATTCTGGCTTAAATCTCTGTCTACTATCTATCTATCTCTAGCTCTGTCTCTCACTGTTTCTCTCACTCACTCTATCCCCCAAATACACAAATTCCTTTACATTTTATAGCTAGTGGTAGTTAAAGTAAACAGGAAGGTAGTGAAGGGACATGTTCGAAATAAGTTCAGAACATGTCTAAAGTCATTAACAATTTGTTTAGTATTTGTGAATACAGGATTTATGCAATTCTATAAAATAAATATAATTAACCACTTTCATGCTGTATGCGTTGACAGTATTTTACTGACAAAATCAGAAAATCTGGATGACTATTTTGAAGACAATCAAAGCAAAAGTTGTTTCTGCTTGAGGCAGCAACAACTTTCAGTCAAATTATTTCCAAAATAATATGCAAGTTTTTTATGCCAATGTCTTGAAATATATTTGTGCGAATTTAGAATGAAAATGGTTATCAGATTATGAACATGTATTTTCAGATGTATGTTACTATATATAAAAGTTCAGTATATACATGTCTTGGAACGCTGTGATTTATTATGTCCACACTGCAGGCTGGGTGGCTTTAATTGTCCTGGCTATTAATTGGGCTATTGTCCTCTGTCCACTATACTCCTAGAATTGTCACGCTTGATTTCATATGATTCAGCTGGCCATGATTACGAACATTCTAATTTATGTTGGATAAAATCAATAATATATAATTTCACACAGAATTTCCTATACCTGGCCTAATATCACCATGACACATCCACCATTGTAGGTGGCACAAGAGGCTCCTATACCGGCACATTTGAGTCCAGTGATCCTGTACTCGGGGTTTTCTGTGTCAGGAGAAACAACTGGATAGGCCGCCTGCATAAGGCTGCCTGTGGATTGACTGGCTCCAATGAAACCATCAACCCCAGCATTCTCAAGTAAACCCATGCCAGGACATGATGACTGTTGCAAACTGACTGTATTAATGAGATGAGTACTTGTACCCTCTCCTGAGTAGGATACAGTGTACACATATCCTATCTCTACATCGAAGAACATTACCAGGTAAACAAACTTCTGGGATGGAGTCATCTCTGATTTTTGAAAGTTGATTATCCAGCCTAAGTCTGAGAGTTTTTAGAACTATCTCCAGATTTACTGATAGACTTTCCTGATTGTGTGCTTTTAACAGCCAGTCATCTATGTACGTATGGACTGAGAAGGTATGCTGTTATCGCAAGGACCACCCTGGTGAAGACCCGAGGAGCTGTTGAAATTCCGAAGGGTAAAACCCTGAATTCCCACTGACTGCCCTGGAATGTAAACCTCAGATACTGGTGAAAACTCCTCGCCATTGGAATAGTGAAATATGCGTCTTTCAAATCTATCGATGCCATCCACACTCCTTTCTCCAAGCCTGCCAACACCGATTTCACTGTTTCCATTTTGAAACTCGGCGTGTCTATGAAATTGTTCAGTGGCTTGAGGTTGAGAATTGGCCTCCACCCTCCAGTGCTTTTTGTCACTAGGAACAAGGTTGAATAGAAGCCCGGACAATTTTGTGCCGGTTGAATTGCTCCTTTTTGTTTGAGGGAATTTATTTCCTCCTCTATACACAACCATTGATCTGGATTTCTTGGATTTTAAGTCTAGATCGGAACAAGAGACAGCTGCGATGACGGACCTACTATCCAGTCGGGATGATACCCGACTGAAAGCCATCCTGAGTCAACCGCTCCCACTCTTACCCTGGTGGGCCAGACTGGTCCACCTAGGGAGAGAGGTGGACAAGAGCAATGCAAGAGTGGCACTGTCTCTGGACCCAGAAGCACTAGAATGCTCTTTACTGTGGTAACCAGCCCATCAGGCATGGTTACCACGACCAGATCCTCGCGCACCACGGCTCGCACCGTGCACCTCAGTGTGCCGGCGGCTGTCTGTGCTGGAGGAGCCTGCGACACCCCCCCACCTCGCTGCTGGCCGGAGCGCGCGCAGCCAAGGCAGGCACGGCACTGGTGGCTGGCCTCTGACTTGGCCACCCTGTGCCTGCTGAGGATGGTACGCAGGGGGCGGTGCACGAACGCGCTCCATTCTGCTGAGCACTTCAAATTGCTCACACAGAGCCCTCTGGTTATTCACCAGGGTGACCGTCTCTTGGAGGTGCTTACATCCCTCAACCCCAAAGAGACCTGGGCCTGTCATAGGTGTACGCAGATGCCTATTGTATAAGTGCCAATGTGCGCCGCGCCCGGACACTCCTGGTAACTGACCAGGTTAAACAATCCAGAGCCAGGTTAATACCATCCAGGATGGCCCTCTGGACTGTTATCGGATTTCCCAGGAGCGATGCAGATGCCGTTACTATCCCCTGTAACAGCTGGGAGATGTGCGAGAGCGCCGCGATGGACGCCCTCGAACTCTCGTCTGCATCGCGCAACGCGGTGTTAGCCGTGCGCTCGTGCACAGCGCTCCCGTGTCAGACGGGATTAAAATGCGAAATTGGACAAATATGTATTAGAATTCACCTGATAACTTGGTCCCGGTCCTTCCCCCGGAGATTTAGCTTGAGAAGACATTGTTATCACATGGAATTGAGTTTGTTTGGACACAACAAGCAGAAAACGTGGCAAGAAATTTAACTAGCATGTGTATCTCTTTGCCAATACATTGGAAAAGAGGAAGTGCCAGTCTGCGCATGCGCGAGGTTGGGGCTGGCATCCGCCGAACTGTCATCTGACTACCTACCCAGTAGGCCACCTAACTTTTTTAATCTGAGTGTTTGGTTTAAACATGATTTATTTTGTTCAGATGGAAGCACGATAAGACTTAGAGTCTTATGCCCGTGTCTCCCATACACATACAGATTATTCGAAACTTTTTTACAACAAAATGGCGGCAAATCATAATAGTTTAATTAATTGTAGTCTATTAGTGTGCATAAGTGTGTGGATGTTGAGTGTGAGGTGGGGGAGAGTAGGAAGAAAGACCGAGATAGAGAGAGAGGGGGAAAGGGGGGAGAGAGGGTGACAGATAGAGAGAGGAATAAGATCAAATGGAAGAATAGCAGAGGTGAGCTCTAGGTGCTGCCTTCGCCCCGACCTGTGCGTGTTGGGCTGCTGTCCATTTACCCCTTAAACTATAAGTTCGTGAACGGGAAGCTACTGAAAGCGGTTGGTGTTAATTATGTATTGACATACCATATTACAGATCAGTTTGTTCATTTCCAAGTTGGCAGTGTAAGTCCCGTATAGAAGCTGGTTGACCGTAAGATTAGCAAGAGAAATATCGTTCAAGGCAAGCTGATTTTGGAAAACGACTCTTTGCTCGTTAAAAAGGGCACAATGTAAGAGGTAGTGGTTTGTAGATTCATCATTGTGCCCACAAGAACAACTGGCAGATTCCTACAGAAAGTTGTCAAATAGATGTCGGTTTAAAGAACTACAACCATTTCGGAGCCTGCATAGCATTATGTTGGCAAACCTCGGGCCTACGTAATACCACTCAGGGGGTTGTCGTATGGGTGACATAGCCGTGAGTTTGCTTTTAACATCTGAGTGTTTATTGAGTGAGTCGATATTTGGGAATATCAAAGAGTGTTAGCCTTATGGATTTAAGTATACTCTTGAAGTGAAAGACTGCTCCATTAATTGAGCCAGGCACTCCAGCACTGGCAAACTTTTTAAAATAGCCCTCTCTTGGCCTGAAAATGAACATTACTCAAAACTACTGCTGAGGTCGCTTTTGGTCGGCTTGATCATTAAAGGATTACCTACCTTAGGATTCACCATGTGTTTTGAAAGAATGGAGGGGATATTGCAATCCTGTCCATCCGCCCATCCATCTATATGGAAGTGTGGGGTGTCATCAACTGTGCATTCTAGTTAAGTACCGTGTATATATATGTATATAAAATACATATATAAATACCTAACATGATACAAAAAAATTTCAAGATTCACATTTTTTTATTTTCATATTATTATTATTATTATTATTATTAGAGAAGCTGCTGAACGCAGGCATTTGGTCATAAGTGTGAAAATATTAAACAATTTCAATTGGCACTCAGGAAGTCCACCGAATGCAAGCCAATGAAGTGGTGGACCTTCACATATAAACATTAATTGCAATATATGGGGTGACATGTAATATAAAACATGATCATCCCCACATTTTAAAAAAATGTCGGGGATATTGTAATCGCCTCCGTCCATCTGTCCGTCACGCTACCTCCTTCCAAACCATTGGTTGGAAGTAAATCAAATTTTGTATGTGGGTTAGGGTTATTAGCCATATGATTCCGCTTTGCAAGACGATATTTAGATTTGGCTCCGCCCCCCCCCCCCCCCCCATGGGAGCGTGGCAGGGGTCAAAATGTCAAATCAGTTGCAAAACAACTCCTCTGAAATCATTAGGAACTCAACTAAATTTGATATCTGAGTCACCCATATGATTGCGGAGTAACACACGTGTCATGC
>CM067367.1:101482389-101501077 GCA_034401795.1 Chaetoderma sp. LZ-2023a
GCATGACACGTGTGTTCTAGATGAGTCAACCGTGGAGCCGTCCTGGTGGACGGCTCCCACACCTGACGGACCGGCCACCGCTACTGGACCACCCAGAGGGGGGCCGCAGAGAGACAGAACCCGTCTGGGCCGAAGCCAGACGGGGGACCGCCAGGGGGCCGTATGAGACGGCCCCCTCGGTAACCAGTCCAGAATCCTGTCCGAGGACAGGATCCGTACCAGGCATGGGGAGAGAAACTGCCCCCCCAACCTTTGGTAGCAGGGACGACACCAGCGTGGGCAGAACGCTATGCAGAAAACCCTGCATAGCCGGACCAAACCACGCCGGCGGTGCCATCTCCGCCACCTCCAGCTGGGGACGTGGAGCACCCCCACCGGCCGAACCGAGCGCTCCACGATTTCCTCTCGGACCGCCTGACCCCGCGTCAGACCCAGCCAAGTCCTTCTGGGCAAGGAACTTAACCATCATTTCGACGGACCACACTGCACAAACATTACACCTATGATCTATATTACACAGGGCACACCTAAAACAGACATGGTCCTTGAACATTACACGGACAAACTTATGGCAGTCGTCACATGATGGCGGGGCTGGCTTGGCCTATAAAATAAGCACAAACCTACAATAAACAAGCGGAACGAGACCCGGATGGAAGGCAGACAATTAATTTTCAAATATTTTGACTCATAAATTAACCGTAACCTCCCCGCACCCCACCCCGCCACGTTACAACAACGATCGCATTGATTATGACGACAAGTACGCGGCGGGCACAACACACCCATAATAGATCCTCCAGGATGTGTAACAGCTCCAGGAATCATATCGCATAGCATTCAGGGTATATTTACTAATCAATATAAATTATACTCCTAACGAAAGCAGCACGATATGTGAAGAAAACAACAAAATGTATAACAAACTGCTGTCTCACACAGTAAAACCGCAGACCACACATCTACTCAAGAATTTTGAAACCACCGATCATTGCAAACCGATCGTGATCGCACGTAAACTTGATCATTCTAAAGTTTCCGGTACCATTTTTAGTACGCAGCACCCAGAATAAGATGCGCGAATTAATGAAAAAATTTTTCTTCACATAAACATCCGAGCGACCGGGTGTGACGTCACCCGCTCGGATTCTACGGAGAACGACGTCAGCCGATATTCGCGTTAGAAATACCGTAGCAAACACCTATTTTCATATCTGCCGATCGCCTGTTGGGGTTAAAGAAGGCGATCGTCTGGCATATATCGTTGTTAGCACACGTCCCAGATTCTATGGGGTCAGAAATTGGAACATGCGTCACAACGAAATTTAGAGACCTAAGTCTTTTAACTATGGATAATAAAGAACAATACAACCTGGTTGTCTTGGGCGGTATTCTCCATAGTCCTTAGTTAATCCTTTCAGAACACACAAACTATCACTGATTAAAGACTTAGATTATTTAAAACACTAAAATCCCTAATGCAAAAAGCATGTATTGCTCTTGTTGCTATGCAAACAAGAATGAGCTCTATGGTAAACGGGTACTCGGCAGTTGGGAGCCGAGTACCCGGTTCCCAGGAGTCGGTAAAGCTTTCTAAGTCTATAATCCTAGAGCCGCTGTCAAGGCCAGCTGTATATCAGAAGTAACAGAATGGTGAGTATTGATCGAAGGAGAACTAACAATACTCACCATTCTGTTACTTCTGATATACAGCTGGCCTTGACAGCGGCTCTAGGATTATAGACTTAGAAAGCTTTACCGACTCCTGGGAACCGGGTACCCGGCTCCCCACTGCCGAGTACCCATTTACCATAGAGCTCATATTGTTTGCATAGCCACCAAACAAGAGAAAACTATGGCTTGCCTCCGTGGGGCTGGGAGGCTGGGTCCGTAACAGAATGGTGAGTATTGTTAGATCTCGGAGAAGTTAATTAGTGACTTTGTATGCAGGGGCCTCCTTTACCTGCGAGTCTGTGTGGTACCTCCGGTGGTCCCACGTTTAAAAGTTCATCAGGCTGTCTCTATGTTTTGTATTTTCGTATGCTCATTGTTATCTAGCAAATTTGACGGTCAGTTTAGGTAAACTAATTGTACAGGCTTATTTAGGTTAGGTCACCATCAAATCTTGTAAGTCCATAGATCTCAAAATTGCTATGGACAGGCATACCGGTGACACCAATTCACGGGATGATACTGTTGTGTTTAATGTTCGCGACGATGGTCGCACGGCCCCACCGGAACGATTGAGTTCCACCAGCCTTAGGAGCCGATCTTTGTTACTCGTAGGGCAGTGTCGCACGGGATCCGTAACCCTGAGACTGGGAGCTAACCAGCATCATCACTCGTCGCACACATGCGGCGCGGCGAGTCGACAGCAGACACCGGAACGGCCCGACGCTACCCCCGCGAGCTACAATATGCAAA
The DNA here is from genome assembly GCA_034401795.1 of Chaetoderma sp. LZ-2023a. Lineage (NCBI taxonomy): Eukaryota > Metazoa > Mollusca > Caudofoveata > Chaetodermatida > Chaetodermatidae > Chaetoderma > Chaetoderma sp. LZ-2023a. The sequence goes on from CM067367.1 coordinate 101,484,814, forward strand.
GCGTTAGCATAGTATTATATTTGTGCATTATTAAGAGATATACTCATGTCCACATAACTGAGGAGGGCATTAAGTCAGGATTATGATCAGAACGAACACCTGGTCTTCTATAAACATTATTTTCCAAATGTAACCTCGAGGTGTACAACATGTATACCAACAGGACCAGAATTCTTCAATAGTGATGCAAATTGTGTGACCTATGGTTACTAAAGAACAAACTTGGTGCAAATTCTGAAGTATTAGTCCTCAAATATTGCAATCCATATAAAATATGACATTTAAAACATAATGAGACAACTCATTGGTCAATCACTTACACCAGAATCAATATTCTTTTTTAAATGACCAGTGGTCAGCTGTTTGTGCAGATTAAGTGGTTAAGACCTCATCTCCCAGCTTGGCAAACAAAATATTCAAAATCAGCAGGAAATTTTTGTCTAGAAAAGTTTGTTTGCCAACTTTTACCCAAAAATGCCTACATGTCTTTTTCTATGGACCTTTTTGAAATTTGTGCCCAGACTATTATGCTTGTTGGTTAATCACTACCACTCTGGATGTCAAAATTCTTTATTTTCAAATTAAATTAAAAGATGAACTGGTATTAATTTTTCAACAAATTTGGTGGAAGATGGTGCTGTCGTAGACAGCAACATCGTCCACCAAAATTGTTGAAAAATGTACACCAGTTTCTTTGCTATTGACACAGTAAAACGTAGCATATTTACATCAGAGTGGTAAGGATTAATCAATGCGCAACAAAGTGTATGTCTGCAGATACCATGGTTACTATTACCCATTCATTCAAGCCTATCATTGAACAGGCTAACCCTTCAACCCTCAAATTTGTTCAGGAAGATTTTAATTTTAGCATTGTGTCCACTTGCAAAGCAAGAGATAATTGTTTTAAATTTATCACTGAAATGACTGGCTCGGTTATCGAGCCAGTCATTCAAGTGGTAAATTTTCAAAAGCAATTATCTCTTAGTCTGCAAATGAATATTTCTCAAGACCACTGAAGAAGCGGTTTTTGGTGGATTTAATACAGAATGAACAAATTGACTATTTAAATCTGACATTACACAGGACAAGAATTTAAAAGAAATCATCATTTTAGGATGTAATAATTATTTAGTTGAAACAGTTATTGAATGTTATTCAGTTTGCAGTAACCCCTTTCTGTTAAATAATTGTCATAGTTTATTTACATATATATGTATGTTATGATTACATTTGTATTGTGTTGAAGTGCACGGGACTGATTACTATTAAAACACTGACTGACAGCCTTCAATTCTTCTTATTTACTTCCACACTAAGATCGGACTATTCACAATACGAGCTTGTGCAAACATTCACACACCACCTCTCATATTGTGCAATCTCCTGCCTCTGTATATTCAGCGGTGAGTATAAGCTCTATTGAAATGGTTCCGTTAATTCTTTAATGGTAAAATTTTGTCAAGAAAATTAAAATATGTCACTATTGAATGTCCAATTGCAGACAAAGAGAAGAATATTTTTCAAATTGTATCACAGATTTCTTTTTTCACGAGAGAGTTGATACTTACCTCCCTAACACTCTTTGATATTCCCAAATATCGCCTTTCACTCAATAAACACACAGATTAAAAAAGTTAGGTGGCCCTACAGGGCAGGTAGTCAGATGACGGTCCGGCAGATGCCAGCCCCAACCTCGCGCATGCGTAGACTAGTACTTCCTCTGACTAATTTCTTGGCTGACACATATGCAACTTAGGAAAGCTTGAAGACTGAGCCTCTGTGGGGCGGAGAGGCCGGGTCCGTGTTAGCGAGGTAAGTATCAACTCTCGCGAAAAAAGAAGTCTGTGATTTCGTTTATTTCACTTCAAGAGTATATTTACCTCCCTAACACTCTTTGATATTGCCAGAATTCATCAGTAAATTCGGCGGGAGGGAGGCGAGGTCACAAGACCAGCTCTTCCCTATGCGCTTTTCTGCGTTTAAGGCGCTTAAACTTCTGAAATTGTGTGAAAACACAACCAGGGAATGATTTGAACATCGGATAACACAACCAATGCCTTTGAGAAGACCATATGTCTTATGTGCTGGCCCCCTCCCCCTTTCTTGGGAGGGAGACAAAATGAGCTCAATGTTCCATACGCTCCCACCATACAAGTGCCATGTACTACAGGACATAAGACGAAAAGGCTCCATTTTCGCATACTCTCAAGAATGAACCACATAAAACATGTACCATCACAATATTAGTACAAAGGGTTACGTGCCAAATACAATCAACAATGAACAACACATAGACAGACTGACCTTGTGAATTGCTTGTTGCTGTCATCATCTCCCCATTAGTGAAGACTGATGCAGTTCTGACAAGTGGTTGTTTCCATTGATAAATTGTGATGTATATAAAAAATGAGAAAATCTCATCAAAAATTGTACACCTAAATTATTTTTTCAAAATCGATAAGGCGAGAGGATTCGAGGTGTCATGGAGATAATGGCCGGTAAAACTTGACTCACAGTGCCACTGTGCTACCGACATAATGTCGTCCACAGGGACCCCATTAAACAGGGCAGTGGAAGCCACTATGCCAGGAACACTGTGAGCTTTGGCAAAGTCAAGTTGTCAAAGGATTTATGACAAAATCGAATACGTTCTACAATCCACCTGGAAACAGTGTCCTTGGCAGCCATGCCATGAGGTTCAATATATGACAACCATAACGCTGTAGGGTCCGTCCGCCATTCCTGGGTACGTTGTTTGTACCTGTTTAATGCGCGGACTGGATACCATGCTTTTGAATTAGGATCATATCTAGTGAAAGCTGGTAAAAATATGGGTTGACCTAGATATTTCAGACTGGTTTTTAGCCATGAAATTTATCCTAGGTAGAAGCCTAAAGCCTTCTATGTAACCACATACCAGTCTGCCTCGGCTGGCAAGGTATGAATTTTGCTTCTCCGCCTAGCCGAGGTCGCAGCAAGTAAAAATAGAAATGGAACTTAGTGGTTCAAATGGCTTATTGCTAATACCTGAAGCACTAGTGATAAATTCCAAGACGGAATCACTGGGGGATTCCTTGCTCTTAGATTGCCGATGCCTTTAATTAAGGTATTAAATGCACTTACTTCATCACTTCCCCTATTAGCCAAGCAAGGGATAACTGTCATTAAAGCCGACTTGTAACCAGAAATAGAGTTAGGCTTGAGGCTATAGGCATCATACAGGTGACAGAGGAAATCAGCTACTACCTGAATAGATGAATCCATTGGATTAATACATCTTTTTGAGCACCATTCTGCAAATCTGTTGATTTTATAATTATATGCTCTCGAGGTTGACCCCCTCCTGGCTTTGGCCATAAACATGGCTGCTTGCTCAGAAAAGCCCTCCTTAATTCTAGATTCCTTGACAACATCCACGCAGTCAATCTGAACATTGACGGATTGTTGTGCAGAGCCTTGCCATGGAAGATAATATTGTCCACCTGAGGCAGATGAACCAGATTGCAGACCAGAAGGTCCAGCACATCCGTATACCATGATCAGCTTGGCCACTTGGGGCAATCAGAAGCACTAATTTTCTGAAGAATTTTTGGAATCAGGATTGCTGGAGGGAATGCGTATGCATACATTCCCACCCAGCTGATAGCTAATGCATCTGTTGCGATAGCGCTCGGATCTGGAATTGGAGAGACATACATCGTCATCTTCGCATTCTTCTTCGTTGCGAATAAATCTATGTTGGGTTTCCCCCAGTGGTTGAATAGCCGATCCACCACACATTGATTTAGTTGCCATTCCGTAGGTAAAACACTCATCTTTCGGCTCAATGAGTCTACTAGCAGATTTAACCTTCCCGGAATATGAACTGCTTTCAAGGTGATCCTGTGATCCAGGCACCAGCAACGCAATTTCCATGTAATCATACAGAGACTGGGCGACTTCGTTCCGCCCTGGCGGTTTATGTAAGTCACTACTGTTGAATTGTCTGATCGAACCAGAACAATCTTGCCCTGAACTTTCATTAAGAAATGTTCTAGGCCCAGTACTACTGCTCATAATTCCAGTACATTGATATGTTCTTGTGACTGATCCAGATTCCAAAGCCCTGATATCGTGGCTTCTTCCAGGCAAGCTCCCGATCCCTCCATTGATGCATCTGTATACATTGTTATCTGAGGGTTGGGAGGGCTGAGCATCACCCCTGCCAGAAGATTCTCTCTTACCATCTATCGTAACGCGTTTTCCGTCTGGGGGTCTTAGCTCTAACCATGGGTCAGCAGATGGAATGACTGCCCAATGGACTGATATAAATGTCTATCTTAGTATGACTCTGATGGATTGGCTGATTGACTGTTAGCGCAATTTAGGCATGCACAATTTTTGCTTTGCAACACCGCGATGGATTTTATACGAAAAATCGTGATTTTCAATTAAATCGTAGGTCCAAATTCCCAAAGGTATAAACCGGGGTAACGTGACTTGTTTCTAGAAAAAGTTGAAATAAATGATACAAAAATAGGACGAAATTAGAACACATTTTCATGCACCGAATTCTTACCAACCTATGTCTATGCTTAATGTATACCGTATATCCATCATGGCGGGAGTGAAATTATTAATTGGGACCGCCTAAATATTGCGTATAGTTTAATAAACATTATTTATTTCATCAAAATTTGAGATAAAATGTCGTCGAGAAAAAAATATAAATTACATGATGTATCAGCTTCCGCTTATAGCCTCCCTTTGTAGGACGAGTTTAGGTCATTATCGGAGTAACGCGAAGACGTTAATATTAGTACCCGGGGAGATACTGGGCAATCCACATACATAAGACGGGAGCTTTGAGTAGGTACGAGTGTAACGGCATACACTCATCCTATAGAGCAGTTTATAGTTCCTTTCAGAATGTATGATTTACATTTAAGAGTAATCAACAGAACGCACAGTTCAAAATGAAACAACCTGGAATGCTGTTGCTTTATTTTCTTTAATTTGACATGACAACCGAATCAAAAAGGAAAAATTATTACACCGCCTGAAATTGCTAACCCTAGAATTAAAAAGAATTATGTTCACTGATTGCCTAACACTCTGCAACTAAGTATATACTTGGCATTTCACGACAGAAAGAAAATTATTTGGCGATTCGACGGAGTAACTAGCTGGTTTTCTCAGTTACCTCGCTATTGTTAGCTTGTTTATTGTAGCGCTTTGTGTTGTGATTGTGATTAGTAATTATTCGGCACGGCGGGATATAAACACAATGAACACAGACATGAATCGATTATAATTGTACTCATGTACTGATAAAATGCGACGGAAAAGTACACACCTCAGATTTTAAAAAAACATGAAATTTTTGCTGATTTTCCGATTTTTCCTCAATTACATCGTAAAAATCGTGATTTTAAAAATAAATCGAACTTCACGATTAGATCGAACAATCGCGCAAGCCTAGCGCAATTAACAGTCTAGTAAGCAGGCTGATTGCTGGCTGACTCAGTCACTGACCGATTGACTGGCTGATTACTACTTGTTGGCTGATTGCTTGACAGCCCCACAGCTGGTTGCTTACTTGTTAAATATGAACAACAACTCAGACTAAATGTTAAATAACTTGTTTTTCAGTAAAATCTCATCCTTCAATAATCATGAGTTGTACTTATACATTCAGCAGTTACAATTTTTATTCAGTCTTTCTCGTGTGGTTCAGCTAGACCCCCACACTCTATCTTCTGTCTATCGCTCTCTTTGTACACAACATTCAGCTTACATTTATACAGAAATTTACCCATTCATCGCCATGTCAATAAACAGAAATAGCTTTTACATAACACCAGGTGGAGAGCCATAATAGAAATAATTAATTATCTCTTTCATTTCCAAGTTCCAGAATATGATTATTATTCAAGTAATCCCATGTAAATTTGGAAGATTATTTTGAAAATAATTTAATCAAAAGTGGTTGCTGTTTAGACAGCAACAACCCCGAGTCAAATTACTTTAGCAATTAATCAACAGAGTCCACCTGGATACCAATATGGTCAGTATATATTGTTTGTGTTACTTAGAGAATGAAAGGGTTAATAGCAGTTGGTCAAACATTACATAAATTATAATATAAGACATACAGGAAAATTCCACCTTTGACATGTTTACAACTAATTCTGTAAGTATTCTTTAATCAAGGTATAAACTTGTAATACCTAACTTATGCCCTGCTAATTGCACACCTGCCTCACCATTTGTAGTCCATTCTTGTTGATTGGCCAGATTACTGGACAATAGGCATAATTATGGCACAAGTTTGGCCTTTAATGGACAATAACTAGGCTGTATACCTTTTAATGCTGAATGGTCAGTCTACAATATTCAATGTCTTGTTTGTCGACTAGCTGCTATCAATTTTAAACTGTGTTACATTCAGCTGTTGCTGGCATGCAACTCTTTCAGCAACACCTTTAAAATTGAACAATTTAAAATTGAATTGACACCAGAGGTATTATAAGACATATACTTTTAAATGATTGATTGAATGTAGAAATTTATTAAACTAATTTTCATAAATTTCAGCACAATAATTCAAGTACCATACATCTGTAGCGAGGCTAATTTCCACCTATCTTAAAGCACCGAGGGATTAGCTTGATGGCAATGGCTCCGCTACACTTCAGAAAATGCCAGGATGAGGTGGCAGGCGAAAATGAGTGAAGACACTTCAATAATATTCAACAAGACGGTTCTTCAAATAATAAACGACTTCAACTTTTAATAATTTTAAATTGACTCTATACACAAACTGATGTTGATACAAAATTTCTATACAAACTATGAACGCTATATCTATCTACTATTCTGGCTTAAATCTCTGTCTACTATCTATCTATCTCTAGCTCTGTCTCTCACTGTTTCTCTCACTCACTCTATCCCCCAAATACACAAATTCCTTTACATTTTATAGCTAGTGGTAGTTAAAGTAAACAGGAAGGTAGTGAAGGGACATGTTCGAAATAAGTTCAGAACATGTCTAAAATCATTAACAATTTGTTTAGTATTTGTGAATACAGGATTTATGCAATTCTATAAAATAAATATAATTAACCACTTTCATGCTGTATGCGTTGACAGTATTTTACTGACAAAATCAGAAAATCTGGATGACTATTTTGAAGACAATCAAAGCGAAAGTTGTTTCTGCTTGAGGCAGCAACAACTTTCAGTCAAATTATTTCCAAAATAATATGCAAGTTTTTTATGCCAATGTCTTAAAATATATTTGTGCGAATTTAGAATGAAAATGGTTATCAGATTATGAACATGTATTTTCAGATGTATGTTACTATATATAAAAGTTCAGTATATACATGTCTTGGAACGCTGTGATTTATTATGTCCACACTGCAGGCTGGGTGGCTTTAATTGTCCTGGCTATTAATTGGGCTATTGTCCTCTGTCCACTATACTCCTAGAATTGTCACGCTTGATTTCATATGATTCAGCTGGCCATGATTACGAACATTCTAATTTATGCTGGATAAAATCAATAATATATAATTTCACACAGAATTTTCTATACCTGGCCTAATATCACCATGACACATCCACCATTGTAGGTGGCACAAGAGGCTCCTATACCGGCACATTTGAGTCCAGTGATCCTGTACTCTAGGTCTACTGTGTCAGGAGAAACAACTGGATAGGCCGCCTGCATAAGGCTGCCTGTGGATTGACTGGCTCCAATGAAACCATCAACCCCAGCATTCTCAAGTAAACCCATGCCAGGACATGATGACTGTTGCAAACTGACTGTATTAATGAGATGAGTACTTGTACCCTCTCCTGAGTAGGATACAGTGTACACATATCCTATCTCTACATCGAAGAACATTACCAGGTAAACAAACTTCTGGGATGGAGTCAGCCCTGATTTTTGAAAGTTGATTATCCAGCCTAAGTCTGAGAGTTTTTAGAACTATCTCCAGATTTACTGATAGACTTTCCTGATTGTGTGCTTTTAACAGCCAGTCATCTATGTACGTATGGACTGAGAAGGTATGCTGTTATCGCAAGGACCACCCTGGTGAAGACCCGAGGAGCTGTTGAAATTCTGAAGGGTAAAACCCTGAATTCCCACTGACGGCCCTGGAATGTAAACCTCAGATACTGGTGAAAACTCCTCGCCATTGGAATGGTGAAATGTGCGTCTTTCAAATCTATCGATGCCATCCACACTCCTTTCTCCAAGCCTGCCAACATCGATTTCACTGTTTCCATTTTGAAACTCGGCGTGTCTATGAAATTGTTCAGTGGCTTGAGGTTGAGAATTGGCCTCCACCCTCCAGTGCTTTTTGTCACTAGGAACAAGGTTGAATAGAAGCCCGGACAATTTTGTGCCGGTTGAATTGCTCCTTTTTGTTTGAGGGAATTTATTTCCTCCTCTATACACAACCGTTGATCTGGATTTCTTGGATTTTAAGTCTAGATCGGAACAAGAGACAGCTGCGATGACGGACCTACTATCCAGTCGGGATGATACCCGACTGAAAGCCATCCTGAGTCAACCGCTCCCACTCTTACCCTGGTGGGCCAGACTGGTCCACCTAGGGAGAGAGGTGGACAAGAGCAATGCAAGAGTGGCACTGTCTCTGGACCCAGAAGCACTAGAATGCTCTTTACTGTGGTAACCAGCCCATCAGGCATGGTTACCACGACCAGATCCTCGCGCACCACGGCCCGCACCGTGCACCTCAGTGTGCCGGCGGCTGCCTGTGCTGGAGGAGCCTGTGACACCCCCCCCCCCCACCTCGCTGCTGGCCGGAGCGCGCGCAGCCAAGGCAGGCACTGCACTGGTGGCTGGCCTCTGACTTGGCCACCCTGTGCCTGCTGAGGATGGTACGCAGGGGGCGGTGCACGAACGCGCTCCATTCTGCTGAGCACTTCAAATTGCTCACACAGAGCCCTCTGGTTATTCACCAGGGTGACCGTCTCTTGGAGGTGCTTACATCCCTCAACCCCAAAGAGACCTGGGCCTGTCATAGGTGTACGCAGATGCCTATTGTATAAGTGCCAATGTGCGCCGCGCCCGGACACTCCTGGTAACTGACCAGGTTAAACAATCCAGAGCCAGGTTAATACCATCCAGGATGGCCCTCTGGACTGTTATCGGATTTCCCAGGAGCGATGCAGATGCCGTTACTATCCCCTGTAACAGCTGGGAGATGTGCGAGAGCGCTGCGATGGATGCCCTCGAACTCTCGTCTGCATCGCGCAACGCTGTGTTAGCCGTGCGCTCGTGCACAGCGCTCCCGTGTCAGACGGGATTAAAATGCGAAATTGGACAAATATGTATTAGAATTCACCTGATAACTTGGTCCCGGTCCTTCCCCCGGAGATTTAGCTTGAGAAGACATTGTTATCACATGGAATTGAGTTTGTTTGGACACAACAAGTAGAAAACGTGGCAAGAAATTTAACTAGCATGTGTATCTCTTTACCAATACATTGGAAAAGAGGAAGTGCCAGTCTGCGCATGCGCGAGGTTGGGGCTGGCATCCGCCGAACTGTCATCTGACTACCTACCCAGTAGGCCACCTAACTTTTTTAATCTGAGTGTTTGGTTTAAACATGATTTATTTTGTTCAGATGGAAGCCCGATAAGACTTAGAGTCTTATGCCCGTGTCTCCCATACACATACAGATTATTCGAAACTTTTTTACAACAAAATGGCGGCAAATCATAATAGTTTAATTAATTGTAGTCTATTAGTGTGCATAAGTGTGTGGATGTTGAGTGTGAGGTGGGGGAGAGTAGGAAGAAAGACCGAGATAGAGAGAGAGGGGGAAAGGGGGGAGAGAGGGTGACAGATAGAGAGAGGAATAAGATCAAATGGAAGAATAGCAGAGGTGAGCTCTAGGTGCTGCCTTCGCCCCGACCTGTGCGTGTTGGGCTGCTGTCCATTTACCCCTTAAACTATAAGTTCGTGAACGGGAAGCTACTGAAAGCGGTTGATGTTAATTATGTATTGACATACCATATTACAGATCAGTTTGTTCATTTCCAAGTTGGCAGTGTAAGTCCCGTATAGAAGCTGGTTGACCGTAAGATTAGCAAGAGAAATATCGTTCAAGGCAAGCTGATTTTGGAAAACGACTCTTTGCTCGTTAAAAAGGGCACAATGTAAGAGGTAGTGGTTTGTAGATTCATCATTGTGCCCACAAGAACAACTGGCAGATTCCGACAGAAAGTTGTCAAATAGATGTCGGTTTAAAGAACTACAACCATTTCGGAGCCTGCATAGCATTATGTTGGCAAACCTCGGGCCTACGTAATACCACTCAGGGGGTTGTCGTATGGGTGACATAGCCTTGAGTTTGCTTTTAACATCTGAGTGTTTATTGAGTGAGTCGATATTTGGGAATATCAAAGAGTGTTAGCCTTATGGATTTAAGTATACTCTTGAAGTGAAAGACTGCTCCATTAATTGAGCCAGGCACTCCAGCACTGGCAAACTTTTTAAAATAGCCCTCTCTTGGCCTGAAAATGAACATTACTCAAAACTACTGCTGAGGTCGCTTTTGGTCGGCTTGATCATTAAAGGATTACCTACCTTAGGATTCACCATGTGTTTTGAAAGAATGGAGGGGATATTGCAATCCTGTCCATCCGCCCATCCATCTATATGGAAGTGTGGGGTGTCATCAACTGTGCATTCTAGTTAAGTACCGTGTATATATATGTATATAAAATACATATATAAATACCTAATATGATACAAAAAAATTTCAAGATTCACATTTTTTTTATTTTCATATTATTATTATTATTATTAGAGAAGCTGCTGAACGCAGGCATTTGGTCATAAGTGTGAAAATATTAAACAATTTCAATTGGCACTCAGGAAGTCCACCGAATGCAAGCCAATGAAGTGGTGGACCTTCACATATAAACATTAATTGCAATATATGGGGTGACATGTAATATAAAACATGATCATCCCCACATTTTAGAAAAATGTCGGGGATATTGTAATCGCCTCCGTCCATCTGTCCGTCACGGCCACGCTACCTCCTTCCAAACCATTGGTTGGAAGTAAATCAAATTTTGTATGTGGGTTAGGGTTATTAGCCATATGATTCCGCTTTGCAAGACGATATTTAGATTTGGCTCCGCCCCCCCCCCCACCCCCCCCCCCCCATGGGAGCGTGGCAGGGGTCAAAATGTCAAATCAGTTGCAAAACAACTCCTCTGAAATCATTAGGAACTCAACTAAATTTGATATCTGAGTCACCCATATGATTGCGGAGTGCAAGAGGCCATTTAGGTTTGGATCTGCCCCCAGGAGGGGTCAAAAAGTCTAATTTTAACTTGTGCAAAATTGATTGTAATGCATCTCCTCCGAAACTGTTGGAAAGAATTGAACCAAATTTGGTCTGTGGATTACCCATATCAATGTGGAGTACATGAGCACATTTACATTTGGCCCCGCCCCCAGGGGTGGGTGAGGGTCAAAAGGCAAAAAAGTTGATTGTAATACAACTTCTCTGACACTGTTGGACGGAATTCAACCAAATTTTGTATGTCAGTTACCCATATTAAAGTGGAGTGGATGAGCCCATTTACATTTGGCTCCGACCCCAGGGGGTGGGGATGGGGTTAAAAGGTCATGAAATTGATTGTAATGCAACTCCTCTGAAATCGTTAGACGGAACTCAACCAAATTTGATATTTGAGTTACTCAAATGATTGCAGAGTGCAAGAGGCCATTTAGATTTGGAGTTAAAAGGTCAAATTTTAACCTGCAGAAATTGATTGTAACGCATCTCCTCCGAAACCATTGGACAGAAATCAACCAAATTTGGAATGTGAGTTACCCATATATAACCCATATCAATGTGGAGTGGATGAGCACATTTACATTTATTCCCGCCACCAGGGGTGGGTGATGGGGTCAAAATGTCATGAAATTGATTGTAATGCATCTCCTCTGACACTGTTGGACAGAATTCAACCAAATTAAGGATGTCAGTTAGTACAGTTACCCATATCAATGTGAATTGATTGTGATGCAACTCCTCTGACACTATTGGACAAAATTCAACCAAATTTGGTATGTCAGTTACTGATATGATTGCAGAGTGCAAAATGACATTTACATTTGGCTCCGCCCCCACCCCAACCCACACCCTTTCCCACTTTTGTGTCAAACGTTCAAAGCGGTGAATGTAGGAATTTGCGATGACGCGTCATCGACTGATCAATATAGTTTATATTATGAAAATAAAGAGATGCATGGTGGGAGAGGGATGGGGTTGCTTAGGTGTAAGCTACAATCATGAGTGAAGAACTCACTTGCTCCTTCAGCTCGACCACCCGTTACTTTCAGCCACATGAACTGTCGGCTCTCCAGCTTCACTTGACATATACGCCGCTCTGGTTTCTTCTTCCCATGAAATATCATCAAGGGTAATCCTGTCTCTAAATATCTCAGTACATCGTGGATGTTTCCTCCATTCATCAAATTATGAGCACCTCCAGACATCATTCTCGCTAAATGAATCAATTGCTTCAAATCAACAGTTTACATTTGTAAATTTTTTTCGAATAAAATAAGCATTCTATTTTTTTAGATTTCCGCACGAATGTGCGAAAACTGGTTATTATGAGAGTTTCGAGAAATTAGAAACGAATGGCTGATTTTCGGCTCGGAGGTTGAGCGATGTGCTTTAGCCACACAGATTGTCTATTTACTTTCAACATATTTTAATAAGTTAGTTGCGACACTTTTAATATTATTTTGTTGATCTATGAAGAAATTTCTACAGTTATTTACTTCCGGGACGGCAACTGGTTCCTGGTAGCTCTTATTTTGAGAATATGTATACCGGGACCCGGTTTGATTTTGATAAAATGAAATCACTGATGCATGATATCCCAATTGATTAAATCATGAACTTTCTGTACACGAATATATATTTAAGAGTTGTCATTTAGGCGTTAGCATTAATATGCCGCCGTATTCGGCATTCGGCGCTCCTATAGGCCAGTAACATTATTCCTAAACACACACACACACATGATCTAACACAAAATTCCATTTATAATGACACTGGCATGAATTAACAATAAAATAGAAGTATAGATAGATAATTAGCCCTACTGCGGCTACACTATACAGTCGCGCCTTCGATTCGGGACAGGTCAGCCTATCCACCTATTGTCAGACGAGTATCCGTGCCAGGCTCTGAGGCGTAAGTACAATTACTTTAGTTAACCCATATGGTGTCGAAACGGAAGCTTAATTAACTTCTGCAATTTAACCCTTAGCACTCTATTGTCAATATTCTATATTTTGCTTCGTCAATAGCAAAGAAACTGGTGTACATTTTCAACAATTTTGGTGGACGGTCTTGCTGTCGTCTACAAAAGCAACATCTTCCACTAAATTTGTTGAAAAATGCACAAGTTAATCTAAATATTTTAATTTGAAAATGACAAACTGTAAAATTTTGTCATCAGAGTGGTACGGGTTAAGTAGTTTGTAAAAATACGTGACAGATTTTAATGCTGGATTGTTGTCTATATGTCACTATATATAGACTATATATGGAGGTGTAGTAAAGCTAGACGCTTTCAACAGTATAGGCGTACTACGCTCTCCAAATGACCTGCTACAACAGGTGGTTAGCATCCAAAACTCATAATGAACGCTCATTATTTATAATCAGTAGCCGGTTAAAGATCAATGCGCGATTAAAAGAGTCATGCATACTCTGAAACCAGATCGAGTCTGAAATAACTGTCTCCAGAGACCGAGCTATGGTGATCTCGATAAATAGTCCATTGCCATGAAATCGAAACCTTATGTAAACACACATACACCATTAGAGGATATATGTAAGACAATTAAAGAGACAATTGATCGCGTGTACGATCCATGAACACAATTAGTCGATTTTGTAGCCTTCACATATTAGACTGCGTCATGGAGGTGTTATTGATCAACAGAACTTCATAGCAAGATAAATAGCTAGGCCTACTAAGGGCATTGAAACTTTGAAAGTAGCATAGGCGATAGACGTCATCATTGATTGGTGGAGATGATTGTGACGTCACCCAGTTTGTATATTAAAACACCACACGCGCATACGCACACGCATATTCATTCACGCATATATAGACATTCCCACACTTACACACACACACGCACGCACGCACGCACTCACGCACGCACGCACGCACGCACGCACGCACGCACGCACACACACACACGGTTTCATAGCCAAAGTCCACTGGCACAGTAGGGAAGGTTGCAATCAAAGGGTATACGCATGAATGAGCTTTAAGGCTATATCGGCGGTGTGTGGCATCCTCAGAATTGACTGGACTGACGCCCACATGTTCATTCAAATGTGACGGAGACAATTTCATCATCGCTGCTGCAGCGGACACCAGACCAAGCCTCTAACCACATGCATGCAGGTATATGCATTCTTTGGCTTACTGTTCAAGACTACATTATAACCTGGGCAATCGGGTCTTGTATAACAAAGATATTCGATGGCTTAAATACCACTGAAACTGACACAGTTCTTCACAGATACAGTTTTAGTTGTTGGTGAGATTTCCTGCTCAACACATTTATCACACCTTTTATCTAGGCTGGTGACGCATGGCTACCCTCTAGAGAAGCAAGAGAGCTGATCAAGAAAGCGATGCCATTTAGTCTCCCAGTTATAAACAGTGCTACATCTGAACAAGTGCTGGCTATTCCACAGGAAATGTCATTACCATACAGCAGTCTACCCAATGGTGTTGGACAACTAGTGCTGATACTCAACCACATCGGGGCACAAAAACATGTTACTGAAATGACTGTTATCAGAACAACTTCAATCCTACTGCATACTTCTGATATCGGATTCTGACATGCAGAAGACAGATGACAGCAATGGCCAGCAGTATAATGGTTCGCTCACCAATATACATTGCCTGAAGACACTGAATGAGAGGCTACTGGCAGCCTGATTGACTTGACTGGCCCACTTGTCCTGAACACCGAAGACTCCACAATTGACCAGAAGACTCACTGACCTCAGCAAAATCATCTTGCTGTCCGCCCTGCTGAGAGAACCTCTGGATTCTTATTCTCACTACATATGTCTTATAACAGACTATGCTACAGAGGAACTTCCCTGCTGCAAACTATAAGGACTCAACTACTAGCTGAGTGGATCTGAATCATTCTACATAAGAGAACCGGTCACTGAAGAACTAGGCCAGTCTGCAATATTTTCTGGAAATTATAGGGTAAATGGTAATTTCCCCTTTTAATTAATAGTTGACTATTTTTGCCAGCACGTTTTCTCATCATTTGAGTAATTATTTGCTCTTATAAACATATAATATTTGCACTGTATTTGAAATTGATGCATAAGTATACAGGCTCGTGAGGTGCAGCTCTGGATTTTAAGGTTGCAATATCAATGTCCTGTTGGGCTAGGTCATATGGAGCACGTCAATCTCACAGGTGTCATGCATAGTATAAAATCAGCTTCATCTTCTTATTTGATATTAGACAATCGCTCTATCATTGTAGCCAAACACAGCATTGTGTTCTACCAACGACACTCAGCTGCTCAGTTCTGCACTTACTTATTTGATGCACAATACATTCATTTGCAGCGAATTCCTACCGCATGTCTAAGCATGTTGAAGTAATTTCTAACATGTTCTTCATTTTCAGCTAATCGGGGCATGTCGATCCATCATGCATAAACTGTGCCAGAGATGGTGGGGCAGACGTCGAATGTTGAAGTGCTGTGGGATAGCTGCTCTCATATGTCTGTGTGTGTGGATTTTCCTGATGATCACACTTGCTGCTATGAAATGCTCTGATAAAAATACATTGAATACAATACAAGAAATGGTATGACTCTTTGTAAGATAGAACACCACAATTAAGATCTTACAACTTTACTGCTACACCAATGTTGCGGATGTTGTATAGCGTTGAACGTGTAAAAATGTTACGCCTTCCAGCTCTACAGAATATACACGACAAATGTTGAAGAATTCTACCCGTACAGACCAGACACGACAACGGTTATGATTTGGCAAATATTTTATTTGATTTGGCAAATATTTTCTTTTATTTAAAATTGTTTATTTGATATTTTGAATTTAACATGGTGGCCTGGAGATGTTGCTGTTTATACTCCACCAATGGGTTCGATTCAGATACGGTTAGAAACGGTCAAC
>CM067367.1:101501577-101596469 GCA_034401795.1 Chaetoderma sp. LZ-2023a
GGTTAGAAACGGTCAACCAGTTTTCCGTATGTAGAATTTGTTTGAAATTGCAACAGTAGGTATTTATGGTTGAAATTCCTCCTGCCCTCGAACCGCCCCCCATATCTCTCTACCCCCCCCCCCACGCCCCTCTTTCTCCTTCGATCAATACTTACCATTCTATTACTTCTGATAACAAGCTATCCTGATAGCTGAGTCTAAGAATCTAGACTTAGTAAGCTTCTATACCGGTTCCTGGGACCGGGTACCCGGTTCCCAACAAACGGGTACCCGTCTGCCAGTGAGGCTCATTCTTGTTTGCATAGCAACAAGAGATATATGCTGTTTCCAATTGGAGTGTCTTAGCCTTTTCTTAAAAGTTTCTAAGTCATTTTCTGTGTTGTGATAGCTTAGTTGTTTGCTCTCAAAGGATTATTGGATTACCATGGAAGGAGCCGTTGAAATATAGGTTGTATATTTCCATGTTATTCCATAGTTGTAAAAGACTTAGGTCTATAAAATTTCGTCTGTGTCACATGTTCCAATTTCTGACCCTCAATCTGGGACGTGTGTTGCAACGAAATATGCAAGATTGGTCGCCTTCCTTCCTTCCCCAGGCGATCGGCAGATATGAAATAAGGTATTGGCGATATGGGTTTTTAACACGAAAATTGGCTGACGTCGTTCTCCATATTATCCGAGCGGGTGATGTCACACCCAAGTTATCTCGGATTTTTATGTGAAGAAAATGTTTCATTAATTCGCGCATCTGATTCTGGGTGCTGCATACTTTATTGGTACCAGAAAAACTTTGGAATTTTCAAGTTTTACGTGTTATCATGATCTGTTTGCAATGATCGGTGGTTTCAAAATTCTTGATTAAGATGTGTGGTCTGCAGTTTTACCGTGTCTTACAGCAGTTTGTTTCATTTTGTTGTTTCTTCACATATCGTTTTTGGCCTTCGTTAGGAGTATAATTTATGTTGAT
The DNA here is from genome assembly GCA_034401795.1 of Chaetoderma sp. LZ-2023a. Lineage (NCBI taxonomy): Eukaryota > Metazoa > Mollusca > Caudofoveata > Chaetodermatida > Chaetodermatidae > Chaetoderma > Chaetoderma sp. LZ-2023a. Next base: position 101,502,545 of record CM067367.1, read on the forward strand.
TAGTAAATATACCCTGAATGCTATGCAATATGGTTCCTGGTTCCGTTTATACATCTGTCAGGATCAGTATATGGGTGTATCATGTCTGCTTCATTCTTGTCGTCATAGTCAATGCACTCTTTGCTGTAACGTTGCGGGGTGGGGGTGCTGGGAGGGTTACAATTAATTTATGGTCAGTATATTTGAAAATTATTTGTCTGCCTTCCGTTCCTGTTTCATTCCGATTGCTTATTGTAGGTTTGTGCTTATTTATAGGTCCAGCAGCCCTGCCATCATGTGACGAGTGCCACAAGTTTGTAACGGTCTTGTTTAAATGTGCAAAATGTAATCTTGATAATAGGTGTGACGTTTGTGCAGTGTGGTTGTCTGATATGATGTTCAAGTTCCTTTCCCAGAAGGACTTGGCAGGGTCTGACGCGGGGTCAGGCAGTCCAAAAGTAAATCGTGGAGCATCCATTTCGGCCCCTGGGATGCTCCACGTCTGCACCGGAGGTTGCGGAGATGGCACCTTAGGCGTGGTTTGGACGTGCTATGCAAGGCCTCTTGCATCGCGTCCTTCCTACGCTGGTGTCGTCCCTGCTAGCGAAAGTTGCACCAGGGCAGTCTCTTCCCATGCTTGGTCTGGACTGGCCACCGAGGGAGCCGTCTCAGGCCTGATGGGTTCTGTTTCTCTGCGGCCACCTCCGGGTGGTCCAGTAGCGATGGCCGGTCCGCCAGGCATGGGAGCCGTCCACCAGGATGGCTCCAGTGTTTCCTTGTCTGGTGACGACTCTTCGGGGTCTGAAGATGAGGAGGCCGAGGATGAGAGATTGCTGCAGCCTGAGATGCTGCGGGCGGAGAGAATGGAGGTCGATTCTGTCCTGGACGGAACCGCCCTCCATCTGTCTGGCTTGACGCAAGCCAGGGCAGCGGCTCCGCCCGTGGTTGAGGCCACTCCGGTACCAGGCACCAGTCCAGTTCTGGTTGGTCTGCCGCCAAATGACATGGTGACGGGTGTGGCTGGCCAGCCGTGGTATGCACCTATTTCGCCTGGTCCAGCGGTCACACATGGGGTGCCATTGGCGCCAGTGTATGGCCACAGTTCTTCAACCGCTACGGGCCCACACGGTTTTCCATACGGGCCTACTCCATGGACTGGTGTTTTCCATGGGGTGGTGGGCGGAACCGTGTGGTACCGGAGTTCCTGGCATATCAGCAATGGCTCCTAGCTGGGAGGCCATTGCTGGTAGGGCCGTGAGTACGTCAACCGGTGACGTGCTCACGGCTTTGTCTTCTTTGGAGACAGACTGGTCTGAGTCTCTGACTTGGCTAGCCAGAGTGGACCCGTTTGTGGTTTCGACCACGGCTGAAGAGGATGCACCCCATCCATCGGTTGCATCGATTAGGACAGGGATCTTGCCTGCAGCCTGGATCTAGTTTTACAGAGGGGGTGGGGGGGGATCGCGAGCAGACGCCCTCAATAGGTGTCAATGCATCTATAGTCGGTGGAAGGCTCATGCGTTTCGTCGAGGCTTGGCGAGGTGTGACGTTAGACAGTCTGGTCCTAGGATGGCTATCCCAGGGGTATATGCCAGAGTGGGGGGATTTTCCACCACAAAATCTGTCTTTGGCACCAGTCTGGGCTCCCATATCAAGGGAGCCAGACAAGTTAGAAGCCATTCAAAACGAAGTGTCAGGTTTGCTTCTGAAGCGAGCAATAAAACCAGCAAACCAGAACACTCCAGGCTTCTATGCAAACATGTTCCTTGTCCCCAAGAGCACAGGGGAGGGGGCGGGGTTGGAGACCCGTTCTCAATCTCAGGCCATTGAATTGGTTTATCCATACGTCTCAGTTTAAGATGGAAACTCTGAGGTCGGTAATGGCAGGATTGAGGAAAGGAATATGGTGTGTATCGATCGATCTGAAAGATGAATATTTCCACATTCCAATGAACGGGAGTTGTCACAGGGTTCTGAGATTTGCATTCCAGAATCAAGTATGGGAGTTTGTAGTCCTCCCATTCGGCCTGTCGACAGCTCCATGGGTTTTCATCAGAGTAGTCTTTGAAGTGACAGCGTTTCTCAGAAGAGAGAACGTGGCACTTCACACCTACATAGACGATTGGCTTATCAAGGCAGACACGCCAGCCAAGTTAGAGGTGGATACTCCTCTGACTCTGAAATTGCTTTCAGATCTAGGCTGGATAGTCAACAAGGAGAAACACAAGTTGATACCCACTCATCAGTTTGTTTATTTAGGGATGCGATTCGATCTCGTGGAGGGCAGGGTTTACCCGTCAGAGCCCAGAGTGGTGTCTCTGTTAGCCATCCTCAAGAGTTTTCGATTGGGAAACCACATTCAAGCGAGGCTGTTTCCTGAGATGCTGGGCATGATGGTCTCCATGGAGCAGGTAATCCTGTACGCTGTTCTGATGCGAAGAGCTATCCAGTTGTATCTGATGTCTTTGTGGAAACAGAGATCAGAACCCCTGTCAAAGCTTGTGCCAGTTTTAGAGCCAATCTTTAGAGCATCTTATATGGTGGAAACACGTCAGAATCTCCTAGTCGGAGTTTCGCTGTACCTACCCCACCCCAGCTGTCCGTGTACACTGATGCATCGCTGGAGGGGTGGGGGCCTGCCTGGGAGAACACCAGATCTCAGGCACATGGACTCTCCAAGAGACAGCTGCATATATCAATCTGTTGGAAATGATGGCAGTGGAACTGGCGTTGGAAAGATTTCTTCCAAAAGTCAGGGGCAAGGTGATATTTATATGGTCGGACAACTCGACAGTAGTATCGTACATAAATTGCCAAGGCGGGACCAAGTCACGCACACTGTGCATGAAGGTGTGGCACTTGATTCAATGGTGCAGGAATTACTCAGTTGTTTTGGAGGCAGCTCACATTCCTAGGTGATTGAACATTCTGGCGGATGCTTTGTCTCGAAGACAGAGGATTCTGCTGACAGAATGGTCTCTCACCCTCCAGTTCTTCACAGGATCTTCGAGCATTGGGGCAAACCCAACGTGGACTTGTTCGCCACAAAGGAAAATGCTCAAATCATGACTTATGTCTCGCCGATTCCAGATCCAAATGCCGTCGATACAGATGCTCTGACGATAAGCTGGAGAGGGATGCACGCTTACGCGTACCCGCCCGCCATTCTTCTGCCGAAGATATTGGTGAAGATCAGAGAGGAACCGTGCATGGTCCTGCTAATAGCACAATATTGGCCCAGCAGGTCGTGGTTCACGGATCTTCTGGATCTGCTGGTGGACAATCCAGTGTAGTTACCCGAGATTCTGAACATAATCTCCCAGGCCAGGGGACGCTTCCTACACGAGCGTCCCAAAATTTTCAAATTGACTGCGTGGATGTTATCAAACAACGTTCCACGTCGGAAGGTTTTTCTCGACAAGCTGCGAAATTCATCGCAGGTGCGAGAAGGAGGTCAACCTTCAAGTCATATAACCACAAGGTTAACAAATTTGCAGACTGGTGTGAAGGAAAGGGTATTGATACCTTTCAATCCACTATTCAGCCAATAGCAGACTTTCTGTGTGAGCTGTTCTATTCAGGACTGGCTCCTGTCACAATTGCTGGATACAAGTCAGCTTTGGCATCAGGTTTCCATTGTCTAGCCAACAGGGATAATCCAGAGGTGGCCCAGTTAAATGTGATGGTGAAGGGAATGAGCAATCTCCGACCGAGACAACCGATAGTCATTCCAGCCTGGAGTCTATCTTTAGTGCTTAATGTACTGGCCAAGCACCCTTTCGAACTGTTGCCTTCGGCTAGTCTAACGCATTTGACTCTAAAGGCATTTTTTCTATTGGCAGCTTCCTCAGCGAGAAGGCGCAGTGAGATCCATGCGCTTTCAGTAGAGGGACCGATTTATTGTCTACGGAGAGGGTCTGCGTCTACTGCCAAGAGCAGAGTTTATGTCAAAGAATCAATCTTTGAAATATCCCGGCAAACCGATCATTATACCGAAACTAACTAGGTTTGATCATGATGCCAGTGTCTGGTGCCCAGTCTGTGCTTTGACTAAGTACAAAAGACGTACAGACTCATTACGGTCGAATGATAGACATCTGTGGATCTGCCATAAGAAGCCATATGGTGCCGCATCCATGGATTCTATATCTCGTTGGGTGGTGGAATGCATTCAAACTACCCATGAGATTGCGACTGGGCATCAGGTACAATGTGCAAGGGCACACAGTGTTAGATTAATAGCCGCCTCGACTGCCCTTTACAATGGTGTTCCGTTAGAGGACATCATGGCTGTTGCACAATGGCACTGTGAGTCCTCTTTCACGGATTACTATATGAGGGATGTGTCCGACTCTGCCAATCCACCCGCTTTAGCTGTTTTGAAACGATAGTTAAACGGCCACACTGCTCTTCTCCCTTTTGGTATTTGAAAATGCAAAAGTTAGGGGCAGACATGGTCAAGCGAGGAGATTACAACCAAGATTGTGTCACGGATGGTCGAACAAGTGATTGGTTGATGGCTCCACGTCTGGAATCCAATAATCATAGGTAATTCAAGATTGAGAGTTTTTTGCATTATGTTTATATATCATGATCATTCATCTTATATACACCTGTGCAAAAGTTAAGCACCACCCTATTTTTACGCACATGCGAGGGTATATTCATGTGCTATGAAGCAAGCAATAGCATAAACATTTATGTACCCATCCATCTTAGTGCAAGAGGTAATAATGCAACTAGAGGAATGCTGATTATGATGGTGGGGAAACACTGTATGTTTTTGTTTGAACTTGAAAACGAGGCCTGAATATGGTTACGTTGACACAACTGACAACTATTGCCCTACAGTTGACACACGTGGCTACATTGACATTAATGGTGTCTGAAAACGAAGTTTAACATCTGTGCACGAGTTTGAGACTGTCATTATTAATACCGGGTATATCCACCTTGTGCCTGGATGACGGCCTGGACACGACGTCTCATGCTGGTCACCAACCGACTGATACGCCATTGTGGTATTCGTTGCCATTCAAGATGGAGTGCGTCTGTTAATTCCTGTAGGTTCTGCACAGGAGGATCCCTCCTTCTCACCATGTTTCCCAGAATGTCCCAGATATGCTCAATAGGGTTCATGTCAGGGCTCCTTGCTGGCCATGGTAGGGTTTCGATGGCATTCTGGCAGAGGTATTCATGCACAGCTCTAGCACGATGTGGTCGGGCGTTGTCATCCATGAATATAGGGTGTGTTCCAGGTGCATGATTTACAAAATGAGGGACCACAACTCTATCCAGTATGGAATCTTGATATCTTTGTCCATTTAGTGTTCCAGGTACAGTCAACAGATCCAGCTTACAATCAAATGAGATGCACCCCCATATCATAACGGAACCTCCACCAAATGGAACTTCTTCCATGATGTTACGTTGGTCGTACGCCGTGCGTCTGGACCCCCATACACGAGTTCGACCATCTGTGGCATGAAGCAGGAACCGACTTTCATCGGACCAGTGTACCCGTCTCCAGGATCTCATGTTCCAGTGTCTTCTTTCGTTGCACCACCTCAAACGCTCCTCTTTGTGGTGTGCAGTGAGGAGAGGACGTCTGACAGGTCTCCTAGCTTTCATGCCAGCAGCATACAGTCTCCTTTTGACGGTAGACATTGACACTCTATTGCGCGTTTCCCATTGCTGGCTGAGCACTCTGCTGTTGGTGAATGGAGATCTCCTAACAAGGCGTACTAGGGCTCGATCATCACGGGCAGTAGTCTTCTTCGGTCTTCCAGATCTAGGCCTGTCCTTCACCTCGTTAGTTTGCCCATGTTTTGCAATCAAACGACTGATTACAGTATGGTTAATGTTCAGCTGTCTGCCAATCTCTCTGCATGACATACCAGTGGTATGCATGCCTATGATTTGCCATTTCACACGATCACTTAACCTTCGTCTTGCCATAGCGGTTCACAATCAAGAGCTAATTCTCTCTGTACAAATAAACCACGGTCATGAACACAAAATTCCTAATCTTGTCGCCTAAATCTGTATGTAATGTTCTACACCTCAAACTGGACTTTTACATAACTGAACACGTGTGCTGTTTCCCGCCACGCACGGACATCAAGCGGCGTGAAGTCATGCATGCATGTGCATTTCGTACTTGGAATTATGTCAGCTAACGCGGGGACAAAAAGTATGGCAGCCTAGTTGTACCATCATGTTTCTACGTTCTATTGTTTTTGCTGGTGCTTAACTTTTGCACAGGTGTATATATTCATGCTCATTCCCAGGCTAATATATGCTAAGAGCAGTTAACCCTCTTTGCATATTCGTGTTTCAGGCGAGATACATGTTCGTGCATTCTCTCCCTTTTCTTAGGAGAAAAGAAAAGGTGGGGGGGGGGAGGGGGGGGGGGGCGGTGATGCGAATGTGATTCGGTCCCTTTAACTTGCTGGTCCTTTTAGGTCTCCGTTTATCAAGTTTAAATCTAAGATCTTTCTCCAAGGGGTAAAAGAGGCATTTGATGGCGTGCCCCTTCCCACCAGGTTACTGACTAAATCTGGTGTTATCAGAAGTAATAGAATGGTAAGTATTGATTGAAGGAGAATGAAGGAAATTTCAATTTCCCTTTCTCCGAGATCTAACAATACTTACCATTCTATTACGGACCCTGCCTCCCAGCCCCACGGAGGCAAGCCATAGGTATTCTCTTGTTTGGTAGCTATGCAAACAAGAATGAGCTTCATGGCAAACGGGTACTCGGCTGTTGGGAGCCGAGTACGCAGTTCCAGGAGCCGGTAAAGCTTACTACGTCTATAGTCCTATGGCCAGCTATCCAAGATAGCTTGTATCAGAAGTAATCGAATGGTGAGTAGTGATCGAAGGAGAATGGTAAGTATTGTTAGATCTCGGAGAAATGGAAATTGAAATTTCCTTCAACCACCCTTTCTCTCCCTCCCTACCATCTTAGTCTCCATCACCCCCCCCCACCCTCCACCTGTTTCTCCATGCTGTGGTATTGCTACATGACACCATTCTGTGCTTCTGTTGCAGTGCGAATCATTCCACCGTGGCGACATTCTTGGCAATCTCTGTGAAGATTTGTGCACCAAGAAAACTGTTACATATATTAAATGTTTAGGAGGTCGAGGTGACGGGAAGATAGTGTGGCTAGTCTCTTGGAATCATGTTTCCATAGTATTAAAAACCAAATATTCCTCTATTAATGATTACCAATTAATACCAGTAAATGAAGCTCTGGAATCTGAACAAAACGTGCAACATCAAGAAACCGCGTTATCATATGTTAGATCTCAAGTATTAGCAACTACAGGAATAGATTTTCTTGGTACGGACACTGATTTGGTAAGAATGTTCCTGGAATTTGACAATATGCACGCAAGCGCTTCGAATGTGGCAACCGGTGATGCACACGCAACAACAATAAGAACTATTTGGCTCCTCTCACAGCAACATGAATACTTGATCATGAAGTTCCTTCAAAAATCTATACATATACCACGTATTTACGGGGTGTGCGGCCATATTTATGCCATGGAATATGTTCCAACCACCGCCTTACTCGACTGGAAGCTAAATACTGATCTACTCGCTCCTCTAAGTCGTGGAACAGCCACGTGGTATGATCGCGCAAGACTGGCGTTGTCTTTTCTAGATCTTGTGAAATCTGCAGACCGTGACTTTGTCTTTGCGATTCATATCTGTGATCTTCAGCCTCATAATTTCGCGCACACTGCTGATGGACGTGTGAAAGCCATTGACACGGATATGTTTGTTCCAGATACTATTTTGAAGGATTTTCTTTCTGCTAATTGCTCGCAACATTCCGACTGTGATTTCTTCCAGTGTCATGGCTGGTGCAATTCCCGTACGAAAGTGTGTGATAAATATAGGAGTAATAGTAATTTACAGGTAAGCGGTGCGCGTGCATGTGAGCGTGCGCGAGTGTGGGTGTGTAAGTATTCCCAGATTAATTATAAACACAGCCCTCTTACATTTGTCATCCGTCTTGGTTACTTCAGCCATTCATTGGTCTGTCCTTCCCGATGTTGCGAGTGTATTAGACTAAACCCATGCAGGGTGTGTTTGAATGTAGATAATGCATTCTCCAAATATGTGGACGGCCATGGTTGTTTAACCTTTTGAACCTTGAATACCGATAATTTCAAGGTAACTATGCAAGTAAAGGGTTGAATTTTTTTAATATAATTTCACAAGAGACCGGAGGCTGTTGTTGCCACAGCAGCAACAGCTCCCAGCCAGATTAGTTTCAAAATATTCGAATGGATATCTATCAAGTTGTAAATGATTTTTTCGAATTCGGCGTTTCGCATTCAAAAGGTTACTAAAGAACGACTTTTATATTTTTTTCAAACTTTCACTCCGAGATTTCGACAATTAAAAAACGTCTGCTAAACGAGTATCCCTCAATAGCCACCATGTGTGTATATTGTCACTTTTCAGCAATGCTATGTTAATGTGCACGCTGCTGGTGTGTAACGTAAGCATGTCTGAAGTTCAGGAATGGATTACATTTTGGTGTTGCTTGCTTATTCCATGATTGAATTGTTTAAATCTAGGTAGGTTCGGACAATTTCTAAATATTTGTTATCTGATAGGCCGATATTACGTTAGACGCGTTAGACGGAAAACTAGCTAGTAGACCAGGCGTGAGGTGTTGCACGCGCTCACATACGTGCGCGCTCATACAAGCACGCACGCACGGGCACACGTATGCGCGCGCACACACACAAGCACGAACGAACGCACGCACGCACGCACACACATAAGTTCTTGTGTTTTTTGCTACCTGAACTTGTTGACAAATTATCTTCTTGTTTTTTCAGAGTGTCTGTCAGAATATCTTTCGAGGATCGTTTATCTATATGCAGAGGGGTTTATTGCATGGAGCATCTCCAGATATGGACCGATATATAAGTATGTGCTGTGACCTGGTCAGGGGAACACAGCATATCCACAACAAAGACCAAATTTTCGACATTTTATACAGACTTTTGCAAACAAGCATCACAGATTGAATGCCATTTCAATATCATGTTCTGAGATCATTGTGATGTATTTATTGTCGCTGCTATGTTGTTGTCACTGTGTCCGTCCATCCATATCCGTTACTGTTACTTTTGTCAGAAGCCCATAATACTATTATTATTGCAATCGAAAGCTGGACAATAATACGATTAGTGCATTTTACGATTTTAGTTGATCAATATACCATCTCAGAAACCAAATCAAACTCAGTCTCGCACAAGCCACGCCTGTGGTCACGAAACCAACTGTGGCATCACCATCACAACTGAAAAAAACCCGCCTCAGGTCACCTACTGAAACTTCGCCGCCAGTCACAAAAAAGAATAGACCATAAGACTTTGTCACGATCTGAATTCAAAATTCGCGATAAATCATTGCAGCAGTTTTTTCTCCATTTTCGCTACAATATTTTATGTAAATAGCTACGTGTGTATAAGACGTGTTGGCGCTTGGAGTAGTGGTGTGCGTGTCTTTGTTGAAAGGAATGCGCTTGGGTTGAGAATGAACTGCAAGGTGACGGGCATGATCATTTCCTAGTGCTTGGGACAGTCGTTTGAAAGTCTGCCAGGTGTACGGTGTTCAAGTGTTTGCAACCTGATTGAATTTTGAACGGCGTATGTATAACTTTTCATATCTAGTAATTTATGTGTTTTGAAGTCATATGTATTAGAAATACCGGATTGTAATCGTCATATATTTCTTATTCAATTGGATTATGTGAGTATTGATAATTTTATACGGTGTCTGTTTATGTCAATCTATGACGTCATATAAGTATGTGTTTTCAAAATTGTTATTTTAGCCAAAACGTGTCCAATAAGTTCTCCTCTTAAATTTGCGAAGTGGTAATATGTAGCTTGTCAGTATGGTAAGTTGTGGTTTAAAAACATACTTATATCATGTCGTTCTGTTCAAATATATTGTGTATTTAACCCTTATCCTGCGGTATGCCTATCCTTATGCAAAATTCCTAGTACTTGGTATATTGTGTGTCTATTCTGAAGATAATGATACGGGAAGCTATTGCACAATACATGGGCAATGAGTTCCAGTCTCGTTAGCTTCAAAAGGAACACCATTGTATTGGTTACTCGTAGTATGGTTTCAGAGTCAGTCTGTCAGTGGAAAAGGGTTAAGCAGTAAGATTATAAATGCATGTTAACGAGCGTTGTTCACTATCATCCCTATGTCTCGTCAATGTTGTTGTCATGTGTTAGTAAGTGTGATTTACCCTATCGTAAACATATACTTTAACAGGGTTATATTTGTATTGTAGTGTCCAGTCTGGGTCCGGACAGGCTGTGATTTCTTGGTCGGAAATCTTGTGTATTGGTTGGCGTGTGAGTAAAGCCGACCCTGTATAACGTGTGTGTGTGGTAAAATCACCTGCGAGTTGCGCAGACTTGCCTATCGTCTCATCATCGTCGTCGTCGTCATTGTCATCTTCTCTGTCAACGATAAACACCTGCGAGTTGCGCAGACCTGTATTGTCGTGTCAATATCGTCGTCGCCATTATCGTCACCTTCCCAGTAATCTTGTCAGTGTTTTGTCATGATCATCGTCGTCGTCGTCGTCGTCGTCGTCGTCGTCGTCATTGTCATCTTCTCGGTCAACGATTAACACCTGCGAGTTGCGCAGACCTGTATTGTCGTGTCAGCATCGTCGTCGCCATTATCGTCACCGTCTCAGTAATCCTGTCATTGTTTCGTCATCATCATCGTCGGGGTCATTACCGGTAACATCTGTGTCACATATTATCACCTGCGAGTTGCGCAGAAACATTCGTCAGTATCGTGTCATTACAGTCATTGTCGTCGTCTTCAATTTCATGAAACATTCGTCATTATTGTGTCATTGCTATCATTGCCAGTATCGTCTTCATCGTCGTCAATTGTCGTGTCAGTACTATCATTGCCGTCATCGTCTTCATCATCGTCAATTTTCCGTTCTTGTGCAATGATATTAGTGTCGTAATCGTCATCAACATTCATTAACAGTTAAACGTAACAGTAAAACCCCACCCCACCCCACCCCCGAGTCCGTGAACATTTCCATAATTATTTGTATTGTATTAGTAGTTTATATTGTGTATAGTATTGTCAATCTAGTTTTAATATATATATATAATTATGTTGTCTATCTAATACCTACGGTTATATAGTATATATTGTGCGTACGTCTGTTAGTACTGCTGTGTACATTCTAAGGTGTAGTTGCTGGTGGTGTGCTAGCGTACGTTGCTTATAAAATCGCGTGACGAGGTGTAGTGTATGTAAATGAAGTGTACGTGTGAACATAGTGGGAGATTTGTATGTGAATCGTGTGTAAGCTGTGTGTGATTCATGCATGGATTATGTGTGGGTTGTGTCTGAATGGTGCATGAATACGGAAGAACGTGTAAGCGAATGATTTGCTGTGTGCATGGCCTATGTAGGATTTTAGTTGTGATGTCATTTTATGAATTGTTATTGAAAATTTGAAAACTGTTTATCTGGCTTGACGTTTCTACTTAAAGATCGTGACAGACTTCTCGATTGCGACCATTAGATTCTGTCCCTAGAGGTCCGCTAGTTGAAGCTTCATTAATCCCACTTACACGACATAACGGAATATCCGCTCTTGCCACAGAGGGAAAGAATTAATGGTACCAAATCTGGTCCACGGACCGGTGCTTCTCAGAAATCCCCTCAGAGCAGTCAACCATCGGGTCTCAAGACCCCATTCCCAACAGGGAAACTGACACAGCCCAGCTTCTCTTCAACTCCAAGACAATGTGGTCCAAGGAATGCGCCAGATGCGCGACCAATACAGTTTTCAAATAGGCCCAAACAACCAACCATGTTGGAGAGAAAAGCCTTTTAGACATTTCGGCATAAAACGAAATGGACTGGCGGCTTGCTAACAATATACTCATCTTTGGAGCTTCGAACCTAAGTCGTGTTAATGTCGAGCCCCGCCCTGAAACACAAGTTGTTTGCTACCCAGGTTATACATTGTGTCATTCAGAAATACACACCATCCTTTTCAGTACAATCAAGTCCACATTATAGACTTCTGCTTTTTGTGTAATCCCCAGGTTCATCGGAGCAAAGCTAAATTAGTTAACCCTACCGTCACTGATTAGTTTTGGATTCGTTTAATTACCTGCCGTTCCAGCAAACGATACAAAGCAAGTGTGCAAGCCTACGAACCTCGGTTGAGATGATACGGTATTATGTGCAATATCCACGTGGTATCATAACGCACAGTTTAAAATGTGTATAATTTCTGGCTTTTGCTTTTTGTCTGTTGTTTTTAAATCAGATAGTTCATGTCTCTGGACTCTATAGCGGAACCAGCGAGATGCAGATTCAATTCACATTTCCAGAGTATCCATCTATCAATTTGACGTCATATGACGTAATAATCAGCTAAGTGGCGTGTTGGCTGACGTCATAATCATTACGTTATACATTATTCTATTTGGCCCGTCTTTAATTCTCTTAATAGTCTGACACGTTGTACGAATTGTATGCCTCAACTATTTAATAAACATGCTGTTGAATATTTTGAAACTAATTTGACTGGACGCTGTGGCTGCCTATGGCAGCAACAGCGCCCACTCAAATTAGTTCCAAAATATGCAATGGCTTACCTGTATAGTTTTCTGGAAATTGATAGTCGGAGAGTTCAGAGATCGATTGATCCCAACACGAGCGAGGTGTGGGTGGAGCTTAGCTAGAGATGGGCGGGGTATAGCTAAAAATGGAAAGGTCCATTGCTTCATGTACTGATTGATCCAGATAGGTTTATGTGTTGTAGTTGTAATGGTACATCTTTGTGTTTAGACCATTCTAGAGTGAGGCTAAGGAGCATGTAATCGTTGAGACGTCGACTTTGTTTTGGAGAACGCTTTGAATACAAATACTTTCGGTACCGGTACCGTAGCAGGTTGCACTGTGGTAGGCATTTTTGCGGTGAAATAAGGTGTGGACTAAGTTCTCTGGCTTTGGGTGTGAGATTTGGCAGGTGTCGGATTCATGATTGTTGGTGAACGTCTTTCTTCTCAATATGGTGTAAGTTCCAGTGAGAAGTTTTTGCTTTGATGGAAGTACGCTGTACGTCTCGTATATTGACTGTCATGTTCCACACACTAAGCGTTTCTCCAATCTTAAAAGTTGTCAACACCCCGGGTGTCTCAAAGAAGGTATGTGTGAGCCTCATTCTGTAATATCCGCGTCCATAGTGTGTGCGCACGTCCGTGTCAGTGTGTGTTTTGAGGGGTGTTGTCGTGGAGGAGGAGGAGGCAGTGTTTGACACTCACACATATATTTTAATGTCCATTCTGTCTTCTCTATGGAACTCTCTAAAACTTTGAGTGGGTTGTCAGGCTGTACTTGCCAAACAATGTTGCAATCATGAAGATTGAAGAATATATATATATGCCAGATCCCATTGTGCAAATGTTACAATAAAATATGTTTAAATCGAATGAAGAATCCGCGCTTTTTGATTGATCACAAATTGACTATTTTCCATGGTCTAGGTGTGCTATGGTAGATATGTTCTGGTGGACAATAACGGCATACAATGTAAGCCGCTGTCAATGAATGTTAGCCTTGAGGAGGCTAGCGCTAAGGAAAAGGTAGACAACTGAACTCGCACATGACCTTCGTATGTGTTGGATGATATATCCAACACATACCAAGGTCATGTGCGAGTGATCGTTTGAACACCAGGGGTGAGTTCAAGAAGACAAATGTCCGGCGAACGTTCGCGTAAGATCTTCGTGGGACAGTGTTCAGTAATGTGTCATCTTCATTACTAAACTGAAATAGGCCTATATAGTGAGTATACGACACTACTGAAGACTGTTACATAACGGAAAACGTTTTTCTCGCTCCTGAACGCGTTCCAGGACTCACTACTCACCTACTGCATGTGGGTAAACTCGCCGCATACTGAAATTCGTACAGGGTTGATTTTCGAGCAATGCATATCATTCCCAGTTTGAGTTGGTATATTGGAGTTGAAACCTGAAATAGTGGTCTTTGTTGGATGGAGTCGATGGTGTTCATAATGGAGGTTGTTCTCGACTGTTAAATGTTGTGTTGCAATTATCGCTAAATGTGCATGCTTGTCAAGAATACGATATTGTTGCGGTCCTGGATGTTTGGTGGCCTGTCTAAATCCTCGGCTATCGGCCACAGTACGATTCACAATAGAGAGAGAAGCAGGCCTCGGATTTAGCATCACATAGCTACTAAACAGTCGGACTAGTAACTTACTAGTAAGATTTTAAATCGACTAGTCCGTCTGGCAATTTACTCTTCCGTCGTCAAATGAAATGTTCGGAAAGGGTGTGCAGAAAAAAGTCCCTCAAATCCTCTCTTTTGCACCGCTTTCTGTGTATAATCTATTTCGAATGCAAATGTTTTAAAAATCACTTTCACCCAGAATCCCTTTTCGAGATATGCTTACCTTGTATGGTGTAATATCTCCAAACATGTATTTTCATTGTTTTGCGAAAGAGAAAAGCGCTCTAACAAAAATTGTGTCTGTAAGGAGGGACATTTCCCGCTCTGTGAATCTCGTAATGCGCTCCGGAACGTTTTCCTTTTCGAACCACCTGGTGATATATGGCCGTCACATGCCTATATATGTGTTATTTGCCATTACTATGCTGTCTACCAATCAGATGTGCTGAAATTATGCTATTCTAATTTAGCGATAGTGTCGCCATAGGTGTAAAAATCCACGTATTGCAACTAACACGTGTCTCCCATTTATATTTGGTATGAGGAATTCTGCTACAAGTAGGCTAAATACTAAGCGAACATCGTGCTCAATAATTGCTAAATATGTCTGTTAGATGCCGAGTACATCTCTTCGATCAGATGTAATTACTCACTGACTGTAGTGACTGATTAGCATTTCTCCCACTAGTCACTAGTCAGGTATGAACTGCATATTGTAATTTTATCTAAACTCACGAAACTGGCCGGTTTCTTAGCTGTAAAAGCTTGAAGAAATTTAGACACGCAGCACACGTGAATATGCACCATCAGTATCAAAGCCTATACAGAGAATGTAAGGATCAAAGACCATGCCATCCTACACGATATAACTCGGGTATCTCCCTTGGCTGAGAGATGGCAGATGCCATTCACTGTGAAGAAATGTCACTTGCACTCAATCAGACTAAAATAAGATAAGAGGAGACCCGAGTTCACCATGGATGGAAATCCTATCACAGCAGTATCAAATCATCGATATCTAGGCGTCAACATTAGGTCCACCCTTAGCTGGAATGACCATTGTGCCTCGGGTTGAGATAACGCTAACAAAGCTGTATGAGTTGTACAGCGAGCACTTAGTCCATGCCAGCAGTCTGTAAAAGAAGGCGCATATGTGTCTCTAGCCTCGGGATAGCGGACTACCACTAATTTTGAGCCCTGTAAGGGATCAATCTCTAGCTATGACCCGCCCATTTCTAGCTAAGAGTCGGTCGCGTTTTGAACATGTTGATATCGGTTTTTATACTTTGAACTCTGACTTCCCAGAATCGCATTTTCAAGGTAAGCTGTTGAATATTTTGAAACTAATCTGACAGGGTGCTGTTTCTGTCTTGATGCCTAACAGCGTCGCGTCAAATTAGTTTCAAAATATTCAACAGCATGTTTATTAAATAGTAAATCCACACGCGCGCGAAAGACATACAATTCATACACTTGACGGACTTTTAAATGTTCATGACGGTACTAGATATGGCAAGTCATTCGTTTTGCATCTTAATTTTGACGTCAGCCTGCATGTGACGTAATTGATTATGTTGTCAGATATTTGAGTGGCAGATCTGACTCATCCATACCTATTCCGGTTTGCCTGAGTATCAGCATTCTTCCGTAAACAATGCAGTTTTCTCAGGAGCTGTTGAAAACGCCAACAAAGCCATAGTGGATCGCAGTGAGGATACCCGAGCTAAGTGATGCTGGAATATGATTCACCGTAGTAGTTCGTACTTTGGCTAGAAATGGTGTTATTGTGTCCACGGCGGGCTTATAGGGTTCTGTAGAGAGACTGAATTCGTTGGATGACTCCACATTTGAGTCTGGGAACGGGTTTCCAATTGACGGAGCCATTGTTACCTGTACCACGCCCATTTCTAGCTAAGCGCTGCCCACTTTTCACACGGGTTGGAATTGATTTATATAGTTTGAACCCTGAATTCCCTGAATCCCAATTTGAAGGTAAATTTACAGGTAAACTATTGAATATCTTGAACGTAATTTGGTAGGGGCTGCTACTGCGTATTGCAGCAACAGCTCTCAGGCAAATTAGTTTCAAAATATTCAATGCAATATTTTAAATTGCAAATTCATCAAATACATAAAATTCTTACACTCGTGACGGATATTTCAATTTTTTCCTGACCGAGCTATGCATCATTATGCCATTGGCGCAATTTATTATGATGTCATAAATTTGAGCAACCGATCGGATACTTCCATTTTTTGTATTAGTAATATTTATTGACTCTCTATTGCTTGTGTCATCACATGGACATCTCTAGTCACGAGTTCGTTATATTCATTGCCATGCATGCCACTGTTCTCGAGATTGGCTCGTTTGCCGAAGTATGTGTAGGGCCTACATAGAATAATATTTAAAAAATAAAACATTTTATTTTCTTATTTATTACGTAATCTTGTATATTAAGCCACTTTTGCTCCCGCGTTTCCCGATCATTAAAATCTCCCCTCTGGTAATAAGTACACCATCAATTAGAAGTTCTGAAGCCATATTATATAATTTGTTATTTTAGTAATATCAATCCATAAATACGGGACAAACCTTTTATAATGACCCCCTCTCTTTGGGGCCACAATCTGATGGGCATTTAAGATACGTGATCAAGAGTAAGTCACGTTAAATATACTGCAGTGCGAACCCGGTGGCTAGTAGGCCTAATACCCCATATCACTAACGAAGCAAGCTCCCATATGCTTTATTATTAGGAATATGAATTTCTGGTTTTCATTCATTTCAGATAATGATTGGGATGTATGTGTAGTGTGTCAAAAGGATTGTGGGAAACATGTTGCAACGCCCACACAAGGCAGAAGACAGGATAGTGTCGTGTTGATTATCAGTAGACGTATTTGCCTTGTTTTAAACAGTTAGAGTAGTTTTCATTAATTTCCTCTGTATGTGTAATGTCTTAGTACGTACATACATTTAAGAACGAAAGTAACAACTCACAAATAACTGTTAAATGTGATAAATTTCTGGATCTTCAATTCGAAATCTGGTGTCATATTAGCATAGTGTTTCTTATATTAATACTGAGTTCAGCTCACGTAATAAGTCGCATTGTGTTTTAATAAATGACCACTCGCTCTCTATACATGCCACTCAGGACAATTGTGAACTGTGCGCTATATGCTGCCGGTTTGCTATTGCTTCTTTTTTACGTTTCTATTGATTTGACCAATAATCAATGCTCTGTCGGCAAATCGTATAATGTATGCCTATAGTCGAAATTAACTTTTGGCAATACGCCAATCAGTTCAAAAACTGTCCATTGACTTCAGTGTATACTTAATGCTCAAGAACCTAGGCATATGTCAGACCTACACACAGGGGACATAGTGCTAAAATCAAAAAACTAGAGCCAACATACACATAATTCTGCGTCATGAACTGGCAGTCTGTCTGTAATAAAACACATATGATCTCAGATTACATTGTCAGTCACAACGTAGACATTGCTGCCCTAACTGAGACCTGGTTATCAGATACGGAAGACCATATAAGGACTATAAACGATCTGGTCCCAAACGGATATGACTTCACAAGTATACCCAGACCTACAACCGGAGGTGGAGTTGCTATTGTTCACAAATCCAGAATTACACGTGGTCCATCAACAACGTCCAATGCTACCACGTTTGAAACTATCATCTGTGATTTAATTCACGAACACACCACGGTGAAAATAGTAATTTCATATCCCCCCCTCCCCCCCCCCCCCCCCCTTCACCAACCAACAAATCCACAGCATCGCAGTTCTTTAGAGAGCTCGAAGATTCGATCGGAACTCTTGGAATTTGTCCAAATAAAATAATTGTTGCAGGCGATTTCAATGTTCATTTAGACCTTGCTGAGGATCGGAACACAATTCATTTTTGTGATATTATAGACAGTGCAAACCTAGAACAATGTGTCACCGAAATTACACATGTGAACAGTCATATACTAGACTTAATTATTTGCCGACCTTCTGATAATATGATCAGTAACGTTCGTGTTGAGTCTTATTTAACCGACCACGCCGCAGTACACTGCACCCTCAATCTTAAGAAATCACAAACCGCCATGGACACAATTACGTTTCGGAAAAGTGAAGCCATAAATCAGAATACGTTTGCGGTGGAACTCGGGGAAGGTGAATTGTCTTCCGACTCAAAGTGTAATCTAGTATCGCTGATTGAGCAATACAATTCCGTGCTCGGTCGTCTACTTGATATACAAACCCGGCTAAAGTCTGATAGGTTGTCTTTTCAAATTCAGAGGAACCGTGTAGTTAACTTGTTTCACAAAGCTAAATCAGATTACTATTCCGGTCTCATTGAATCTACACCTGATCAGAAAGCATTATTCAAAGTTGTTGATGAACTCTTACATAGGAAAGCTAAGCCTAAACTGCCAACACACAATGATGCTACTAACTTAGCTAATCGGTTCAATACATTCTTCTCTGAGAAAATCGACACTATCCGCCATAACCTTGACAATACATTTCCTGTAGCTAAAAATGACGATGAGGAAATACACCAGCCACCATTGCTAGAGAACTTTCGCCTAGCAACAGAGCAGGAGATTACGAAGCTTATCATGTCGTCTCCGAGTAAGACTTGCCAGCTTGATCCTATACCCATATCAATAGTAAAGCAGCATGTAGTCATTCTTGCACCAGTAATCACAAACATTGTTAATTTGTCCTTAGGGGGTGGTGACTTCCCACCTCCAATGAAGAATGCCTTGGTGACGCCACTGCTTAAAAAGGCATCGCTGGACCCAGAGATACTCAACAACTACAGACCAGTTTCAAACCTAACATTCCTATCCAAACTGACTGAAAAGGTTGTCGCAGTACGTATACCTGAGCATATGCAACAGTATAAACTAGCTAAGAAATTCCAATCCGCTTATAGAGAGCACCATGGAACAGAAGCAGCATTAGTTAGAGTTCAGAACGATATTCTCAGATCACTGGACAATCATAATGCAACTTTCTTGGTATTACTAGATCTATCAGCTGCGTTTGATATGATTGATCACGAGATACTCTGTGAGCGCATGGACAATAACATTGGTATTAGCGGTACAGCCCTGTCATGGATACGATCATACCTCTAAGACAGATATCAGGCCGTGTGCATCGCTAATTCACGAAGCTCTAATATCTTATTAAAATACGGTGTGCCATAAGGGTCCGTACTCGGTCAGAGATTTTTCACAGTGTACTCTGCCCCAATTGCAAACATAGCTAGACGACATGACCTTAATGTGCATATGTATGCTGATGATACTCAGCTGTATATGTCATTCAATCCTAACGTGCCTACACAGGAAGATTTGGTTCTTCAAAGGGTCAGAGTGCGTTTCTGATATTAGTCTGTGGATGACCAGGAACAAAGCTCAACCCAGATAAAACAGAGTTCCTGGTCATGTCTGAATTGCTTAGGTATGTGATCGGTTGTGAGATAATGTCAACAAACCAACAACGTAGTAAACTCGCCACCACGGAAGTTCAACTAGTAGACAGTAATATCACGGCAATTGCGTCTGCCAGAAACCTAGGTATTATTATTGACCAGGCTATGGACATGAATGCACATATACGATCCCGCAACATCAACTCCATCAGAAATGTGTTAACACACCAAAGCACAGAGACACTAATACATGCCGTCATCACGTCACGATTAGACAATGGAAATAGTATTCTTTCCGGTATTACAGAACAGTCTCTGAATAAACTGCAGGGTCTTCAAAATGCTGCGGCTCGCATTATCATGAAGGTCAGGAAGGGGGAGCATATAACACCAATTCTAAAACATCTCCACTGGTTGCCAGTCCGGAAGAGAATAGAGTTTAATCTCCTCCTGACCTGGAAATGTCTGCACAATAGTGCCCCAGAATATATGCAAGACATGCTAACACCCTATGACCCAGGCCGCATACTTCGGTCTAGAGACCACCAATTGCTCTGCGTCCCACGATCAAACTTGCGCTCCTGTGGGGATAGAGCCTTCAGTGTTGTTGCCCCTAAACTATGGAATAAACTGCCTCTTGCTACAAGAACATGCAAATCAATAGAAAATTTCAAGAAAACACTAAAGTCTCACCTATTCACAAGCGCCTATGAAAATTAGTTTATCGAGATATGGCGCTATATAAATGCTGTATTATTATTATTATTATTATTATTATTATTATTATTATTATTATTATTATTATTATTATTATGTATTATTATTAAGATGCTCTTGCTAATTATCAGAACTTGTTAGACAACATTTGTGAATATAAAGACTTGAATGAGTTACGTCGACCACTCACTCACATTTGATGTTGATTCTTCCGCACATCCGTTTCTTGAAAATAACGCAAAGTTACACAAAACATGCTATATGACATTCAGCCAGGAAAAGCTCAACAGAACAAGGGACAGAGTTCGAAAAATGAATGACACCAGATCATACCAGTACAAATGGCAAGCGCTGGAGATCAAAGAGAAGGCCAATGCCATCAGCGACGCAGACCAACATGTATTTCCTTCATGATACTGGACAATAATTACAATACAATACGATATTCTGCTAGGTGTTTATAGCAGCCATTGAGGGGTATGGCTGCTATGGCAACATCGATGGAGGATACAGCCATGTTTCAGAAAATGTCAACAGGTGATTTAGTTTTCATTGCGAGTTGACAACCGCATTCAGTGACAACTCTGATAATGCCTAATCGTTTTCTTCAAAGACACTGTATTCTACATCCTCAGTTGCCAGAATCTTCCTAGGACTTTGCCATCGTAACATGAAATGTACTGTATTGATGCGACAAACAGGGTCAGGCTGTGAACAAGATGACATCGACTTTGCAGGCATTCAAGAAACAAACATATTTACCCATTCAGAGCAGCAACTTAGCAACATCAGACTGGTCACAAGCTGGTCCTCGTGCAGCAGAGACAAGAAACATGTCAAGTTCTGGGCTTTGTGATCGGACAGATGATTTTGGATCACATCCTAAGTTTCGGATATGTTAGCTATCATGTTGCATTCATTGACCATTGCGAAATGGTACCATCTCCATGTGCCGCCTTCTTAATGCATATTGCTCAACTGCAGAAAAGCCAAGGAAGATACTAGCATGATCAAGGTTTTCTATGCCGAACTGAGTTCCAACATAAACATCCCAGCCTGATAGCAAATGTGTGTGAGTATGTGAGTGTATGTGCATGCGTGAGTGCGTGCGTGCGTGCGTGTGTGCATCTTGCGTGCTTGCATTCGTGCATGCGTGTGTCGACTTTAACTCTAACCTACGCAAACTCAGCAAAGTAGACATGGACGTAGTACTCAATTTGTGCAGGAGGGCATATGCTATGGGCAAACGTAATAGCAATGTAGATGCTCTGGTCTGTTTCATAAGTACTGTAGCATGGATCGACCGGACGGGTACGGACCGTTCCAGCCAGGCTGGGTGCGGGACAACCATTCCGCGTGTGCTTCAAGTACACACACACCCCCCCCCCCCCCAGAGTAGGATAGTATGCGTGTATAGAGCGCTATAAGAGAGGTTTCGTTAAAACGGCTAAGTAAGAACATGCGTTAGAGCTTCCCTGACAACACGTGTCAGTATTGGGAGAGAGCGTATGCTTATAGAGTACCGAGTTGGTACTGGTGATTTCTTCAAATCACACTATTCTCGTGGTGCTTGGTAGGAATCAGGACCGGAATGAAACGAGAATTACAGAACCTTTTACCTTTTCAAAATCGGACCAGAAATGGCCGAGTTATCATTAAAAGGCTCATTAACTTATCTTCAAAATATTGTTTTGACGTCGTAATCGCGTGTATGCATTAAATGGATGGGGGATTGTGCTGTTCACGTGATAGCTACGTCACCACTGCTATCTGCACGCTGATTGGCTACTGCTCGCCCTCTGATTGTCTGGAGCGTCCTGCCTCTGACGTCACGAGTAGTATAAAAGGGACGGGAAAACGAGAATCGAGAGCATCATCAGCGTGGAAGTCAACCCGTCAAGAAGACTGCTGGACCAGCGCAGTGCTAGACGCAGGAGAACTGCTAACTGACTGCGGTACCTACATCACAGCAGTGCTTTTCGGAATTGAGATCTCCTGCGCTGGTGAGCAGTCGTAAGACATTCATGATACGAATTTTGAATGCAAAATTAAATTAATATAAGAACTCCCTTTCCAGACCTTTCTTAAAGGAGTTTCCTGCGGATGGGCCTTGCGGGCCCGATGTGATTTTACGGGATGTAGAGCTGATGGTGATACTTGGTGGATAACTCGCCGGATCCTCTGGACCACGCTAAAAAGTGGTATCAAACTTCCACGCTGCATGTCGCGTGTGTTAATTAACTTTTAGATCACAGTCTGGTGGGAGTCTGCTCGGTGCGTCGCAATAGCTATGCGACGTATCCTACACCGTGTACCCAGTTATTGCACATTCATATTTAATTACAAATACAGCCCAGCAACTTTACAACCACCGTGTAAATTAGGTATCAATTATCCTGATTATCTAGTGGTCATCTTTCTTAACCGGTCCTCTTCACCGTCTGGAGAGTGAGCCGCATCAACAGTCTGCCTGCGGAAATCTTCCCTGCTTTCAAGACCATGCCATCTCGTGCTACTCAACTGTAGCGTATCAATTTCCATGATTTACGAACTCTTACTTTACCGATGACCAATAGGTACTCAAGTAACTATACTATTGTGCATAGTATTGCGTGCCCGCTCCATGGGCACGCTTCTATTTATTGCTGTCTAGAATTGCCTATAGGCGTGGCCATTTCGCGCAGGGGACTGTGGGGCTGTGTCTCGTGAGATCTAATAATTCTTGGCGCGAAGACACGGCTCTATTCTTAGATTGCTGGATATCTCATAATTATTATCTTCATGCGCGTGATTCATGGCGAGTTCTCTTATTTGCTCTGGGCTGACTGTAATAGAGTTTGCGCGACGATGACCGCTTAATTATTTTAATAAACAGCCAACGGAACTCCAAATAACTACTCTAAATAAGTACTCTTCTTTTGCTGGAGGACTGCGTACAAAACATGTTTATCATTCCTTCTGCAGATGAAAGTACTCAAGCACACTCCCACTCGTGGCGTCTCTTATATGTCCACTTTAGCACTCTATCAAACTGACCACAAATGGCTTCTTGCGGTGATCGTGAGAAATGTCCATTTGCATTAGCTACTCGCCGGAGAACTTGTTTTGAAAGTTTACCACTGGAATGACTGGTTGAATAAACGATCCTATAATTCCAGTAGTAAATTGCAAAAGAAAAACCACAATGGTCTCTTGGACGGCAATTAGACATAGGACATTTTCTATCATAATCGATTTTTCTGATCTGTTCCTGCAGTATATGACGTCATAATTATTTAGGTCAGATGTAGCAGGACGTCATAATCAAAATGTGTAATGAATGACGTATCTAGCTCCACCAGGAACATTGAATAGCCATCAAGTATGCGAATTGCACGTCTTTACTATTTAATCAACATGCTGTTGAATATTTTGAAACCAATTTGACTAGACGCTGTTCGAATTGTATGTCCTTGCTATTTATTCAACAGTCATTTTCTATGATAATGGCTGAGTTCGATCTGTAACTGAAGGATATGACGTCATAATCAATTACGTCATATACAGGCTGACGTCACAATCCAAAATGTGTAAATGAATGGTGTTTCGAGCTCAGTCATGAACATTGAATAGTCCGGCAAGTGTACGAATTGTATGTCTTTACTGTTTAATCAACATCATGTTCAATATTTTGAAACTAATTTGACCTGGCGTTGTTGCGGCCAGAGGCAGCAAACCTTTAAAAGCACCCAGTCAAATTAGTTTCAAAATAGTCATCAGCTTACCTGTATGGTTACCTTGAAATTGGAAGTCTGGGAATTCATTATTCAGCGTGTTGGAATCGATGTGTATATATATATATATATATATATATATATATATATATATATATATATATATATATATATATATATATATATATATATATATATATATATATAAAAGGGGTGGAGCTTAGCTAGAAATAGGCGTGGCATACCTAGAAATGGATCTCTCTATTGAAATTGTCATGAGCAAATTGAACATCACATGGCTAATACCACTTGTATTAAGAGACCACCCATATTTATAGGTCACATATTTTAACAAGGCCAATCATAGATTGTTGCCCTGAATACAATATACTCGTCCTCTGACGGAGGGAGGATAATTAATACCACTTGCTAATGGGCATTTTCATGTCTATCCATCATATTACGTCATATGATGTCATAATCAACGACGTGACGTATAGGATGACATCATAATCATCACGTCATGACCGACTCGATTTAGTCCGTCTTAAATGCTTAGTAGTCCGACACGTTGTACGAATTGTATGTCTTTGCTATTTACAAAACATGCTGGTGAATATTTTGAAACTAATTTGACTGGGCGATGTTACTGCCACAACAGCACCCAGTCAAATTGGTTTCAAAATAGTCAACACCTTACCTGTATAGTTTTCTGGAAATTGACAGTCAAGAAGCTCAGAGATCCATCGATACCAACACGAGCGCAGTATTAATGTATTAATAAACCATCCGGATTCAGTGACCGATTGACTAACATTAGGCCTATGGAAGTCATTTCAAGCAACCGCCACCAAGATGTGACTTACTTGGGCACAATTGTGTGTTTTTCTAACAAAATCCCTTAGAATGTTTAACACCTAAATTTCAATATCTCAGATAAAGACAACTATACGAATATCTTTTTAATACTTTGACTGGTAGCCCACCCCACCCTACCCACATATGTGTTGCTATCATAGACCTGTATTAAGTATTGCAACGACACCGACTGTCCATGTAAGCCTATCATCTTCTCTTATTGTATTTTAACCCTTTCATGAGGAGGCCGCCAAAACCGGCCTCTACAGTGATTTTGAGGACGTTAATTTGCAGTTCAAGAGAAGATAGTTTTTGAAAATTCACCACTGAAATGACTGACTCTTTAATTGAGCCAGTCATTCCAATAGTAACTCTTCAAAACAGTCGTCTATTGGCCTGTAAATAGGCACTCAATAAGCAGATTTTTTTTAATTCTTGACTCAATTTAGGTAATACATGGTTAATAAATTATGAGGACGACGATGATGCACCATGTCCGTTTAACCTTTCCCGTATTGTATTATAGTATGATTCACATTTGTTGCATTCGGGATAGGGTAAAAATTACAGACTTGTTACAGACAGTCTTGAGGCGTACTATTTGTGTGGTAAATTTCAAAAGAAAAACATGCATAATAATATTGTAGAGGGCGAAAAAGTAGACAGAGTTCGCTAACAATAATGGATCCATCTAAAAATAAAGGCTTGGCTTCTTCGAAATTACACCTCTAATGTGATGACCGGTCATCTTCTTACGTTATCACGACAACTAGACTGTTACACAGACTCAACCTCGGATACCAGACAGACTGGGACCCAGTCTATCTCCGTAACGGACTGTAAAAGCAACACTGTGGATCGTGAAATCACTACGTCAATGGCTACTCAATAAGCCCCTACAAAGAGATACATTTCTCGATCTCGTATCGAAAGAGAACTCGCGGGATACGAATAAATAATGGATGTGTGATTATCAGTAGCATCCTTTTGTCTTTAATCCATCCGTGGGAATAAATTCATGTAGGGTCAATCCAATTTTGTAGTGCTCAGTGTTGATAGACTACCAATGTTCCAAATTTCCAGTCAAAACTGCTGTCAATAATATTGTAGCAGATTGTTGAATACAGAAATCAACGGAAGGTGTAGGCCTATGCATGTGCTAAGTTAAGAACGTCTACAGGAAATTCGGCCACAGAATTTCAACCATATAGTTAGATAGGTATAGCAATACGCTAGTGAAGTAATGGATTGAGATTAAAACAATCTTTACCATGAAGTAATTTCGTAGTGCACAATTTCATACCGAAAATTTGCTAAATCTCTGGTGATTCACAGTTTTCAGTGCCCTATTGTCTGTTGTATGTTTAGCCCCATAATTTCAACTACATAGACTTGAGCCTTAATATACTAGGTATATTCCGAATCTAACAAATTCTAAATTGATATAATTTTATTAGGCAAAAATTTGCTTAAATGTTGGGGTTTTCGTGCTTTTCGGTGCCCTACTGTCTGTATGTAATATGGTCGGCTCCAAAACTTTCGACCATGAAGTAATTTCGTAGTATACGATTTCATCGCGTAAATTCGTTCAAATTTTGCCAGATCTGCGGGTTTTCAATGCCCTACTATTACCTGTCTGCAATAGGTTTGGCCACATAATTTCACCGATATGATTAGATAGCGATATGAGCACGCTAATGAATCTTGAGTTTTCTACTATGTAGTAGTTTCGTAATATTCAATTTAGTAGTAACGGGCAGTTGTTAAATGCCAACAATTTACTATATTCGTTATCAGAATGTCTGTTCTCGATTTGTAATAAATTTTTTTATATATGGATATGAGCTAGTGCTTTTGCACAATTCTACCATCAAGTAATCTCATCGTAGGTAGTTACATATTCGCGTATGACCCCATTATAATATGGTTGGTTCACATTCACCACATTCAGATAGGTGTCGGTATGTCCTGGCATATCGCTCATAATGGGTTCGGCTCCAGAATGTCACCTATATGTTTAGATAGGTATAGGCATACGCTTACGGAGTAGTGAGGAGTTTGAATATGCTAGTTACATTGGGAATTTAAAAGAATTTGAACATGAAGTATTTTCGTAGTATGCGATGATTTGTTCCAATGTTGGCAGATCTGCGGTTTTCAATACTCTACCGTCTGCAATATGTGTGGCTTCATAATTTCACCATATAGGGATATGAATACGCTAATGAATCTTGAGATTTCTACCACGTAGTAATTTCGTAATATTCAATTTAGTAGCCATGGACAGTTGTCAAATGCCAACAATTTACTATGTTCAGTATTAGAATCTCAGTTCTCGGTTTGTAATCATTTTTTTACATATAGCTGTATATAACTGAATATGTACTACTGCTTTTTGCACGATTCTACCATCAAGTAATTTGGTAATATGTAGTTACATATTCGCCATATGGCCCCATTGTAATATGGTTGGTTCACATTCACCACATTCAGATAGGTGTCGATATGTCCTGACATTTCGCTCATAATGGGTTCGGCCCAGAATATCACCCATATGTTTAGATTGGTATAGGCATAAGTTTACGACGTAGTGAGATTTAAAAATTTTGTTATGTAAATATGCTCAAACTTAGGCTAATTCATGGTTTTCAGTGCAATACGTTCGTTCACCCCCAGAATTTCACCCACAAATACCTATCGGAATTATGCTAGTTGTATTCCGAATTTAAAAAAATTCTACAGGAACGTAATTTCATAGTACACAATCCCATACCGAAAATTGGCGCAAATTCTATCAGATCAACGATTTTCTGTACCACACTGTTTGCAATAGGTTCGACCCCAGAAGCTCACCCATATGGTTAGATACGTATATGAATATGCCAATAAAGTATCAAAGGTTTAAAAAATGTTTACTATACAGTAATTTCGTCATATGCAATTTAGTAGTGGCACACCATTGTCAAATTCCAATAATGTACTATATTCGGTACCAGAATATCTCTACATGCCTTGTGGCCAGTTTTCGAACATAAGGCCATGTAGAACTCACTATGTTCTCGTGCTGTGCGAAATATTGTAATAATTCTACCACCAAATATTTATTATAGTAATGTAAAAATATTTCTATATATCCCATATTATTAGCCGCGTGTACTGGTAGAACCTGAATTATCAGGCTAATACCCTAACATTTGTACATATGGTCAACAAGCTCGTCATCGTTACAATGGTTGAGGCCGATTTTGGACTTTTTGTCGAGCAAAAATATTTGATTTAATAGTTTGTCACTGTTTCCAGTAAAGATATCGTTTAATAGGTGCCATAGATACGATAGCTAAATGAAACAGATCACGATGTCGTGGCTGTTTCCCACTGGGTCTTCAGTCAGAATGTTTTCTACTATATCATTTTCATTGGAGAAAACTAGGTTCACAGTATTGGTTCTATCCTGGCCACGTAACCTTGTTGAAAAGGTTATCTGTCAGTACAGATCGGGGTCCTGTATTGCATCAAAAATATACTTGCTTTGTGCATTTCACTAGCATTGCAGTGTATATTTCACCAATATATTTCCGGGTAATAATCTCTTCACGTCTCTTTAAGAAGGTATCAAGATTTAGGTTTAAAATATTCTTTACAGTCTTCTTTAATATGTTTGAATGGGTGTCAGGGTCTGTACTGCTTCTTGCGCCGGTTTCTACTGACTGGGTTGCCAGTTCTGTTGATTTCTTTATCTTTACAAGTTGTTGATACCTAATGACCCAAATTTGATCTGTTAAGCTCTGTTGATGCAGTAGTGCAATCTTCTCATCACTGGCTGCTCTTAATTTTGTCTGTTCCTCTCTCTCTGTTAAGGAGTTTGGCCTGGAGAAAAAGGATGGATGGAAAAATTGTTGGACTGACCAAAAATATAAGCTGCTTTTCCTAGCCCATAGCTAATACTTCCCATATCTTTTTGCAAGAAATATTCCTTCTTTTGTAGTATTGTCCGCCTATATTTTTGTCATGAGTGGCTTGTATGCCTTTATATAACTTCATTTTTTCATGAAACAGCTGAGTTTATTCTCAGAATTATAATAACCTCCGGACACGCTATTTACCATTTATGCCTTGCATCAATATGTGTACCAGTTATTTCTGTAAATGGTACTGATGACTAATCGGTACCTCCCTGGTCTTTCCGACCACATTTTTATACTTTCTGTTTCTTACTGTATATATTATCTTGGTGTCCGTGTGCTCTCAACTAACAGCACCGTAAGGTCCTATTATATGACCTGTGATATTTCGTTAGCACTGTATTCGTAAGTTGTGTATTTGGCAAGTCGCCATCTTGAATCTTGTTAGTAGATTCCTCCAAATATGGAGCACCTCCTTTCAGGAGTAGAAAGTTCACGTTGTGAATGAATATAGATAAATAAACAGTTAATCACGCAGGCACGTCGATATCCATGGCAGCGCAGACAAGGTTAAATAGCAATCTCGCAAGCACATCGATAACCAAGGCAGCGGAGGTAAATTTGTTTAGTTTGGTTATATATATATATATGATTGAGCGGGATGCATTAGTTCGGAAATGTAAGCAGAACAAACTTAGTCAAAATCTAAGTGGGTGACTAGTAATTAATTGCTAACAGGTTCCTTGAATTAATTTGATCAGACTAGGTACGGTTTACACTCAATGTGTGTGGATCGCTGAACTTGGCGTAGTTACTGGGCCGGTTGAATTGTTGGTCAGCAAACACCATCTCTCTCTATGCAGCTTGAAGAATAAGGAGCATGTTATCCGTTCCAGCTTCATACACAGTTCATCATCAGAGCGGATCACCTCTGGTATAGACTCATGGTTTAGGTCCAATGTGGCCTGGAGTAGTAGCTCTTTGTTGTGAGCTAGGAGAGCATCGCACCCTGATGAATTGGTGGTGCTAAGTAGGTCGTTGATACACGGAGCACGTACCCTTGCTAGGCTAGGGCACACTAACATAAAGTGCTTCCTATCTTCTGGTGCTATGCCACAGAGTTTCTATGTAGGATCTGTGTTGAACTGATTTTGTTTGGCCTGATTAGCCTGGAGCCAATATGTTCCCGTGAGAATCCTAGCTTTGATGACGGCTTTGCATTGCTGGTTACGACTACTTGTTGAGGCTTTCCATAGTCTGGCTACGTTGAAGTAGCTTATAGAAGCCATAGAGACGTACTTAAGTGATGACTTAGTGGCTTGTTCACCTGTTGACACGTCGCTCCAATAGCCCGTAACTGCAGATTTTACTTCTTTCGCCCATAGGGTTTTAGAGGGGATGTTGCTGAGTAACACATGGGCTGTAGGCAGTCTGTACTTATATAGAACACCCTGAACATAGACAAACCAGCTGGATGATGTGGAACTCTTCATTACTAGCTGCCGGATGGCTATGTTATACTCCAAGCTCCCTTCCAGGGCCAGTATATTTCTGAGTAGGCCAAGAGTTCTCATATCTATGTAGGCTTCAACTGGTAGAACTCCTAGTAGACCGCGAACAGCTATTGTGGCAGTATTATCAGGGAGTGCCTGAAGTCTGCGAAGCATAGAGGACTGGAATATTTCCATGCTAGAAAGATTGATAGACCTACACTTCCATAGTTCTGCACCATATAGGAGGATTGGTAGGATGAATGTTTTCCAGATGAACGCACATACCATCGGTCTTAACCCGTTTTTACCATGGAACCCTGATCCAAATAAGGCAAACGTAGCCCTTGTTGCAGTCTTTATATTCCGCTGCATTCTAGCTTCTAGCAGCTCTTTTTCCTTGACTTTGGATTTGTGGAGGATACCAACGTGTATGGCCTCATCTGATGGTTGTAGTTCCATACTTTGAAAGACCAGTTGAGCATTACTGCCAGATATCTTGCTTTCAATGACATAGGTTTTGCTAGTGTTGTAGGTAGGTCTGATTTTCTTGCTGTCATCGTCCATACGGTTTAGCAGGATTTGACCGTCAGGGCTCTGTGATGAGGTTAGGATGGCTATATCATCGGCGAGCCCCATTGCTGGTGTGTCTAGGTAACCAATCTTCGCTCCTATGCCGGCTTCCGCAATTATGTCAAGCAGTGAGTTCGTGTAGACCTTATACATCTCAGTGGAGAAGTTTCGACCTTGGCCAGTGCCCTGCTTGATGTTAAAGTGCTCTGACAGATCGCCTTTCCACTTTACTCTTGCTCGCAGCCCTCTATACCAGTCGACCATAATTAACCACAGGGGTTTAGGTATGCCTGTATGGAAGAGTCTTTGCAACAAACCATCAATCCACACCATGTCGAATGCTTGAGCTGCATCCAGGAAGATAACAGATAGGTGCTCCTTGTTATCATCATATTCGTAATTGGTTTCAGCGACAAAAAGAGCAGAATTAAGGACCAATACCATATCAGTGAATCTACGCTGCAGGCTGGATTGACTCACTTTTAGTATGGAGATACACCTCTGCATCACTACTATCTCTAGAACCTTCCCAATCAAGGAGTTGACTTGAATGCCCCGGTAGTTAGCTGGTATGTCTTTTGGTTTACCCTTCTTGGCCACAGGGAAGATCAGTCCATCTTTAAAGGATCTTGGTACCGTCAGCAGTTCGATCGGCAAGTTAAAGATACTGGTTAGCAATGGGATAATGCTTTCCCCTGCATTCTTCAGATGTTCTGACAAAATTCCATTCTCATCAGGGGCTTTGTTGTTTTTTAGTCGCTTTATGGCCTGCGTTACCTCATTGTCTGTGATTGGGTCAATGTTGACTGGTAAACTCTCAGCTACTATTTTCAGGATGGCTACTTCAGCCTCTGTATCATCCTTATACACCTCGTCAAAATCTGACTCGTCTGTTGGAGTTGCCAGGTTCTCAAAATATTTGGCCCAGCCACATAGGATATCTTGATCTGATCTGAGTCTCTCCCCGTCAACAATCAACTCATTTGTGACTGTCTGGATACTTGCGCTTTGGCGGTTAATGAGCTTAAAGAACATCTTTTTGTCTCCTACATAAGATGATTGAACTTTGCCGAAGAAGGCCGTTCTCTTGTTGTATTGTACGTTGCGTTGATCTTGATGGATAGACTTCTTTAATATCTTTATGTCCTGTCTCAAGGGGTCATCCTCACCTCTACCAAGCATCTTCCATTCCCATAATTTTCTTTTGCATTGATTCAATTTCTGTTGAGTCACCAAAGGTATTGGTTTCACCTTGGACTTCCTAGGTGTATTTTTTGGGACATGCTCAGTTGTAGCCATAGATAGGGATGATATGGTATCTGATATTAACAGTTCCAACCCGGTCAAGGAGTCATGCCTTCTGAGCGAATATTTTGTATTTTTTGGCTGACAGTTTCTGCATAGCCTGTAAGGTCCCCTCTCTGCCATTTGGGCCTCCCTTGGCTGGGTGCTGTTTTTATCTGGTTTGATCTGGGTGTGTCTGCTGATAGCGAGCCAGCGACCGGCTTATGGTCAGATCCATTACGCATCTTTATGTCCATATCATTATCCTCAGATAGCACTAGTACATTTCTGACTAGATTATGGGGACCTCTGAATAGGATGTAGTCAATTACTGATGGTCTCCGTGCAATCATTCGATTCTGCAAATTGTCAGGACTTGTAGTGGCATCTGTTGGATATGGATCAGGTAGAAGTAGACCATTCACCTTTACGAACTGGCGTAGCAATATGTCAAACTCAGTTGGTGGTCCTCTATGGAGGGATCCATTGAAGTCACCCATCAGTATCACACCTTCATTCCCATATTTACACATAATTTCCTCGATTTCAGCCAGTACCTCCCTATACAGACTGCAGGTGGATCCTCTATCTGCTGACGGCAGACGGTCTTAGAACCCACCACGCCCTCACGGCATTGATTATGCATATGACAGTCGAACCGCATTCTAATAGGGCAGCTATGACTCTCTTTCTCTCTCTCTCTCTCTCTCTCTCTCTCTCTCTCTCTCTTTCTCTCTCTCTCTGAGCCATCTTAGCATCCTAGTTATTATGTTTTGTTTCTATATGAAAACTCTAGGACGCAGTACGCTAGGCTATACTATACAGCAACATATATCCGCATCACTATATTCCCCCAACATGAATTTTACACTGAGGTCACTGATCATGCTCCAAAAGTTCGAGCCTGACATGTGACCGAATAAATCTTGCTAGTCTAGCTCGATAGGATAGGTTTAAACTAGTTAGGGGCAATCTCTCCGTAAGAGACGCATTGTGTATGCCTCTTTTCCAGATGTAGTGGATATGTAACATCACACACTGGCTAGGTTGTGTAAAATTGACCAAATTACCTTAGGGACTCTTATTAATATCGAGTGATTGTCTCTTTCTACGCTCCTCCAGCCGCATGGCTTAATAATTGTCTGGATTCCCAATCGACACGTTAGCAGGATCCGACTCTGGGAAACTATTGGGGTTTCTGAGCGGTGATAACTAAAGTACTGATTTATATACACCTCCCCCAGTATCTTCTGATACCAGTTAGTTTAGATTCCCCCGCCAATGTAGGAAGCACTGCAAAAAGAAATTATCATATATTATAATACTGTGCCTGCAGCGCATCTCTGGGCATTCTGGAACTTAACTCTAATGACAATAATATGTTAATTCCGTAACACACGGGTGATGGACGAGACACAGATCTCCATCCAACTCGTTGTAGTGTCTGGGTGAGGTCTTAGAACCCACCACGCCCTCACGGGAAGGTCATTAGCGATGGATATCTATCTGTCTCTTACTCACCACCATAAATGATATTGCGCTTTCTAAATAGCTTTTGTGAACTGTAAACCGTCCTGGAGATGTTATATGTGGTTGCGTGACAATGGTAACCGGATCGTCATATGATTTAGGAGCTATTGCTCCGCAACATGTATGCGCGTTGTCTTTCTGAGGAGGATGCTATGCAGGGCGACATTCGGGAAGCGGGCATCTTCGCCAGTTAGATATATGTGTCTAAAGATAGGTAGGAATCACTGCCACATGCGACCATAGCTTGGAATCGTATCTAATAACCAAATGGTAGGTTAGAATGTAGCAGAAGGCGCACATAAATAAAGTGGCAACTATCAATACAGTATCTGTGGACCTACATAAGACGGGGACCTGTGAATTCTTCGGAAATCACCCACCCCGTATTCACGTAAACCAGTGTGCATCACATTAATTATGGCTTCACTAGGATTGACCAGCACTGAGCTTTTTGTTTGAACAAAAGCGTGTCCCTTTATGCCAGCTCTTTTCCTCAGCTTCGGCGTTGAAGGCATTTTCCTGTGACGGAGGCCCACGCGAGACACTTTCCACAATATTTTGTGTGCTTGCGTGCGTGCGTGCGTGTTTGTGTGCGTGTGTGTTGGGAGTGTAATTGGTTTATATTAAACTATTCAAGTAGCCTCATTGCAATGCTCCCTTGCGGTGCTACCACTGCGGATTTACGAGTCTGTGTGGTACCGTCAGCGAGTCCACGTAGAAAGAACACCGGATAGCTCTATGTACTGTATTATTTGCTCATTACTGTCAAACGAGTAGCATTAATTGTGACTGTTTAATTAATTTATATCATCATGTCCAGACTTTTAAAATAGTTAATGGACACAAACAGTTGGGACGAGACCGTGAGGTTCAATCTCAGCGACAATGGTCGCATGGCCCGCCGGTCCTTGTACCTTCCAGAGAGACGCGATACGGGATCCACAACCCTGAGAACTGCAGCAAACCATCCCTCCTGCACATCCTGTACACGTGGTGCAACGGAGTGGAGCAACATGGTGGACCAGCGCATATGCCCACGAGCGACAAGTGGCGCCGGATGTGGGGCTCGAACGAGAAGCAAACCCGCGCCAATATTCAACACATGCGAGTTTCAGTCTCCTTCATCAGACAGTCAGCTCTCCGTAGACATGGAAGTAGCATCATATGACGGACGAACTGCTCACGTACTCACCGACTATGCTAATAATTTCCCAGGTGCAGAACAACCAGCACTGCCATTACACAAGTTTTCACCAATCAGCGAGGGGACATTCTGTGATGCCTCAAGGCGGGAACTCAATATATAACCTTGTTGGATATCCATGGTAGGCACCCACCATCTACGCCGGATCATGGACGACCATGACACAGACCCCTACGGGGGTCATACCTATCCATAACAACCATTATATTCGCCAACATCATCACAGGGTGACCAGTGGACGGACACTCATGTACCATATCCCGCATCTACACCGCTACATACGTTGTCACCATATTATCCAACGGGACCATGATACGAGTGGGAAGATGCGGCAACACCCTTCTAGCAATACACCAGAAGACCATCACACAGCACACACCATCCCCATCAGTCGCCTGCACCGCCACCGTATGAGGAACATCCGTCACAACATCCAGTAGAGCATCCGCGTCGTCTCCATAGCATGCCTCCACCAGTCTATAGACCAAAACCTGTCTATGGACCCACATCATGGCAGTATTACGCGGAGCCACCATATCATGCACAGCACCATCGACGGGATTCTCCCTCATGGATACGGCATCATCATTATCATCAGGGACATCGACGGGAAACGCCACCACCACCACCACCACCACCACCACCACCACCACCACCACCACCACCACCAACACGCAGACCAACATCTGCGTTTTCATTAATCTCCCTAGCATCACCACCTGGATTCATGCCAATCACTTCTCATCGTGGACATGGCCGGATCATCCCCCCCCCCCCCCGAATGTAGTGGGGAGAATGATTGGGCTGACTATAAAGTTCAGTTCGAGATAATAAGTCGCACAAATTGGTGAACGAATTGACAAATGGGAGAGTATCTGGCCGCAAAGCTATCCGGGAAAGTACTGCAGGTCTGGCGGATTTGGGCACAGACCACACACCAACATACACGGAGCTAGAGAGCACATTGTCAGAAAGATTCGGCGACACGGCCCTCGGGGAAACAAGTTGGTTGCAACTAAAGAACTTGCATCGACATTCGGGCGAAACACTTCCGGAGTTGGCTAGTCATATTCAACGGCTAGTTACCCATGCTTACCCCAAGCATGAATCACAAGGGCATCACACATTTACATTTAGAAACCTTCATCGATGCGCTGAGCTGTGAACCCACCATAAAAGAAAAACTATTCCTTATGGAGCACGATAGTCTTCAACAACTGACAGTAACCGTGGTTCATATTTTTAGAACGGGAAAAGAATAATCACTGACAACTACACCCCATCAACGAAGTAAACGATGTGAATCTCGCCACCACTACCTACAACAGCACTGCATCCGCACCAACACAAGCATCAGACCCACAAACACAATCCGATCAACCTACCTGTTAAAATCATGCATCTAGAGGAAGAGGGCATGGCCAATCCCATATCGGAGGCCAGAACAATGGCCCAGGACGCGAGAACCAGCACAACAACAACAACAACAATAGGCAAAACATGCATGATAGGTTAGAAAAGATCAGCAAGCAAATCTCAGCACTCACTAACTTAGTTACCACACTCAGCATCACAGTAGCTACCCAGTCAACAACACGGCCAGCAACCAATATGATTTCAACACAGCCACCGAACACATGTTTTGGATGTGGTCAGCCAAGCCACTGGAAGGAGCGATGTCCAAATCACCCTTCTTCAACAACTCCAACCACTGACTGACGTGCCCCGCAGCCTGAGACCATGTTAAACTGACGAGGGCACTAATCACTTCGGTGCCCATTCTCACAGTCCAGCCAGGTGGCCAACACAACAATCCATTCTGCTACGACAGCATGCATATACACACACAGGCTTCTTATATGTCGGTGCCAATGATGCATACTGCATCCACAGCACTAACATCTCCCCCTGTCAGAAATTGTGACCCTGAAATTTCCGCATCTAACAAACCTTTTCTATGTAAAACTGCAGTGGTAGGTTAAAGCACCTCCGCTGAATCAATGTTTATACAAGCGCCACGACCCACCACCAATGCACTTAACACCCGGTGTCTCTTCAACGTTTGCAATTCACAAGTCCTTACAGCATCACCTACTACATCCAGCAGCAGCAGTGATATGGATGTAAGTATACATTCGGCATCATGGACCCGCACGAAGGATCGTCATTCAAAAGTCGGAAAACGACAATGCCGTCATTGCTTCTTCTGTGCATCAACCAAACATCCCATGATTCATTGTCAAAAGTGGCTCACACAGGTAGCCCTTATCCGTGATCACACCAGTCCTATCCACATTGCTGTATACACCAACTCTCAGTACACAGAAACGGCATCAACGACCACCAATTGCACTCATGGAAGCTATTCGGAAACAGGCCGACTATATACAGGATGATACTGTACCAAAAACACTCCCTCAGACATATCATTGGAAACTCTTCTGCAGACACACCGCAAAGTGATATATAAGTGTGCTTGTCTGTTTAGAGGTGTTTCCACTAGTGCCACCGTTGACACTGGAGCTTCCATCATCGTTTTTAACAAGCGCTTGTATGAGGGCATCCTACCTCATAAGAAGTCACCCCTTAAACCTAAAACATATTTTTGCAAACAGCTACGGGAGCCGATGTTCCTGTGGCTTGTACAGTAAACCTCATGATATAGATAGAGGAGATGCAATTCATCCAGTGAGTTGTCGTTGCCTCTATTCAAAATGATGCCCTGCTTGGTTCTGATTTCCTCAGTGGCAGCGAAGCCGTCATACATTGCAGACAACAGGAACTAGACATGCACGGCCGACATATAACCCTTGGACCGGAATCATCACTGTACGACATGTGTGCAGTGATTTTAGCATCTACAGCCACAGTTGAGCCGGGACAGGAGAAAATCGTATGGGCCACAGCACCACAGTTAGGAAACAACACACACATAGCCATGCTGGAACCCGACCCTGAGTACATAATCGCCTAAGAATGTGCCAGTCCCGGAATGATCGTGGACACCACCAATAAGGATCATGTACCATTTCGCATATTCAATGGCACCACAGACCCATGTTGTGGCCATCTGGTGGATATGATTACACTGGAGACACCCACTACTACACCTACACCAGCAACAACTTCTGATGATTTGCCGGAACATTTACATGACATATATTTGCGTGCCACAGTTGGATTGATGCAATCCAATAAACGTGATATACGAAACTTTTATATAGATGTTGCGATAATTTCTCGGCCGGAGACATGGACCTTGAGGAAACTCATCTCGTGCAACACTCCATCGACACTGTAAACAACCGACCCATTCGACAACCCGGTCGACATCTTCCCATTCACAAGGAAGCGGAAGCACATCAACAGGTAAACGATATGATGTGGACAGGAATAATAGAGCCATCAGCATCCCCCTGGGTCAGTCCCATTGTACTAGCAGGCCAAAAGGATAGATCTTTTCGGTTTTGTATAGACTACTGCCGCCTTAATGATCTTAGCATCAAAGATGCTTATCCGCTTCCTCGGATAGATCAGGCCTTAGATTCATTGTCCAGAGCCAAGTGGTTTTGTACTCTTGATTTAGCTATTGGTTACTGACAGGTAGCCATGGATGAGGCTGACAGGGAAAAGACCGCGTTTGTGTGTAGAGACAGTCTTTTCCAGTTCCGCAAGATGCCCTATGGATTGTGCAACGCTCCTGGAACATCTGAGCATCTCATTGAGCAGGTATTAACTACCCTGTAATGGGAAATCTGTCTCTGTTGCATCGACGCCATAATCGTCTTTGGCTCCTCGTTTGAGCAGACTTTGTTCAACCTGAACAAAGTTCTAATGCATTTTCATGCGGCAAATCTAAAGCTCAAACCGAAGATGTGTCATCTCTTTAGACAGAGCGTCGAGTTCATGGGACATGTCATATCCAGCGATGGAGTGGCTACTCTACCTTCAAAAAACACAAGCGGTGCAGAGTGGCAGACCCTCACTTCAGTCACGGACACCCAGAGTTTCTTTAGTCTTTGCCAGTACTATCGTCGATACATCCATCACTTTAGTGAGATTGCATCACCATTATTTAGGATCACCAAAAAGGCTCGACCATTCGAGTGGACGAGTGAGTGTGAAGGTTCCTTCAGGGCACTAAAAGAACTCTTGATGACTGCCCCAATTCTTGCTCATCCTAACCCTACCCTCGATTTCATCTTGGACACTGATGCATCGGCTTATGCCATTGGTGCAGTTCTATCTCAGGTCACAGAAGATGGAACAGAGCAGGTACTGGGTTATGGTTCGCATACTCTGAACAAGATGGAGAAACGCTGTGACCACAAAGAGGGAATTGTTAGCTGCAGTTTATTTCATCAAGTATTATAAACACTTTCTGTATGGCTGCCCATTTACCCTGCGCACAGATCTTGCCTCACTGTGCTGGCTCAGAAAAATCCGGAGGGCCAGGTAGCGAGGTGGCAGGAATCCCTGCATGCCTTCAACTTCAATGTTGTTCATAGACCCAGCAAACTGCATGGAAATGCAGATGCCTTGAGCAGAATCGGGCTTGAGGATGAACAAGAAGTGGCCACCACCATGGCACATACTACACAGCCATCTCCGGTGTTCCCCGAATGGTGGTGCACAGAGTGGAACACGGAGACTGTCGCTCATGAACAAGCAACAGATGCGCAAACATGGAACAAATACACATGGATCCAGGAGGGGGTACGTCCTCCTAAGGAATCTGTTACACCACTTTCCGTGACAGCAAAATACTACAGTCATTGGTTTGGAGAGTGTCATATACAGGACGACATTCTCTACATTAATAACCGGATAGTGATCCCGGAGCGTTATCGTAAATCTATTCTAGAACAAATACGCGATAGAGCTGAACACATCACTATCGAACGAACTACAACATGAATAAAACAGAGATTCCACTGGATCGGGATACGCAATAGTGTGAAGGCATCGGTCGCCAATTGTGTCCCATGCCAAAGACGTGATGTTGGCCAGCATCACTCAGCACCTCTACAAGTTAAAATTATTGGAGTACCATGGGAGCGAATGGCTACTGATGTTCTCGGACCCTTGAATACAACAGATGAAGGAAACAAGTCAACATCCTCATATTACAAGATTATTTTACGAAGTGGGTAGAAGCATTTGCTCTGGCGGACCAAAAGACATCCACAGTAGCGGAGGTTTTGTCAAGCAATGTGTTCTGCCGGTTCGGAATGGCCTATAAGCTGCACTCCAATCAAGGAAGTAATTTTGAGAGCCGGCTGATCTCCGAGCTCTGCAAATTGTTTCATATCATCAAAACAAGAACTACCCCATATCATCCCCACAGCGACGGTATGGTAGAGAGATTCAACTGGACGCTTGCGGAGATGTTGACAAAGGAAACGTACCTTGATTGTCGAGATTGGGCTCTATGACGCCCATATGTGCTCATGGCATACAGCATTTCAGTACATTCCAGCATGGGTTATACCCCTGCATGGTTAATGTTAGGCCGTGAATTAGCCTTGCCATCGGATCTGGGCATGCTCAGGATTCCGCGGGAGCAAAATTCACCATCTCTCTATGTAGAGCTCATGCGGCAGTGGATAGAACAGACCAATGAGCTAGTGAGAGCAACTTTATCCACTGCACAGAAAATATGGCACGACTGGCGGGTGCATGGAGACCTGTATGAAGCGGGGAAAATGGTTTGGGTACATAATTTGTGTAGTAAACTGGGTTAGCAGTGGAAAGGCCCCTATGTGGTAGTAGGTAAGACGTCGGATGTGACCTACCATATCCGCACTTTGGATGGCCTGACCTCAGTCATCCACTTCAAGCTGGCCATTCCATGTGACACCGGTACCCAGACAAATGTCTCTGCAGAAACAAGTATTCCCAACGTTAGTCCAGAGCACCGCAGTGCCAGTTCGACCTCCCTCCTACCAAGTCAGGAGCCCGGTGAACAGTTAACTAACGCTGAGGACGATGACGAGATACATACTCGCCCTTTCCCTCCTCAGTGCAGGTCTACTAGATCTGGGAAGTCGTATCTGAAGACTTTCTCATTTGTGTTGTCCAGGGGAAGGACGGAAAAGTTGTTCCGCCGACCTCTTCCCACTCCCACCCACTTCATGCTATACCCCCCATGATAGAGTTACCACAAGCGGAAGCTGAGGCTGCCCCGGGCCATGCTTTTTGTGGGGTGGAACATGTAGTGAATAGCATGGAAGTGAAGAGGCTGGATGAGGCCTTGGCTCGTTTTGAAGAACAACAGAACCACATCACTCGGTGTACCCGTCCATGCCCCCAAAATGCGTGACCACTCCCCGTCCATGGTGCTCCCCATCCGAATGTACCGCTACCACCCCATCTCAAACATGCGTCACTCATCTATACACAAAGTTTGGACATCATACATCCTGTCCACTTCACACTCCACTCGTCGTCTGTAGACTGTCACTCTTCAGATATGACAGAGTCCGCTGTTACAGAGGAGGTGGCATCCCACACCACAGCAACCAACCCCCCAACCCCACTGCCACACCCCCCCCACCCCGGAGGGCAAGGAAGGGAAGCAGCCTGTTCAGCAGACTCTTGAATTTTACCGGTACATAAAAACTATGACAGAGTACCAACCGTCATGTAATGGGAGATGGCCCATTCTCCATTCCAACAGGCAACCATAACCACACACGCCCGACCAAGCCCCCACCCCCCTCCCCTCACCCCCCCCCCTCCCCGTGAACAGTCAGGACATCACACTGGACACAGAAATCCAGGAGCTCACAAAACACACTTGCCCGCAAAGCTGGGTACGTCAATTCACCATTGTGCGAACGTCACATACACATCCGGTTATAAGGAAGATATAACGGCGACATTAAACATCAACAATAACAAAGAATAGCCATCACCTAACATTTTAAAATCGAAAAAGTTAGAGACGTATTTTTCTGCAACATTTCCTCTCACACAGATGTAGGAAGTGCATTACGTTCCGCGATCCCGACTTTTCCACAACCACAACAGACTCGGCATTCACGAGCGTGGAAACCTGGATATTCCCAATCCACAGTACATCAGCACCACACAGCAGCCCGGACTTCCCAACAATAGTACACATCCGCCATCAACGCCAGGCAACATTTTCTGCAATCACCTTCTTATCCGGTTTATGGAAAACTGATCATATGGAAAGGAGCAACACCGCAGCCATCTACATTGCACACTACAGGGGATCCCCCATTCCCCTGTCACACTTCACGACAGCACAAGAATCATCTGCAGATAAACAGCCAAGCGTATCAATGAAAATCATCAACACGACAGAAACATAGACACTCAGGTTGACTGTATTCACAAGCTCCATACGACGGTATTGTAATTGTAAACTGAGGCACGCATTTTCCGAGCTGTCTTATAATAAATTAAGTTTGGTCTAGGTAGGGATGGGACTAGTCCTACTCACAGAGGAAGATGCTTGGCAGTCCGCCCACCTGGAAAACACAGTCCAGCTTGGCAGAATTAGTATACTTAGTTTCCGCAAGACATGAAGCTGTTTAAACCAGACAATAATTATAGGCAGCTATATTGTCCTAATTTTGATTAAGAACACCATCGTTCTACTGTGCATACAGATCATTAACCCACGGGCCGAAGAAGCGGCATCAAAACTTCGACAGTATAATATCAGGGAGAATTTCAAATATTCTCCTACCTACATATTCCCGCACAAAATCAACACGGGCAGGAATACATTTATTACAGACAAACCACAGACGCATGTATAAGATCACTCGCATACAGGGAAGCTATTTCGAGGAACAGATTTTAAAACATATATTTCTGTCTTTTGCATCAACAACAAATAATCAGTAGCATCAATACTCCGCCATTACGTAAATATGTTTCCAATCAACCACGTGCTTTCACAACAAGAAATCACGTGACTTTCACTTCTATTTCCAGTAAATTGGATCAAAAGCTTTAAACACAAGAGCCACCCAAAACACGCATCTACCACAGCGTGGTGGAAGAGGCGAGAGGCGTGAGTTGGGGGCAATGGCCGCTGCCATCATCGTGCTCTCCCACACCCCATTGGGCGCTCCAGCCTGAAATTAAAACAGGCAAGTTTATAAGCATCCAATCCGAAAAACCACTTCATACTAATTAAAAGGTGAGCTTCCATGGGAATAAGTAGCTCCGAGTTTTTACGTTGATCGGAGACTTGTTTTTCCTTTGAGTGGAGATGAAAGTGATACGCTTTCCTTGTTGTATTTATAATTACTTTCTTTGCATGGGAGGAATATGTCATCTGACACCAGTTTTAAATAAATCCAAACTTTCCTTATAGGGCATGGGCGAATCACCGTAGAACTTTCGGGTGTGGTCATCCGCCCTCCTGTGATGTCACC
Source organism: Chaetoderma sp. LZ-2023a (assembly GCA_034401795.1). NCBI lineage: Eukaryota > Metazoa > Mollusca > Caudofoveata > Chaetodermatida > Chaetodermatidae > Chaetoderma > Chaetoderma sp. LZ-2023a. The sequence goes on from CM067367.1 coordinate 101,545,982, forward strand.
AAAAAGTATAAAAGGAGGAGATCGTGCACTGAAGCTTCGCCTTTCCATCAAACTCGACGCAAGGGAAGAACAAGCATTAGGCTACTTTCGTGTCACAAACCAAATTCTGCTGTTTTCTTATTATTTATTTATTACTACTATTAATATCATTTGGCCAGGAAAAGTATGAAGAGTTAGGAACAATAGACTAGGTTAGGTAGTCCACACTGTTATCAATATCCGGAAATAAGATGTCACTTGCCAAGGATCTCGCCTTGTCCGACAGCTCAGAAGAGTTGGCGCCAGTTCATTCCTGAAAGAAGTATCCGTGTACAGCATTACAGCTCAACAGACAGCCGTGTAAGCGCGCGTTTTCCCGCAATTCGGGCTTGACGCTACACATCAATCATGATCATCTTTTTCAATGCACATTCTGTTCGGACTACAAATACCTAATATACAGCTACCTGTTACGGCGTCATGACTGAAAAACGTGTTAGTTTTTAACACTAATGTGTTAGTAGTAACATTACAGCCTGGTGAACAAAATGAGATCATTGAAGTTCTAGCCACTCGTTTTGAAAATAGACTTCCGCTTAATGTACTTCCAATGGGAAAGATGGCCAAGACCACGCGTACGAAATGGTGACAACCAGATTTTCCGCATTACAGACCAGCAATAGCCACCACATCCACCACGCAACATGCACTAAGTCATTACGTGGCATCAGCCAACATCACGACGGAATCACCAGCATGACCAGCACTGGCAGCACCTGCAATAATGGTACCAACATCACCTGCACTTTCCACTCTGGCATTGCCCGCAGCAACTCCACCATCCGCATCACACACGACATCAGCATCCGCATCCACATCCATAGTCGGCCGGCCAATTTCTGTGGTTATTTCAACACCTGTGGCCATATCCGAACAGGGGTTACAGGATATTTCAGACAGATCAATATCTCCTTGTAGTCTAATAATCGACATTGAGATCTGCCTTACGGAAGCCCTAGCAATCATCACCGCATCCCAGATCAGCACCGCATCACACCCACGTGGCAGCACTCCCACGGATCCAGCAGTTCAAAAGGTAACTACACCGGATCGTCCATATGCCGGAAAGAAACACATCACCTATTCCACTGAAATATGTGCCGTACCAAGGATGACCGCCAGTAAACTACTGAAGGCGACGAAAATCCGAACGTTATCCACGGGCGCAACATTCGCATCCGCAGCAGCATCAGCATCATCATTACAGAAATCATTCATCCAGTTTACAGCTCAAACTTAAGCAGGTTACAGCAGGAGTTATCAGTAGTTGTGCAGAACACAGAACTTTAATATTTTTATGTTCATTTTTAAAATCCTTTTCTTATTATTATATATGTTTTAACAATTGACACCCAGTCCCTAGGCTGACTACAGTCATCCTACACAGCTGCGCAATATTCTTGCATAGCTGTATCTCACATAAAATAATCGCTGCGGATTCCTGTGTTGTAAACACGCCGTGTGCGACGTAAGTACACAACACATCGTAGCGAATATGTCATAATCCCATCATACAGTCTCAGCTATGCTGGAGCTGCCTGATGAACTAGTCTTTTTACCTTATTATTATTTGATATTTTTTTCTTATTATTTTAGTTCCTGCATCAGTAAGATGGGACGGATTGTGGGTTAGCGGAAGCTACCCGTGCGGATCCGCATTAATGGGCCGCATTATATTAATCAGTATAAACCTAGTGCATCCCTTTATTTACCCAGGATGCACATGTAATTAGCATAATCTGTGATATTCTTCTCGGGTATAGTTATGTGATTATATATTTATATTATAAAAACTGTATTGTAATTGTGGTACATTGGAGCTTGGGTGTTCTCTGCGGAAAAATAATTATCTGCATCCAAGAGAACACCCACGTGAGCTATTGTTTAGGCAATTAAGAGATCTAAAAAATAAAAGAATGCATGCACCATGAAACATAAAAAAAAAAAAAAAAAAGACCTGGAAAAATAATTCCAGGTCAAAAATTAAAATCAATGGTATGCCTCCCTCCCAAACTCTTTCGCACACTATGTGCTCTTTCTTATGAGCACGCGTCTGTTGCGTCACTCTCCTCTTGGCTATGCGCCTTGTCGGGAAGTCAATAACCCCGCACCCTGGCAAGGTTGTGTAACATTGGCTAATTACCTATAGGGCCTCAAATAGATTAAGTTATTGTCTCTTTCGACGATCCACCAGCCACGTGGCTTATTAATTGTCTGGACTCCCCATCAGCACGTTGATTGGATCCGACCCTTGGAAACTATCAGAGGTTTCCGAGCTGTGATGGTTAAAGTGCTGTTTTACATACATCTCCCCCATATCTTCAGATACTTGTTAGCTAGATAACCCTGCCAATGAAGGAAGCACTGCGAAAACATATAGTTATAAATGTGAATTAGTTAGTTTATTTACTGGCCCGCAGTGCATATTTGGGCATTTTTTAACTTAACCCTACCGACAGGTCAACTGTTAGATCTATAGCACACGTTGACGGACGAGATACGGATCTCCATCCAATTTGTTGCAGTGTCAGGATGAAGGGTTGGAACTCATCATGCCCTCACAGGAAGGATAGTCATGATGGATATCCGTCTCTCCACCTCACCATAAAGACATGTCAAGAATCAGAACTTGCTTGTGTGAAACGTAGCCATTGTCCAGATGATGTTTTATGTGGTTGCGGGACAAGGTAGCCAGATTTTCATCGAATTCAGATGCCTTGTGTCGTAACATGTACCCAAGCTGTCCTTGGAGGTAGATGCTAATCCGGGCGACCTACGGAAAGCGAGGCGTCTGCGCCCATTGGACAACTGTATCTAAAGTTAGGTAAGAATTCCTGCCACTTGCGGCCAAAACTAGTTACTGTTTCTAACAACTAAATGATAGGTTAGACAGTAGCAAAAGGCCTGCATAAATAAAGCAGTATCTACCAATACAGTATCTTTGGAACTGCATAAGACGGCGACTTGGGAATTCTTCGGAAATCGTTCGTCCTGTCTTCACGTAAACCAGTATGCATCACATTAATTATGGTTTCACTAGAATCTTCACTTAAACATTTTTCTGTTGAACAAAAGAGTGTCCCTTTTTGCCAGCTCTTTTCCTCCGATTCGGCATTGAAGGAATTTTCCCAACAACAATATTTTGTTTGTGAGTGTGTTAGGTGTATACTAGTTTATATTAAACTACCTAGTGACTTCGTTGCGGATGCTTCTCTTGTGGGGATACCTCTGCGGAGTCAAGAACCTGTGTGGTACCGCTGGCAACACCACGTGAAAAGAACACCAAATAGCTCTATGTTGTGTATTATCGTGTGCTCATCTACTGTCAAATGATTCATCTTGTTTCTATAGTATATTAATATTTCTACTGTTTTAATTACAAATTGTTCCATATCTCTAAATTAGTATGGATAGATACACCGGTGACACAAATAGTTGGGACGACACCGTGTGGTTCAATCTTGGTGGCAATGGTCGCACAGCCCCACTGGAATACCAGTGTTCCACCGGCTCTAGAGGTTGGTCTTTGTATTCCTTTGAGAGACATCATACAGGATCCGCAACCCCAAGATCCGCATCTAACCAGCAATCCCGGTCATCGTGCACTTACGGTGCGATGGGCGGGAACGTCATGGCAGACTAGTATGTACCCCCACAAGCTACAATCTGTCATTTATGACATCATTGATCATGACCTCATCCTCCACGTTATGTAGTTAATTATGATGTCATATTATGGATGGATAAAGTGGAAAGTTCTGTTGTGTCCATGAGGGTGGGTGGCCTTTTAACAGCTATATATGAAACATCCGTTTGCCACCACACCACACCCCACACCCCTCTCTGCGGTTACTTTACTTTAGTTATCACCGCTAGGAAACTCCAATAGTTTCCCAGAGTCGGATCCTGCTAACGTGTCGATTGGGAATCCAGACAATTATTAAGACTTGCGGCTGGAGGAGCGTAGAAAGAGACAATCACTCGATATTAACAAAAGGCCCTAAGGTAATTTGCCCAATTTTACACAACCTAGCCAGTGTGTGGTGTTACATATCCACTATAGCCAGAAAAAGGCATACACAATGTGTCTCTTATGGAGAGATTGCCCCTAACTACTTTAAACCTATCCTATCGAGCTAGAATAGCAAGATTCAGTCGGTCACATGTCAGGCTCGAACATTTGGAGCATGATCAGTGACCTGAGTGTAAAATTGATGCTGGGGGAATATAGTGATGCGGATATATGTTGCTGTATAGTATAGCCTAGCATACTGCGTCCTAGAGTTTTCATATAGAAACAAAACATAATAACTAGGATGGCGACTTGCCAAATACACAACTAACGAATACAGTGCTAACAATATATCTTGGGTCATAGGCCCTTACGGTGCTGTTAGTTGAGAGCATCAGTACCATTTATGGAAATAATAATATGCACAAGAGTATAGTTACTTGAATACCTATTGGTTATCGGTACAGTAAGAGTTCGTAAATCACGGAAATTGATACACTACAGTTGAGTTGCATGAGATGACACGATCTTGAATACAGGGAAGATTTCCGCAGGCAGACTGTTGATGTGGCTCACTCTCCAGACGGTGAAGAAGAATGGTTAAGAAAGATGGCCACTAGATAATCAGAATAACTGATACCTAATTTACACAGTGGTTGTAAAGTTTCTGTCTGGCGATGGTAGTTTGAAAGTTGCACAGTGAGGGATACGTCGCATAGCTATTGTGATGCACCGAGCAGAGTCCCACCAGACTGTGGTCTAAAAGTTAATTAACACACGCGCCATGGAGCGTGGAAGTTTGATACCAATTTTCAGCATGGTCCGGCAAATCCAGCGAGTTATCCACCAAGAATCACCATCAGCTCTACATCTCGTAGAATCACATCGAGCCCGCAAGGCCCATCCGCAGGAAACTCTTTTAAGAAAGTTCCAGAAAGGGAGTTCTTATATTAATTCGTCCGGGAACATCCAAATTTCGTATCACCGATGTCTTAAGACTGCTCACCAGTGCAAGAGATATCAATTCCGAAATGCACTGCTGTGATGTAGGTACCACAGTCAGTTAGCAGTTCTCCCGCACCTAGCACTGCGCTGCTCCAGCAGTCTTCTTGACGGGTCGGCTTCCAAACCGATGATGCGCCCGATTCTCGATTTCTGGATCCTTTTGTACTACTCGTGACGTCAGAGGCAGGACGCTCCAGCCAATCAGGGGGCGAGCAGTAGCCAATCAGCGTGCAGCTAGAAGTGGTGACGTGGCTATCACGTGAACAGCGCATTCCCCATTCATTTAATACATACACGCAATTACGATGTCAAAGCAATATTTTGAAGATAATTTAAACTAGCCTTTTAATGACAACTCATTTCTGGTCCGATTTTAAAAAGGTGAAACGTTTTGGAATGCTCGTTTCATTCTGGTCCTGATTGGTACCACGAACGACGAGAATACTGTGATTTGAAGAAATCACTAGTACTAACTCGGTACGCTATGCGCATACACTCTCTCCCAATACTGACACGTGTTGCCAGGGAAGATCTGACGTGCGCATGCGCGCTATGTGTTCTTACGGGCGTAGCCATTTGAGCTAAACCTCTCTTATAGGGCTTTATACATGCGCACTATCCTACTCGGGGTGGGTGGGGTGGGGTGGGGGTGCGTGGAACATACTCGGAATGGCCATCCCATACCCAGCCTAGCTGGGATGGTCCATACCTGTCTGGTCGATCCGTGCTACACCATGGGAGCACGCTAGGTGGGAATTATCGACTTCCCGAGTAGACGTGTAGCCGAGAGGGGTAGTGACGCGAGAGACGCGTAGTTATCAGAGAAGTGCACACAGAGGCATGAAAGAGTTTGGGAGGGAGGCATCCCTTTAGGTTTTTTTTACCTGGAATTATTTTTCCAGGTCTTTTCTTTTTCTTTTTTTTTGTTTGTTTTATTTCGTGGTGTGTGCTTTTTATTTATTTTACTACCTGATTTGGCTAAAACAATAGCTCGCATGGGCGTTTTCTCGGTGATGGATAATTATTTTTCCGCCGAGAATGCCCAACCTCCACTGTACCTCAATCATATATAGTTTTAATATTTTGTATAAGAAAATATATATGTTAAAACATACAGTACAGTAATATCACAGTTAATATAAAATTACATATGCATTCCAGATATATTAGTGAATGCACACAATGCAGCCCATTTTGGCGGGTCCGCACGGATAGCCCTCACTATAGTATCCACAATCCGTCTCGACATACTGACGCGAAAAGAGAAATAATAATAAAAATAAGATTTTAATAAGGTAAAAACTAGTTCATCAGGCAGCCACAACTGTGTGCTTACGCTGCACACGACGTGTTTACAACACAGGTATCCGCAGCGATTATTTTTTTGATACACAGCTATGCAAAGAATTTTGCGTAGCTGTGTAGGATGACCGTGGACAGCCAAGGGACTGGGTTTCGTTTATAAAAACATATAATAAGAAAAACATTTCTAAAATAATAAAATAAAAAGTATTCCATTTTTACCACACCTATTCACACATTCTGCTGCATCCTCAACAATAATGTCCACAAACGTCTGCGGAGAAATTTGCCCAGCGAGGCTGGGTTCCATGACTCGTACTGGACGGTCATGGTGGATGGTCCTGCGATGCCGAAATCTCATTATCTGTGTTGCCTAGGTCGGTAATACTTAAGTTAGATGAAGCTACTGATGCGCTGGTGGTGGTGGTGACGAATACGGCTGTAGTTCTGACTGGTGGCGGTGCTGAGATTGTGGACATCACTGTTGTTGTGGCGGTGGCGGTGGTGGTGCTGGCTGCCGTGTGGCTAAATGATGCGACGATGCTGTGCGTCGATGCTGCTGCAGTGATTGCAGATAACTTTCTTACTTTCACAGCCTTAATTAACTTGCTTGCGGATGTTCTGAGAATTGCTCGGATCTCTAACTGATGCACGAGTCTGCATTTTCCTTAAGATGGACGGTCTGGCATAGTTGCTTTTCAAATGGCAGGATCTATTGGAAGGATGGTGCTGCGCGTGGATGTCGGTGTGCTGGTCTGCGGTGCGGTGGTGGTGATGACGGCTTCCATGAGGCTGATCTCCTCGTCTATTAGTAAACTGCATGGAGATATAGAACGATCGGAAATGTCCTGTAAACCTGGTTCAGATATCTTCACAGGAGTTGTTATTACCACTGATATTGGCTGGCCTATCACGGATATGGATGCTGTGGTGGTGCTGCATGCTGTCGGTGTTGTTACTGCGGGTGCTACCAGTGTGGAAACTACAGTTGGTGTAAATACGGATGCTGCAGGTGCTGCCAGTGCTGTTCTTGTAGGTGCTGCCGATGCTGTGGTGATGGGTGCTGGAGTGTTGATGCTGGGTGGCTGTGTTGCTGATGTCGAAGGTCTAGCAAATTGTGGAAAGTCAGTTTGTCATCGTTTGGTGCGTTTCATTTTGGCCATTTTTCCCATTGGAATCACAGTAACTGGAAGTCTACTTTAAAAACGTGGAGCGAGGATATCTATGTCCTTATTCTGTTCACCAGGTTTTAATGTCACAACTAACACACGATGTTTGAAAGATAACGTGTGTGTTAGCCCGTATCGAGTAGCTGAATACAGGTATTTGCAGTCCGCACAGAATGCTCTTTGCAATAAATGGTCGTGATTGATGTGAGGAGTCAAGACCGAGTTCCTGGAAAACGCACGCTTACATGGCTGTCCATTATGCTGTAAAGCTGTACACGGATACTTCTTTGCAAGATGAGCAGGCGCCAATTCTTCTGAGCTGTCGGACAAGGCAAGATCTTCTGCAAGCGACATATTATTCCCACATGATGATGTTTTTTGCGGAAACTGCACCAACTGAATTTAAACGTAACTCTTCATAACTTTCCTGGCCAATATAATAGATAATAAAGCAATAATAAGAAAACAGCATAATTTGCTTTACTACACGAAAGTAGCCTAATGCTCGATCTTTCCTAGTGTCGAGTTTGATGGGAAGATGAGGTTTCAGTGCGCGTTTTCCTCCTTTTATACTTTTTGGTGACGTCACAGGAGGGCGGATGACCACACCCAAAAGTTTTAGGGTGAGTCGGTCCCGCCAATATGGAAATATTTAATTTTAATTCTCCTGGAGTCGGATAATATATTCCTTCCATAGGAAGGAGGTAAATATAAATATAAGAAGGACGGATAGCCGCTTTCATCCCCACTGGGCGGAAAATCGAATCTCCAATCACCGTTAAAATCTGGAACTACTTATTCCTGTGGAAGCTCACCTTTTAATTAGGGTGAAGCGGTTTTTCAACTTGGATACTTATACACTCGCCTGTTCAAATTTCAGGCTGGAATGTCCGATGGGGTGTGGGAGAGCGTGATGACGTCAGCGGCCTGGCTCCAACCCACCATCTCTCGCCTCTTCCATCATGCTGTGGTAAATGCGCGTAGGGCGGTTCTTTTGTTTATAGCTTTTGATCCAATTTACAGAAAATTAGAAGTTCTGATCACGTGATTCTTGTTTTGAAAGCACATGGTTGATCGGAAACTCAGGCAATCTGTATGTAATAGCAGAGTTTTGATGCTACTGATTATTCGTAGTTGATGCGAAAAATGGAAATATATGTTTTCATTAATCTGTTCCTCAGAGCAGCATCCCTTTATACACGCATGATCTTATACATGTGCCACCTCTTGTGTGTAGTAGATTTATTCCAGCCCATATGGATTAGTGACTGGAATATGTAGGTAAGAGAATATTTGAAATTCTCCATGCTGTTATACTGTCTAAGTTTTGCTGCTGCTTCATCAGCCCACGCGCTAATGATTTGTATACGCGGTAGAACAGCCATGTTCTTAATCAAAATTAGGACAGTATAGCTGGCTGTAATTTATTGTTTGGCTTAAACAGCTCCATGTCGTGCGGAAACCAAGTCTACTGACCCCGCGATGCTGGACTGTGTTTTTCGGGTGGGTGGACTGCCAAGCATCCTCCTTGTGGGTAGGACTAGTCTAACCTCACCTAGACCAAACTTAATTATCACATTACAGCTCGGAAAATGCGTGCCTCAGTTTTACAATTCACAATACCGTCGAATGGAGATTGTGAATACAGTCATCCTGAGTGTCTGTGTCTCTATCATGTTGGTGAATTTGATTGATACGCATGGCTGCCTATCTGCGGATGTGATGTTTTTATGGCAACGGGACGGGGCAGCTGCATGTGGGTGGTGCCAACTTTATCAGACACGATGTATTTCTTTCTGTAATGGCCGAGTCCGGAGATGAAACAGAGTTACTTTAGAGTGTGGATGACCAAGAAGGGGCTGTCGTACTTGAATCATTATCGAATTTCCGTTCGGTAGCAAATTGCTACTTGATACTGATGACAGACTGCGGGCATCTTGCTCTCTTAATAATATTGACTGTTATTACGTGTGATTAACGTGTGATAGTTTTGCTGTTTACGTACAACCTTTCTGGGGGAGGGGGATTTGGGAATACACTGTAGCACATACTGTAGACAGTGGGGGTGTTGTTCCTTCTTTCCGTATGTTCAGTTTTCCACAAACTGGATAAGGCAGTGTTTGCAGAAAATGTTGACTCGTGTTGATGATGGTGGTGTTCTGTTGTAGGCAAGTTGGGGTTGCTGTGTGACGCTGGTGTGATGCGATTTGGGCAGATCCAGGCTTCCAAGCTGGGGAATGTTGCTATTGCTAATATGTCTGTTGCTATTGCGGAAAAGTAGTGTTGTGGAAAATGATGAGCTTCCTGCATTCGTGCAGGAGGGAATGTTGTGGAAAAAGGTGTCTCTAACTTTTTCGATCATAAAAGCTAGGTGCATGCTAACAACTTTTCCGTCCTCCCATTGGACAGCACAAACGAGAATGTCTTCAGATACGACTTCCCAGATCGTGTAGACCCGCTCTGAGGCGGGAGAGCGTGAGTACATATCTCGTCATCGTCCTCAGCATTAGTCATATGTTCACCGGACTCCTGGCTTGGTAGGAGAGGGGTCGAACTGGCACCACTGTGCTCGGGACTAACGTCAGGAAGACTTGTTTCCGTAGAGACATCTGTCTGGGTACTGGTATCATGTGGAATGCCCAGTCCGAGCCACTCGCCAGTCGTGCCACACTTTCTGACGCCGGTGTGCAGTGGATAAAGTTGCTCTCACTAGCTCATGGGCCTGTTCTATGCGCTGCCATATGAGCTCTACGTAGAGAGATGGTGAATTTTTCTCTCCTGGAATCTGGCGCATGGCCAGATCCAGGGGTAAGGCTAATTCATGGCCTAAAATTAACCGAGCAGGGGTATAACCCATGCTGGAATGTATCAAAGTGCGGTATGCCATGAGCACATATGGGGGTTGTAGATCCCAATCACGCCAATCAAGGTGTGTTTCTTTAGTAAGCATCTCCACTAGCGTTCGATTGAACCTCTCTACCATTCAGCTCGGAGATCAGCCGGCTCTCAAAATTACATCCTTTGTCATAATGCAGTTCATATGGCATTCCGATTCGACAGAACACATTGCTTGTCAGAACCTCAGCTACTGTGGATGCCTCTTGGTCCGGCAAAGCAAATGCGTCTACCCACTTCATAAAATAATCTTGCAATACGAGGATGCCCTTATTTCCTTCATGCATCGTATGCACCGAGCACATCAATAGCCACTCGCTCCCATGGTGCACAGGCAATTTTAGCTTGTAAGGGTGCGGAATGGTGCTGGCCAAAAGCACGTCTTTGGCATGGGACACATCTGGCCATCCATGCCTTCACACCATTGCGTCTCCCGATCCAGTGGAATCTCTGTTTTATTGATGTTGTTGTTCGTTGGATGGCTAGGTGTTGTAGCTCACGGTGGTATGCGCCGGTCCACCATATCACTCCACTCCACTGCACCACATGTACAGGATGCACGGGAGGGCTGGTTAGCTGCGGTTCTCGGGGTTGCGGATCCCGTATTGCATCTCTCTGGAAGGTACAAAGACCGGCCTCTAGAGCTGGTGAAACATGCAACCATTGCCACCAAGATTAAACATCACGGTCTCATCCCAACTGTTGGTGTCACTGGTATGACGGTCCATTACTAATTTGGTAGTCTGGACATGATGGTATAATTAAACAGTCACAAACAATTCACTTTACAAACAATATTACTCGTTTGACAGTAATAAGCAAATAATACAGTACATAGAGCTATCTGGTGTCCTTTCTGCGTGGTTTTGCCGAAGGTACCACACAGATTCGTAAATCCGCAGAGGTATCCCCGCAAGGGAGCATCGCAACGAGGCTACTTAGTAGTTTAATATAAATTAAATACACCCCTAACACACACAAAATATTGTTGTTGCGAGAGGAAGGTGCCTCACGTGGGCCTCCATCACAGGTAAATGCCTTCAACGCTGAAGCGGAAGAAAATAGCTGGGAAAAATGGCCACTCTTTTGTTCAAACAAAAAGCTAAGTGCTGGTCAATCCTAGTGAAGCCATAATTAATGCGATGTACACTGGTTTACATGAAGACGGGATGAATGATTTCCGAAGAATTCAAAAGCCACCATCCTATGTAGGTCTAACGATACTGTATTGGTAGTTGCCGCTTTATTTATGCGGGCCTTCTACATTCTATCCTACCGTTTGGTTATTAGATATGATTCCAAGCTTTGGCTGCAAGTGGCAGGGATTTCTACCTATCTTTTAGACACATACATCTAACTGGCGAAGATGTCCAGCTTCCCGAATGTCGCCCCACCTAGCATCTACCTCAGAAAGATCGCCTGCATACACGTTACAGAGTGATAGCTCCTGATTCATATGACGATCCAGTCATCATCGTCCCACAACCAAATATAACATCACTAGGACAAGTTTACAGTTTACAAAAGCAATTTAGAAAGCGCCATATCTTTTATGGTGAGGAGTAAGAGTAATATCCATCGCCCGTGTCCTTCCTGTGAGGGCGTGGTGGGTTCTAACACCTCACCCAGACACTAAAACGAATTGGATGGAGATCTGCATCTCATCCGTGACCCATGTGCCAATGGAACTAATATTTTACCTGTCATTAGGGTTAAATTTCCAGAATGCCCAGAGATGCACTGCAGGCCGGTGTCACAATATAATTATTTTCTTTTTGCAGTGCTTCCTACATTGATAGAGGAGTCTAACTAACTAGTATCCGAAGATACAGGGGGCGGTATGTGTAATTCAGCACTTTAGTTATCACCACTCGGAAACCTCCGATAGTTTCCAAGAGTCAGATCCTGCTAATGCGTCAATGGGGAATCCAAACAATTATGAAGTATTGCATCTGGTGGATCGTGGAAAGAGACAATAACTCGATATTAATAAGAGGCCCTAAGGTAATTGACAAATTTTACACAACCTAGCCGGTGCATTGTGTTACATATCCACTGCATCCGGAAAAGAGGCATACACTATGCGTCTCTTGAGGAGAGATTGTCCTTAACCACTTTAAACCTATCCTTTTGAGCGAAAATAGCCAGGTTTAGTCGGTAACATGTCAGGCTCTGGCAATTAGAGCATGAACAGCGACCTCAGTGTAAAATTGATCCTGGGTTTTTTTTTTTATAGAGATGTGGATATAATGTTGCTGTATAGTATTTGCTAGCGTACTGCATCCTGCAGTTTCTATAAATAAACAAAACATATTAACTAGGATGGGTACTTGCCATATACACAACTAACTAATACAGTGCTAATGATATATCACAGGTCATAGGACCTTACGGTGCTGTTAGTTGAGAGAACTCACGGAAAATAAAGATAATATTCACAATATAAACAGAAAGTATACAATTGCAGTCGGGAAGACCGTGAAGGTATCTATAAGTCATCAGTACCATTTGCGGAAATAATGAAATGTACAATAGTATAGCTACTTGAGTACATATTGGTCACTGGTACGGTAAGAGTTTATAAGTCACTGATACGCTAATATGAAATAGCACGAGGTGGCATGATCTTGAATGCAGGGAAAATTTCTGCAGGCAGACTGTTGATGTGGCACACTCTCATGACAGTGAAGAAGAATGGATGATTAGGATGGCCATTAGATAGTCAATCTAGCTAATACATGATTTAAACAGTTGTTGTAAAGTTCCTCTCCGGCGATGGCAGTTTGAAAGTTAAAAGTTTCCCATTAACAGAGAGGGCTATATTGATAGTTATATATGTAAGTACAATAACTGGGTACACGGTGCGGGATATGTCGCATAGCTCTTGCAGCGCACCGAGCAGAGTCCCACCAGACTGTGGTCTAAAAGTTAATTAACACACGCGACATGCAGCGCAGAAATTTGAATCCACTTTTCAGCGTGGTCGGAAGATCCGATGATCAACTAAGAATCATCATCAGCTCTACATCCCATAGAATCACATCAGGCCCACAAGGCCCTTTCCACAGTAAACTCCTCTAAGAAAGTTCCGTAAAGGGAGTTCTTATATTAGCTTTATAGCTTCCAGATGGCCATCCGGAAGCTTCCAAAATTGTGATCGCGGAAAATTCTTAAGGCTGCCCACCGGCGCAGAAGATCTCATTCCCGAGAGGCACCACAGTGGTGTTGGTACCACCGTCGGTTAGCAGTTGTCCCGCGTCCTGCACTGCGCTGGTCCAGCAGCCTTCTTGACTGTGTCGGCTTCCCACCCAAGATGCTCTCGATTCTCATTTTTCGTCTCTTTTATACTACTCGTGACGTCATAGGCAACAGCTTCAGCCAATCAGAGGGCGAGCAGTATCCAATCACGTGAACAGCACATTCCCCATTCTGTTAATGCATACACGCGATTGCGACATCAAAGCAATATTTTGAAGATAATTTAACTGGGATTTTTAATGATAACTCAGCCATTTCTGGTCCGGTTTTGACAAAGTAAAAAGTTCTGTGATTCACGTTTCATTCTGGTCCTGATCGGTACCAATACCGACTAGAACGGTACAATTTACATGGTACACTATAAGCATACACTCTCTCCCATTCCTGACACAGGTTGTCAGGGAAGGGCGCTACGCGTTCTTATGGACTTAGCCGTTTTTAATGAAAAACCTCTCTCATAGGGTTTTATACACGCATATACATACGTGCTTGGAGCGAATCCGGAATGATCATCCCACACCCAGGTTAGCTGGGATGGTCAGTACCCATCCGGTCGATCCGTGTTACACCACCCCCTCCTAGTTTGACAGCCATGACAAACGATCAATGCATCATGGATCAAATGTACGGGAGCATGCTAGGCAGGAATTATAGACTTCCCGAGTAGGTGCATAGCCGAGATGGGAGTGATGCGAGAGACGCGTGGTTATAAGAGAAGAGCACATAGGGTGCAAAAGAGTTTGGGAGGGAGGCATAGTTTTAGTTTTCACTTTTGGACTGGAATTATTTTTCCAGGTCTTTTCTTTTTTTGTTTTGTTTTATTTCATGGTGCGTGCTTTTTCTTTTATTTTATTACCTCGATTCGGCTAAAACAATAGCTCGCATGGGTGCTCTCTTGGGTGCGGATAATTACTTTTTCCGCAGAGAATGCCCAAGCTCCAACGTACCTTAATCATTTATAGTGATAATATATAATATAAGAAAATATAAAGATATGTTAAAACAGTAATATCACAGATAAATGTAAATTACATATGCATCCCGGGTATATAAAGGGATGCATACAGTGCGGCCCGTTTTTGGTGGGTCGGCACGGATAGCTCTTGCTATCCACAATTCATCCCGACGTACTAACGCGGGAAGAAAAATAATAATAAAAATAATATTTTAATAAAGTAAAACGACTAGTTCATCAGGCATCCCCAGCGTAGCTGGGACGGCATAATGGGAGTAGTGACATATTCGCTATGGTGTGTTGTGTACTTACGTTGCACACGACGTGTTTACAACACAGATAGCTGCAGCGAGTATTTGTGTGAGACACAGTTATGCAACAATATTGCGCAGCTGTGTAGGATGACCGTGGTCAAGTTAGGGATTCGGTGACAATTATAAAAACATATATAATAAGAAGAAGAATATTTCAAAAATAATAAAATAATACATTCTATTTTTCCGCACACCTATTCATAAATCCTGCTACAACCTCCACAATAGTGTCCACAAATATCCGCTGAAAAATTTTCCCAGCATGTCTAGGTACCCCGACTCATTCAGGACGGACATGACAGGTGGTCCTCCTCTGCCGAAATATCACTATCTATATTGCCCAGGTCGGTAGTCCTGAAGCTGGAAGAAGGTGCTGATGTATCCATAGATGCACTAGAGGTGGTGGTGATGATGACGGCCGTTGTACTGACTGGAGGCAGTGTTGATACTGCTGGCATCATTGTTATCGTGGAGGTGGTAGTGGTGGTGCGGGCTGCAGGTTTTCTGAATGCTGTGATTATGCATGGTGTGGTTGCTGCTGCAGTGATTGCGGATAGCTTTCTTATTTTTACAGCCTTAAGTATCTTGCTGGTGGTCATCCTAGGAATTGCACGGATTTCAGGCTGGTGCACGATTCTTCTTTTTCCTGAATATGGATGATCTGGTGTAGTTACTTTGTAGATGGCAGGATCTATTGGAATGCTGCTGTTGCGCATGTGTGTCGCCGTGCTGGTCTGCGGTCCAGTGGTGATGGTGACTGCTCCATGAGGCTGATCTCCTTATCCATAATTAAACTGCACGGAGATATTCATCTACCGGAAATGTCCTGTAAACTGGTTTCAGATACTGTCACAGGTGTGGAAATTACTACTGATATGGGTTGGACGATCACGGATGCAGATGCGGTGATGATGCTCCGTGCGGTCGGTGGAGTCACTGCGGGTGCTGTTGGTGTGGAAACTACAGTTTGAGTCAATACCACTGTTGCAGGTGCTGCCGGTGCTGCTCGTGTGGATGCTGCCAATGTCGTGGTGATGGATGCTGGAATGCTGATGCTAGTTGGCTGTGTTGCAGATGCTGTTGGTCTTACGAAATCTGGAAAGTCTGTTTGTCACTGTTTAGTACGTTTTGTTTTCGCCATCTTTCCCGTTGGAAGCATGGTAACTGGAAGTCTGCTGTCAAAACTTGTAGCGAGTATATATATGTCCTCATTCTGTTCACCAGGTGCTAACTTTACTACTAACACCTTATGTTTGAAAGCTAAAGCATGCGTCACACCGTACCGAGTAGCTGAATGCAGGTACTTGCAGTCCACACAAAATGCACGTTGTAAAAGATGATCTCGATTGACATGAAGTGTCAATACCGAGTTCCTGGAGAACGTACGTTTACAAGGCTGTCTGTTAGGAAGTAACGCTGTACACGGATACTTCTTCCCAAGATGAGCAGGTGCTGACTCCTCTGAGCTATCGGACAAGGTGAGATCTTCCACAAGCGACAACTTATTTCTGCATGATTGTAATGTGTGGTACCGCCTAACCTAATTTAAATTTCCTACCTCTTCATACTTTCCTGGCCAAAAATATAATATAGATAATAATAAAGTAACAAGGAAACAACAGAATTTGGTTTGCGACATGAAAGTAGCCTAATCCTCTATCTTCCCTAATGTCGAGTTTGATGGGAAGATGAAATTTCAGTGTGTGCTTTCCTCCTTTTATACTTTTTGGTCATGTCACAGGTGGGGGGGGGGCGGGGGCAGATGACCACACCCGAAAGCTTTAGGGTGAGTCGGTCACGTCCAATATGGAAAGTTTTAATTTTAATGTTCTTGGAGTCTGTTCATATATTCCCTCCGTGGAAGGGAGGCAAATATATTGAGCCAAAAAAGTTCAGCAACAGTGAAGTTTGGTTTGTTGTATTAAAACTATGCGTCCATTTATAACCAAATTTGCAGGCATGTTTTGTCAATGTAATATCTCGCTGATCATGAAGAAATGCAAATCATTTCTTGCATCTCTCGGCCGCACGCTTACTGCATGTGAAAATGCATTTTCCATGCACTGGCCCACATTGGCGGGTAGCGAAGGCAAAGATTAACCATATTGCAAAAGCAGATAGCGAACGTTAACAGAAAACGCTTAAAAGTTTACCCTACCGAACATGGGCGGCCGCCCAGGGCTACCCGAAAATCAGCGCCATGAAGCAATGGGAAGACTCGCTGCTGGGCAGAGCGGTCGCGCTGTTGCTCGACAGTTTAATGTTCACGCCTCAACCATTTCCCGTCTCCGCCAACGTGAGCAGGAAACTGGACATGTTAATGACCGACCACAATCTGGCAGACCAAGAGCAACAACACCACGAGAAGACTGCTACTTAGTGACGTCATCACGAGGTCACAGGTTTGAGACTGCGCCGCAGCTGTCCCGTAATTTGCACACCACTACCGGCACTACAGTGCATGCACAAACTATGCGAAACAGACTCCATGATGCTGGACTGCATGCACGTCGTCCACTTGTTCCGCTTACAGAGCATCACATCGAGAATTGGTTTGCATGGGCAAGAACTCATCAGCGATGGCGTGCTCAACAATGCAGCCACGTTTTGTTCAGTGATGAGTCGAGTTTTTGTGTGGATGTGGCGGATGGTAGGCAACGGGTTTGGCGACATTTAGGAGAATGGTATGATGCAGCCAACATCATTCAGCACGACAGATTCGGTGGCGGCAGTGTCATGGTGTGGGCTGGAATCCATGAAAATGGCAAAACAGATCTTATTGTGATTCGCGGAAATTTAACGGCTCAATGTTACTGTGAAGAAGTTGTTGCCCCTGTTGTCATCCCTTTTATGCAGTATCATGCAGACTTTATGTTCCAGCAAGACAACGACCGTCCTCATTCAACTAGGGTCACCAGTGATTTCCTTGAGGCTAACAACGTTCCAGTGTTGCACTGCCCAGCGCGATCACCAGACATGTCTCCTATCGAACATGTGTGGGACATTCTTGGCCGTATGGTGCGTGAGAACCATCCACATCTTCACAACGTGCGGAAGCTGGAAGCTGCACCGCTCCAGGAATGGGATGCGATTCCTCTTCATGACATCAGGTTCTTAATTCGAAGCATGAGAAAGCGATGTACGGCGGTGGTTAATGCGCGCGGAGGTCACAACCAGTATTGACAGCTCAGTGTCATTATTTAAATTTGACCCTTCCGTTGAATGATGCCGTGTTAAAGGCGCGATGCTAGCATTACATTAACAAGAGACTGTTGTTCAAATTGGAAAATGACCTATCAATTAAATAATATATTTGAATCAATTTATTGTTTTTGTTAAATAACATTTATACAGTAATATTCTCAGTGTTGCTAAACTTTTTTGGTTCAGTATATAAATATAAAAAGGAAGGACAGTCGATTTCATCCCTACTCGACAGAAACCCGAGTCTCCGATCAACGATAAAATCTGGAACTACTTATTCCCGTGGAAGCTCACCTTGTAATTAGTGTGAAGCGGTTTTTCAGATCGGATGCTTATAAACTCGCCTGTTCAAATTTCAGGGTGGAAAAACCCGATGGGGTGTGGGAGAGCGCAATGACGTCAGCGGCCGTGGCCCCGACCCACCATCTCTCGCCTCCTCCATCACACTGTGGTAGATACGCGTTGGGTGGTTCTTTTGTTTATAGCCTTTGATCAAATTTACTGGAAATTAAAAGTGGTGATCACGTGATTCTTGTTTTGGAAAGCACGTGGTTGATCGGAAACTTAGGCAATCTGTATGTAATGGCGGGGTGTTGATGCTGCCGATTGTACGTAGTTGATGTGAAAAATGGAATATATGTTTTCAAATTTCTGTTCCTCAGAACAGCGTCCCTGTATATGCGCGCAATCATATACATGCGCCGCCTCTTGTCTGTAGTAGTATTATTCCAGCCCATGTTGATTGGTGACTGGGATATGTAGGTAAGAGAATATTTGAAATTCTCCATAATGTTATACTGTCGAAGCTTTGATGCTGCTTCACCAGCCTGCGTGCTAATGATCTGTATACGCGGTAGAACAGCCATGTTCTTAATCAAAATTAGGACAGTGTAGCTGACTTTAATTTATTGTTTGGTTTAAACAGCTCCATGTCTTGCGGAAACCATGTCTACTGATCCCGCAAATCTGAACTGTGTTTTCCGGGTGGGTGAACTGCCAAGCATCCTCCTCTGTGGCAAGGACTAGTCCCGCCCCTACCTAAACCAAACTTAATTATCACTGTACAGCTCGGAAAATGCCTGCATCAGTTTTACAATTACAAGACCATCATATGGCGATTGTGAATACAGCCATCTTGAGTTTTTGTGTCTCTGTCATGTTGGTGAATTTAATTGATACGCATGGCTGCTTATCTACGGACGAGTCTTGCGCTCTTGTGAAGTGTGGCGTTTTTATGTCAGCGGGTTGGGGCAGCTGCAGGTGGGTGGTGTCAACTGTATGGGACATGATGTATTTTGCTCTGTAATGGCCGAGTCCGAAGACGGGACAGAATTGCTTTAGAGCGCAGATGACCAATAAGGGTGCTATCGTAACTTGAATCAATCCATTATCGAATTTCCAAAATCCTACTTGATATGGACAACAGACTACGGGCATCTTGCTCTCTTGATAATATTGACTGTTATTACGTGTGGTTGACGTGTAATAAGTTAGCTGTTTACATACGACGTTTCCGGGGTGGGTTGGGGTGGGGTGGGGGATCCCCGTAGCACGTACTGTAGATGGCTGCGGTGTTGTTCCTCCTATCCATATGATCAGTTTTCCGTAAACCAGATAAGAATGTGTTTGCGAAAATGTTGACTCGTGTTGATGATGATGATGATGATGATGATGACGATGATCTGTTGTAGGGAAGTCGGGGTCGCTGTGTGATGCTGGCGTAATACGAATTGGGCATATCCAGGTTGTCAAGTTGGGGAATGCCGAGTCTGTTGTTATTGCAGAAAAGTCAGGTTGCGGAAAGAGATGAGCTCCCCGTATTCGTGCGGGAGGGAATGTTGCGGAAAAAGGTGTCTCTAACTTTTCGATCTATAAAAGCTAGGTGAATGCTCACGATGTTGTTGATGATATTGAAAGTCCTTGTTATTCTTTTACATAATCAGGTATGTGCTCTGTATGCTCCTGGCTTTCTATATCTTGGTGTAATGTTCTGACTGTTCACGGGGGGGGGGGGGGGGGGTAGGGTGGTTGTGGTCCCTATGGATGGGGAGGATCATCTCCCGTTACACGACGATTGGTACTCTGTCATAATTTTTAAGTACCAGGAATATTCGAGCCGAGAGTCTGCTGAACAGGCTGCTTCCCTGCCCACAACCAGCCGGGTTGGGGGTGGGGTGGGGTGGGTTGGGGGATGGGGGGGGGGGTGTTACTGTGGTGCGGGATGCCACCTCCTCTGCAGCAGTGGACTCTCTCATATCTGAAGAGTGACAGTCAACAGACGACGAGTGGAGTGTGAAATGGACAGGACCAATGATGCCCGAACTTGGAGCATAGACGAGAGATGCGAGTTGGAGTGGAGGTGGTGATGCCATAAGATGGAATGCACCTTGGGATGGGGGTGCTCTCGCAATTTGCGGATGTGGAGGGTACACCGATTTGTGCGGTTTTGCTGTTCTTCAAAACAAGCTAAGGCCTCATCAAGCCTCTTCACTTCCATGGTATTTATTACATGTTCCACCCTACAAGAAGCATGGCTTGGGGCAGTCTCAGCATCCGCTTGAGGTAACTCTATAATTGGGGTAATAGCATGAAGTGGGTGGGAGTGGGAAGAGGTCGGCGGAATAACTTTTCCGTCCTTCCCCTTGGACAGCACAAACGAGAAAGTCTTCAGATATGACTTCCCAGATCTTGTAGACCCACTCTGAGGGAGGGGGCGAGCACGTATCTCGCCATCGTCCTCAGCGTTAGTTATACGTTCACTGGACCCCTGGCTTGGTAGGAGAGGGGTCGAACTGGCACCGTGGTGCTTGGGACTAACATCGGGAATACTTGTTTCCATAGAGACATCTGTCTGGGTACCAGTATCACATGGAACGCCACACCCGAGCCGCACTGGGTCATCACTGACACAAGGTTTAAGTCGATCAAAGTGGATGACTGAGGTCAGGCCATCCGAGGCGCGGATACAGTATGTCACGTCCGAATTCTTACCTACTACCACATAGGGGCCTTTACACTGGTAACTCAGTTTACTCAGTTTACTCCGCACGTTTGCAGAACATTGCAAATTGTGAACCCAAACCATCTTTCCCACCTCATACGGATCTCCATGCACCCGCCAGTCATGCCACGTTTTCTGACGCCGGTGTGGAGTGAATAATGTTGCTCTCACTAGCTCATGGGTCTGTTCTATTCGCTGCTGCATGAGCTCTACGTAGAGAGATGGTGAATTTTTCTCTCCTGAAATCCTGGGCATGGCCAGATCCAGGGGTAAGGCTAATTCATGGCCTAACATTAACTGAGGTACGGCTAATTCATGGCCTAACATTAACCGAGCAGGGGTATAACCCATGCTGGAATGTATTGAAGTGCGGTATTCCATGAGCACATATGGGAGGCGTAAATCCCAATCTCAACAATCAAGGCATGTTTCCTTTGTCAGCATTTCCATCTCTCTACGTGGGTGAACCTTTCCACCATCCCATCACTGCGTGGATGGTAAGGCGTTGTGCGTGTTTTGACTATATGAAACAATTTTTTATAGAGTTCAGAGATCAGCCGGCTCTCAAAATTACTTCTTTGGTCGGAGTGCAGTTCATAGGGCATACCGAATTGGCAGAACACATTGCTTGTCAGAACCTCCGCTACTGTGGATGCCTCCTGGTCTGGCAAAGCAAATGCTTCTACCCACTTCGTAAAATAATCTTGTAATACGAGGATGTACTTGTTTCCTTCATCCATCGTATTCTAGGGTCCGATCAATAGCCACTCGCTCCAATGGTGCACCAACAATTTTAACTTGTAGAGGTGCGGAATGATGCTGGCCAACAGCGTGTCTTTGACATGGTACAGATTTGGCGACCCATGCCATCACACTATCGCGTATCTCAATCCAGTCGAATCTCTGTTTTGTCCATGTGGTGGTTAGCTCAATGGCTAGGTGCCCAGCGCTATCATGTAGTTGTTCTAGTATAGATTTATGATATGGCTCAGGGATCACTATCCGGTTATTTATGTAGAGAATGTTGTCTTCTATATGACATCCTCCAAACCACTGATAGTAGTATTTTGCCATTGCGGAAAGTGGTGTAACAGATTCCTTAGGAATCCACCTCCTGGATCTACACGTATATATTTCGCGTTTGTGCGTCTGTTGCTTGTTCATGAGTGACTGTCTCCATGTTCCACTCTACGCACCACAATTCGGAGAACACCGGAGATGGCTGTGTAGTATGTGTCACAGTGATGGCCACTTCTTGTTTATCCTCAAGCCCGATTCTGCTCAAGGCAACGACATTTCCATGCAGTTTGCCAGGTCTATGAACAACATCGAAGTTGAAAGTCTGCAGGGACTTCTGCCACCTCGCTAGCTGGCCCTCTGGATTTTTTAGGTTTCTGAGCAAGCGTACTGAGGCATGATCTGTACGCAGGCTAAATGGATGCCTGTTCAGAAAGTGTTTATAATACTTGACGAAATACACCGCAGCTAACAATTCCCCTCTTGGTGGTCACATAATGTTTCCCCGTTTTGTTCAGAGTATGCGAACCATAACCCAGTACCTGCTCTATTCCATCTTCTGTGACCTGAGATAGAACTGCACCAATGGCATAAGCCGACGCATCAGTGTCCAAGATGAAATCGAGGTTAGTGTTAGGATGAGCACGAATTGGGGCAGTCGTCAAGAGTTCCTTCAGCGCCCTGAAGGAACCTTCACCCTCACTCATCCACTCGAATGGACGATCTTTCTCGGTGATCCTGAATAAAGTTGATGCAATTTCACTAAAGTGACGGATATATCGATGATAGTACTGGCAAAGACCAAGGAAACTCCGGGTATCCGTGATGGCAGTGGGGGTCTGCCACTCTGGTACCGCTTGTGTTTTTGAAGGTTGTGTTGCCACTCCATCCCCGGATATGACGTGTCCTGGGAATTCGACACTGTGTCTGAAAAGATGTCACTTTTTCGGTTTGAGCTTTAAATTTGCCGTATGAAAACGCATTAAAACTTTGTCCATGTTGGACAAAGTCTGCTCAAGCGAAGAGCCAAAGACGAATACGTCATCGATGTAACAGAGACAGATCTCCCATTGCAGGGTAGTTAATACCTGCTCTATGAGATGCTCGAATGTTCCAGGGGTGTTGCACAAACTGTAAGGCGTCTTGCGGAACTGGAAAAGACCGTCTCTACACACAAACGCGGTCTTTTCCCTATCAGCCTCATCCATGGCCACCTGCCATTATCCACTAACTAAATCAAGTGTACAAAACCAATTGGCTCCGGACAAGGAATCTAAGGCCTGATCTATCCGAGGAAGCAGATAGGCATCTTTGATGCTAAGATCATTAAGGCAGTGGTAGTCTATACAAAACCGCAAAGATCCGTATTTCTTGCCTGCTAGACCTATGGGACTGGCCCAGGCGGGTGCTGATGGCTCTATTATGCCTGTCCGCAACATGTCGTTCACCAATTGGTGTGCCCCCCGCCACTTTGTAAACGGGGAAACGTCGAATGGGTTGTCGAATGGGTCGGTTGTTTCCAGTGTCGATGGAGTGTTGTACGAGATGATTTTCTCCAAGGTCCATGTCTCTGGCCAAGAAACTATTGCAAAATTTGTATAAGATTTTCTGTATATCTTGTTTGTGGGATTGCATCAACCCAACTGTGGCACGCAGATATATGTCATGTAAATGTTCCAACAAATCATCAGAAGTTGTTGCTGGTGTAGGTGTAGTAGGGATGTCTCCAGTGATATTACATCCACCAAATGGCCACAACGAACTCCTGGTTCAAGAGTTATTGGGTCCGTTGTGCCATTGAATACGCGAAATGGTATATGATCCTTATTGGTGGTGTCCACAATCATTCAGGGACTGGCGCATTGTGAGGCGAGTATATACGCAGGGTCGGGTTCCAGCATGGCTATATGTGTGTTGTTTCCTAACTGCGGGGTGGTGGGCCATAAAATTCTCTCCTGTTTCGGCTCAATTGTGGCTGTAGACGCCAAAATCACTGCACATGTGTCGTACAGCGATGATTCCGGTCCAAGGGGTATACGTGGGCCATGTATATCTAGTTCTTGTTGTCTGCAATGTATGACAGCTTCGCTGGCACTGAGGAAATCAGAACCAAGCAGGGCATCATTTTGAATAGAGGCAACGACAACTCACTGGATGAATTGCATCTCCTCTATCTGCATTACGACATTTACGGTACCAGCCATGGGAACATTACCTCCCGTAGCTGTTTGCAAAAATATGGTTGTCGGTTTAAGGGGTGGCTTTTTATGAGGTGGGATGCTCTCATACAAGTGCCTGTTAAAAACGGTGATGGGAGCTCCAGTGTCAACAGTGGCACTTGTGGAAACGCCACTAAAAAGACAAGCACACTTATATACTACTTTACGGTGTGCCTGTGGAAGAGTTTCCAATGATACTGCCTGAGGGATTGTTTTTGGTGCAGGATCATCCTGTATATAGTCGGTCTGTTTCCGAATATCTTCCATGAGTGTAGCTGGTGGCTGAGTGAGGAAGGAGCCAACCCATAGTCGCTGCTGCTGTGATTGCTTAGGCGATGACGGAGCTGGGGTAGCAGTGGTGGTGTTGTTGATGCTGTTTCTATGTACTGTGAGTTGATGTATATAGCAGTGTGGACAGGACTTGTGAGGTCGTGGATGAGGGCTACCAGTGTGAGCTACTTTTTACAATGCATCATGGGATGTTTGATTGATGCGCAGAAGAAGCAATGACAGCGTGGTGGTTTCCCATCCTTTGAACGATGCTTCTTCTTGCGGATCCATGATGCCGTATGTTGACTTTCGTCTGTGTCACTGCTGCTGCTGCTGCTGCTGCTGCTGCTGCTGCTGCTGCTGCTGCTGCTGCTGCTGCTGGATATAGTGGGTGATGCTGTCAGTACATGTGAGTTGCAAACCACCACGAGACACCGGGTGTTAAGTGCCTTGGCGGTGGGGCATGGTGGTTGTATAAACGTTGTTTCAGCGGAGGTGCTACACCATACCTCTGCCATTTTACATAGAAAAGAAGGTTTGTGTGGTCACGATCTCTGGCAGGGGGAGATGTCAGTGTCATGGATGCGGTGTGCATCATTGGTACCGACATATAAGAAGCCGTGTGTGTGTGTGGGTGTGCATACTGTCGTGTGAGAATGATCTGTTGTGTAAGCCACCTGACGTTGTTGTCCGGAGGCCACAGTTGATCCGAGTGGTGAGAGTGGGCACTGAGGTGACTTTGTAATCAGTGCCCTCGCTAGTTTAACAGTGTCTCAGGCTGCGGTGTACACGCCGGTTAGCGGTAGGAGTTGCTGGTGGAGGGCGATTAGGACATCGCTCCTTCCAGTGGCCCGGCTGACCACATCCAAAACATGTGTTCGGTGGCTGTGTAGAAGTCATATTGGTTGCTGGGCATGTTGTCGACTGTGTGGCGACCGTGGTGCTGAGTATGGTGACCAAATTTGTGAGTGCGGAGATCTGCTTCGTGATCTCTTCTAACCTATTATGCATATTCCTCTGTCTATTGTTATTGCTGTGCTGGTTCCCACATCCTGGGGCATTGTTGTGGCCTCTGCGATGGGATTGACCACGTCCTCTTCCTTTAGATGCATGATTTTGACTGGTGGGGTGTTCCGATTGTGCTTGCGGGTCTGATGCAGTGATGTTGTCGGTGTTGGTGCCGAGGTTCACATCGTTTACTTCATTTATGGGGTGTAGTTTTCGGCGATTATTTTTCTCCCACTCCAAGAAATTCTCAATTCGCGTTTGCTGTCAACTGTTGAAGACTACCGCATTCCATAAGGAATAGCTTTTCTTTTAGAGCTGGTTCACTGCTCAATGCGTCGATGAAGGTGTCTAGATGTAATTGTGTGATGCCCTCATGATACGTACTGGGGTAAGCGCGGGTAACTAGTCGCCGAATACGACTAGCTAACTCTGGAAGTGTTTCTCCAGATCGTTGATGCAAGTTCTTATGTTGCAGACGACTCGTTTCCCCGAAGGTGGCGGCTCCGAATCTTTCCGATAATGCGCTTTCCAGCTCTGTATAGGTTGGTGTGTAATCTGTGCCCAAATCCGCCAGGACTTGAAGTGCTTTCCCGGACAGTTTTGCGGCCAGATACTCTCCCATTTGACAATTCGTCCACCGATTTGTATGACTTATAATCTCAAACTGAACTTTATAATTAGCTCAATCATTCTCCCTGCTAAATTCGGGGGTGGGGGTGGGTGGAGAATAATCCGGCCATGTCCATGATAAGAAGTGATGGGCGTGAATCCAGGTGGTGATGCTGGGGAGCCTGATGTAAAAGCAGATGCTGGTCTGCGTGTTGGTGGTGTTGGTGTTGGTGGTGTTTCCCGTCGATGTCCCTGATGATAATGATGATGCCATGTCCATGAGGGTGATTCCCGTCAATGGTGGTGTGCACGATTTGTTGGCGCCGCAGAATACTGCCCTGATGCGGGTCCATAGACAGGTGTTGGTCTATAGACTTGTGGTGGCGTGCTATGTAGATGATGCGGACGCTCCACTGGATGTTGGGATGGGTGTTCCTCATACAGACGCGGCGCAGGTGACTGATGGGGTGGTGTGTGCTATGTGATGCTCTTCTAGTATATGGTTGGAAGGGAGGTGCCGCATCTCCCAGCTCGTAACATGGTACCGAAGGATAATATGGTGATGAGATATGTACCGGTGGAGATGCGGGATATGGTACATGAGGTTCTGGGCATTGCTCATGGTACCGAAGGATAATACGTTGGTGAACACAATGGTTGTGAAGGATAAGCATGCCCCCGTGATGGTGGGTGTCTGTTGCAGATATCCGACAGTGTGATATAATAAGTTCCCGCCTGCGAGGCATCGTGGAATGTCCCCTCGCTGATCGGCGAAAACTTGTGTAAAGGTGGTGCTGGTTGTTCCACACACATTATTTGCATAGTCGGCGAGCACGCGAGCAGTTCGTCCATCATATGATGCTACTTCCAAATCTAAGGAGAGCTGACTGTCTGATGAAGGAGACTGAAACTCGCGTGTGTTGAGTGTTGGCGTGGATTCGCATCTCGTTCAAGCCCCACATCGGGCGCCACTTGTAGCTTGTGGGGTACGCGCTCATCTGTCATGTTGCTCCACTCTGTTGCACTCCATGTACAGGATGCACGGCAGGGCTGGTTAGCTATGGTTCTTGGGGTTACGGATTCCATATTGTGACTCTCCGGAAGGTACAAAGACCAGCCTTTAGAGCTGGTGGAACGATCATGTTCCAGTGGGGCTGTGCGACCATTGCCACCGAGATTGAACCTCAAGGTCTTGTTCCAACTGTTCGTGTCACCGGTATGTCGACCCATTTAACTAATTTAAAAGTCTGGACATGATGATATAATTAAAAAGTAAAAATAACTGTACAAACAATGCTACTCGTTTGACAGTAAATGAGTAAAATAATACAGTACATAGAGCCACCTGGTGTCCTTCCTACGTGGTCTCGCCGAAGGTACCACACAGATTCCTAAATCTGTGGAGGTATCCCCGCAAGGGAGCATCGCAACGAGGCTATTTGAACAGTTTAATATAAACCAATTATACTCCTAACACACACAAAATATTATTGTTGTGAGAGGAAAGTGCCTCGCGCTGGCCTCAGTCACAGGGAAATGCCTTCAAAATGGAGGAAAAGAGCTGGCAAAAAGGGCCACTCTTTTGTTTAAACAGAAAGCTAAGTGCTGGTCAATCCTAGTGAAACCATAATTAATGTGATGCACATTGGTTTACGTGAAGACGGGGCGGATGATTTCCGAAGAATTCATAGGTCACCATCTTATATAGGTTCCAAGATACTGTATTGGTAGTTGCTGCTTTATTTATGCTGGCCTTCTGCTACATTCTAACTTACCATTTAGTTATTAGATACGTTTCCAAGCTTTGGCCGCCAATGGCAGGGATTCCTACCTATGTTTAAACACATACATCTAACTGGCGAAGATGCCCAGCTTCCAGAAGGTCGGCCTGCATAGCATCTTCTTCAGAAAGACAGCGTGCAAACATGTTACGGAGCAATAGCTCCAGAATCATATGACGATCCGGTTACCATCGTCCCACAATCACATATAATATCACTAGGACGGTTTACAGTTCACAAAAGCAATTTAGAAAGCGCAATAGTAGTTATGGTGGGGGGTAAGAGACAGATATCCATCGCTAGTGACCTTCCCGTGAGGGCATGGTGGGTTCTAAGACCTCACCCAGACACTACAACGAGTTGGATGGAGATCTGTGTCTCGTCCGTCACCCGTATGTTACGGAATTAACAGTTCACCTGTTATGTTCTGGAATGCCCAGAGATGCACTGCCGGCCGGTGCTACCTAATATATTATTTCTTTTCGGAATGCGTCCTAGATTGGCGGGGGAATCTAAACTAACTGGTATCCATAGATACTGGGGGAGGTGTATGTAAATCGTCACTTTAGTTATCACCGCTAGGAAACCCCAATAGTTTCCCAGAGTCGGGTCCTGCCAACGTGTCGATTGGGAATCCAGACAATTATTAAGCCATACGGCTGGAGGAGTGCAGAAAGAGACAATCACTCGATATTAATAAGAGGCCCTAGGGTAATTGGCCAATTTTACACAATCTAGCCGGTGTGTGGTGTTACATATCCACTACACGCGGAAAAGAGGTGTACACAAAGTGTCTCTTACCGAGAGATTGTCCCTAACTTCTTTAAACCTATCTATCGAGCTAAAAAAGCCAGGTTTAGTCGGTCATGTCAGGCTCGAGCATGGTGAGCATGACCAGTGACATCAGTGTAAAATTGATGCTGGGGGAACATAGTGATGTGGATATAATGTTGCTGTATAGTATTACCTAGCGTACTGCGTCCTAGAATTTTCATATAAACAAAACATGATAACTAGGATGGCTACTTGCCATATGCATAACTAACTAATACAGTGCTAACGATATATCAGGTCATAAGCCCTCACAGTGCTTGTTAGTTGAGAGCACACTGAAATAAAGATAATATATACCATAAAAAACAGAAAGTCTAAACATGCGGTAGGAAAGACCGGGTAGGTACCTATTAGTCATCAGTACCTTTTACGGAAATACTGAAATGCACAATAGTATAGTTACTTGAGTACCTATTGGTCATCGATACAGTAAGAGTCCATACATTGATACGCTACAGTTGTGTAGCGCGAGATGGCACGATCCTGAATGCAGGGAAGATTTCCGCAAGCAGACTGTTGATGTGGCTCACTCTCAAGACAGTGAAGAAGAACAGTTTGAGAAATATGTCCACTAGACAGTCAGAATAACAGATACATGAATTTACACAGTTTGTTATAAAGTTTTCCGTCCGGCGACGGTAGTTTGAAAGTTGCCCATTAACACAGAGGGCTACAGTTGTATTTAAATATGCATGTACAATAACTGGGTACATGGTGCGGGATACGTCGCATAGCTCTTGCGACGCACCGAGCAGAGTCCCACCAGACTGTGGTCTAAAAGTTAATTAACACACGCGACATGCAGCGTGGAAGTTTGACACCACTTTTCAGCATGATCCGGCGAGTTATCCACCAAGAATCACCATCAGCTCTACATCTCGTAGAATTACATCTGGCCCACAAGGCCCACCCGCAGGAAAGTTCCGGAAAAGAGAATTCTTCCCACCCCACCCCCACCCCAGGATGGCCGTACGGGAGCTTCCAAAATTGGTATCGCGGATGTCCAAGACTGCTCACTGGTGCAGGAGATCTCAATTCCGAATGGCACCGCTGTGGTGTCGGTACAACAGTCAGTCAGCAGTTCTCCCATGTCTTGCACTGCGCTGGTCCCGCAGTCTTGCTGACGGGTCGGCTTCCACGCCGATGATGCTCTCGATTCTCGATTTCTGGCTTCTTTTATACTACTCGTGACGTCAGAGGCAGGACGCTCCAGCCAATCAGAGGGCGAGCAGTAGCCAATCAGCGTGCAGCTAAGAATGGGGACGTGGCTATCACGTGAATAGCGCATTCCTCATTCATTTAATACATACACATTTTGAAGATAATTTAAGCATACACTCTCTCCCAATACTGACACGCGTTGCCAGGGAAGTTCTGACGAGCGCGCATGCGCACCACGCGTTCTAACGGCCGTTTTAACGAAACCTCTCTTATAGGGCTTTATACAGGCGCACTATCCTAATCAGGGGGTGGGGGGGGGGGCGTGCTTGGAAACTCTAATGGCATACCAGCGGCACCGTCATTGGCACCGTTACAAGTTACAACCATTACGACTGCAATCCTTTCCATCAGCAACACAGGCTCTGACCACTCCGACTACACAACCATGCACCGGTCACGTAAATTCTTTATAGATACTGCCGCCATCATCATCATCATCATCATCATCATTATCATCATCATCGCAATTCCTGGCGTTTATTTGTTACCAACTATGGTAGGTTACGCCTGGACATTGGTCAAGCAACATAAAATTAACGCAGTCACCACTGCTCAGCTTTCGTCAAGGGTATTATTTATTAACCCTTTAATGGCCAAGCCGGCCAAAACGGCCTCTGTAGTGGGTTTAAGGAATGTCCATTTACAAGCCAAGAGAAGGCTGGGTTTTTTTTAATTTACCCCTGGATGATTGGCTCGATAACCGAGCCAGTCATTCCAGTGGTAAATTTTCAAAATAGCATTCTCTTGGCCTGCAAATTGACCTTTACTAAGCAAAATCTTTAATGTTTTGGACAAGTCTTGACCACTAAAGGCTTAATATAAAATGCATTATGAAACAATATTATATGATACACTGTATAGGAACATCGTAGGGCCTATAATACTTTCTATCTGACATAGGTGAATGACATTAGGCCTATATTCGCTACCGGTAATATAAAACACGAAGCGAACGCGTTTTAATGACACAGATAAATCATATAGTAGCAGCTAAGGCATATACGGCGTTTGTGAAATTAACAAGGTCGCGTTCGTTTCCCATTAGCTAAATATGAGCGCACTGACTACTTTGAATAATATTTGGCTGAACGCTATTGCTGCTATGTGCAGCAACAACTTCCACTCGAATTGTTTTCAACGCATAGAGTATACTTTCTCTATTATTATTATTATTATTATTATTATTATTATTATTATTATTATTTAGTAACTATTGTCCATAATATGGGCTATAACCTATATGTATGATGAAGTAAGCCGATTAAACTGTTAATGGGTTTTCCTTTTAATTAATCAAGTTGTGGAACAGATTGGCGGTTTTCACGCTCCACTGCGCCGCGTTATAACGCTACACTTGACTGAAAAGCAATTGATAGAAAAAAAATTACCATCGCTTGATGTGGTGATATAGATAGCTATTATAGAAGTATGCTAAATCAAATCTTAAATACGTGTTATTGGCCGAGCTCACTATCATACGTAGAGGCCAAACTTGCTCTAAAGTATTTATTTTTTATATTTTAAACCGCATAATAAAATTTTTAAACCGCAACAAAATGTTGATGTGGCGTCCCCGTATTTCCGGAACCAATTGTGGCGATGTTTAAATCACATCCACACGCACCATCTGCATAGGAGGGCCCAGATGTTAGTGACGTATGCGTGCATGGAATGTAGTGATTACTAAAAAACAATACAGGTAAGTGATACTTAAAACATATTTTATTTAAATTAATTTCTAAAATCATCATGAAAGTCCAGATGCAACCATATGAAGCCACACTCTGTCACCGTAAACATCTGCGAGCCATTACAAATCATCGCTGGTCACGTACCACACAATCTAATATCAAACTAAACACTTTGCAAACTACGTAACATCGAGCCACTGTCTGTGACGGGAGCGCAATAGCGATGGCCAGTGGTTGGACATATTCTTCGAATACCATGTAAATACGCCTGCTCAGAAAGCGCTAGAGTCTCCAGTGTTAGGTCCCAACATGCATCAGACAGACCAAGGATTGCAGAACATCGATATGCTAAGGGCTTTGCGATCAGAATTAAAGGAACGTAATCCATGACCACTAAAGAGGAGAACAAGTGCACATATTGATGCAAGGCATCGATGGTAAGTAGCGTGCCCGGAGGGTATTATAATTCTGAGAATAAACTCAACTGTTTCATGAAAAAAAATGAAGTTATATAAAGGCATACAAGCCACTCATGAAAAAAATATAGGCGGACAATACCACAAAAGAAGGAATATTTCTTGCAAAATATATGGGCAGTATTAGCTATGGGCTAGGAAAAGCAGCTTATATGTTTGGTCAGTCCATCAATTTTTCCATCCATTTTCTCCAGGCCAAACTCCTTAACAAAGAGAGGAACAGACAAAATTAAGAGCACCCAGTCATGAGAAAATTGCACTAATGCATCAACAGAGAGCAACAGATCAAATTTGGGTCATTAGGTATCAACAACTTGTAAAGACAAAGAGATCAACAGAACTGGCAATCCAGTACAGACCCTGACACCCATTCAAACATATTAAAGAAGACTGTAAAGAATATTTTAAACCTAAATCTTGATACCTTCTTAAACAGACGTGAAGAGCTTATTACCCGGAAATAAATTGGTGAAATATACACTGCAATGCTAGTGAAATGCACAAAACAAGTATATTTTTGATGCAATACAGGACCCCGACCCGGCCAATACTGTGAACCTAGTTATCGCCAACGAAAATGATATAGTAGAAACCATTCTGACTGAAGACCCAGTGGGAAACAGCCACAACATCGTGATCTGTTCATTTAGCTATCGTATCCATGTCACATATTAAACGATATCTTTACTGGAAACAGTGACAAACTATTAAATCAAATATTTTTGCCCGACAAAAAGGGCAAAATCGGCCTCAACCGTTGTAATGATGGCGATCTTGTTGACCATATGTACAAATGTTAGGGTATTAGCCTGATAATTCAGGTTCTACCAGTACATGCGGCTAATAATATGGGATATATAGAAATATTTTCACATTAATATAATACATATTTGGTGGTATAATTATTACAATATTTCGCACAGCACGAGAACATAGTGAGTTCTACATGGTCTTATGTTCGAAAACTGGCTACAAGGCATGTAGAGATATTCAGGTACCGAATATAGTACATTATTGGAATTTGATAATGGTGTGCTACTACTAAATTGCATATGACGAAATTACCGTATAGTAAAAAAATTTAAAACCTTTGATACTTTATTAGCGTATTCATATACATATCTAACCATATGGGTGAACCTCTGGGGTCGAACCCATTGCAAACAGTATGGTACAGAAAATCGTTGATCTGACAGAATTTGTGCCACTTTTCGGCATGGAATTGTGTACTATGAAATTACGTTCCTTTAGAATTTTTTTTAATTCGGAATACAACTAGCATATATCCTATAAGTGTTTGTGGGTGAAATTCTTGTGGTGAACGTATTGCAATGAAAACCATGAATTAGCCTAAGTTTGAGCTTATTTACGTTACGAAGTTTTTAAATCTCACTACGTCGTAAGTCGTAAGCGTATGCCTATACCTACCTAAACATATGGGTGACATATTGGGCCGAACCCATTATGAGCGATATGTCAGGACATATCTACACCTATCTGAATGTGATGAATGTGAACCAACCATATTACAATGGGTCCATATGGCGAATATGTAACTACATATTACCAAATTACTTGATGGTAGAATCGTGCAAAAGCAGGAGTACATATCCAGTTATATACAGCTTTATGTAAAAAAAATGATTACAAAACGAGAACTGAGATTCTAATACCGAATATAGTAAATTGTTGGCATTTGACAACTGTCTGTGGCTGCTGAATTGAATATTACGAAATTATTACGTGGTAGAAAACTCAAGATTCATTAGCGTGTCCATATCGCTATCTAACCATATCGATGAAATTATGTGGCTACACCTATTGCAGACAGCTAATAGTAGGGCATTTAAAACATGCAGATCTGCCAAAATTGGAACGAATTTACGCGATGAAATCGCATACTGCAAAATTACTTCACGGTCAAATTTTTTTCAATTCCCAATATAACTATCATATTCAAATCCCTCTACGTCTATGTGAGCGAAGTTCTGGAGCCGACCATATTACATACAGACAGGGCACCGAAAAGCACGAAAAAACCCCAACATTTAAGCCAATCTTTGCCTGATAAAATTATTTCATCTAGAATTTGTTAGATTCGGAATATACCTAGTATATTAAGGCTCAAGTCTATGTATGTGAAATTATGGGCCTAAACATACTACAGACAATAGGGCACTGAAAACTGTGAATCACCGGAGATTTAGCAAATTTTCGGTATGAAATTGTGCACTACGAAATTACTTCATGGTAAAAAATTTTTTAACCTCAATCCATTACTTCACTAGCGTATTGATATACCCATCTAACCATATGGTTGAAACTCTGTGGCCGAATTTCCTGCAGACGTTCTTAACTTAGCAAATGCATAGGCCCACACGTTCGGTTGATTTCTGTATTCAACAATCTGCTACAATATGATTGACAGCAGTTTTGACTGGAAATTTGGAACATTGGTAGTCTATCAATACTGCTACATAATTGCATGGAACTACTTTTATCGGGTTTAGTGAGTGGGGGGGGGGTGGTACGTGGGGACATGGATTTATTCCCACGGATGGATTAAGGACAAAAGGATACTACTGATAATCACATATCCATTATTCATTCGTATCCCGCGAGTTCTCTTTCGATACGAGATCGGGAAATGTATCTCGTATGTAGGGGCCTATTGAGTAGCCATTGACGTAGTGATTTCCACCAGAATATGGTGGTAGAGAGAATTGAAACTTAAAAGGGCACGAGTGCTACTCTCTTTGTAGCAGATAATATTAATTCACTTAAAACGAGATGATATAAAGCTTATAGTAGTCTATATGACAAGTAGTTAACGGAAAATAGTCCCTCTGAATTCGTCGTAAAATTCAAATCTGTCGCGCACAAAATAAATGAGGTCATTAATTTGGTGACGTTGCATAGATGCTGACATCGCACGAAACACTGAATGGATCGAGTCGATTTTAATGGCTGAGGTTAAGACGATCGCAAAATCAACACGATCCAGTGTTGCTTTTACAGTCCGCTACGGAGATAGACTGGGTCCAGGTCTGTCTGGTATCTGAAGTTGAGTCTGTGTACCAGTCTAGTCGTTGTGATAACGTAAGATGACCGATCATTACATTAGAGGTGTAGTTTTGAAGAAGCCAAGCCTTTATTTTTAGATGGATCCATTATTGTTAGCGAACTCTGTCTACTTTTTCGCTCTCTACAATATTATTATGCATGTTTTTCTTTTGAAATTTACCACACAAATAGTACGCCTCAAGACTGTTTGTAACAAGTCTGTAATTTTTACCCTATCCCGAATGCAACAAATGTGAATAATACTATAATACAATACGGGAAAGGTTAAACAGACATGGTGCATCATCGTCGTCCTCATAATTTATTAACCCTGTATTACCTAAATTGAGTCAAGAATAAAAAAAAAATTTGCTTATTGAGTGCCTATTTGCAGGCCAATAGACGACTGTTTTGAAGAGTTACTATTGGAATGACTGGCTCAATTATCGAGCCAGTCATTTTAGTGGTGAATTTTCAAAAATTGTCTTCTCTTGAACTGCAAATTAACGTCCTCAAGATCACTGTAGAGGCCGGTTTTGGCGGCCTCCTCATGAAAGGGTTAAAATACAATAAGAGTCTGTCTGGTATCCGAAGTTGAGTCTGTGTAACAGTCTAGTTGTCGTGATACCGTAAGAAGATGACCGGTCATTACATTAGAGGTGTAATTTCGAAGAAGCCAAGCCTTTATTTTTAGATGGATCCATTATTGTTAGCGAACTTTGTCTACTTTTTCGCACTCTACAATATTATTATGCATGTTTTTCTTTTGAAATTTACCACACACATAGTACGCCTCAAGACTGTCTGTAACAAGTCTATCTCGAATGCAACGAATGTGAATCATACTATAACACAATACGGAAAAGGTTAAACAGACATGGCACATCATCGTCGTCCTCATAATTTATTAACCCTGTTTTACCGAGAGTCAAAAAAAACCGCTACGGAGATAGACTGGGTCCAGGTCTGTCTGGTATCTGAAGTTGAGTCTGTGTACCAGTCTAGTCGTTGTGATAACGTAAGATGACCGATCATTACATTAGAGGTATATAATTTTTTTTTACTCTCGGTAATACAGGGTTAATAAATTATATATATATATATATATATTTGCTTATTGAGTACCTATTTGCAGGCCATTAGACGACTGTTTTGAAGAGTTACTATTGGAATGACTGGCTCAATTATCGTCTCTTGACCTGCAAATTAACATCCTCAAGATCACTGTAGAGGCCGGTTTTGGCGGCCTCCTCATGAAAGGGTTAAAATACAATAAGAGAAGATGATAGGCTTACATGGATTGTCGTTGTCGTTGCGATACTTAATACAGGTCTATGATAGCAGCAAGTAGGTGGGTAGTGTGGGTGGGCTATCAGTCAAAGTATTAAACAGATATTCGTATAGTTGTCTTTATCTGAGATATTGAAATTTCGGTGTTAAACATTCTAAAGGATTTTGCTAGAAAAACACACAATTGTGCCCAAGTAAGTCACATCTTGGTGGCGGTTGCTTGAAATTACTTCCATACGGCTAACGTTAGTCAATCAGTCACTGAATCCGGATGGTTTATTAATACATTAATACCGCGCTCGTGTTGGTATCGATGGATCTCTGAGCTTCTTGACTGTCAATTTCCGGAAAACTATACAGGTAAGGTGTTGACTATTTTGAAACCAATTTGACTGGGTGCTGTTGCTGCTTGTGGCAGTAACATCGCCCAGTCAAATTAGTTTCAAAATATTCACCAGCATGTTTTGTAAATAGCAAAGACACACAATTCGTACAACGTGTCGGACTATTAAGCATTTAAGACGGACTAAATCGAGTCAGTCATAATTACGACGTCATCCTATACGTCACGTCGTTGATTATGGCATCATATGACGTAATATGATGGATAGACAACAAGAAAATGCCCATTAACAAGTGGTATTAATTATCCTCCCTCCATCAGAGGACGAGTATATTGTATTCAGGGCAACAATCTGTGATTGGCCTTGTTAAAATATGTGACCTATAAATATGGGTGGTCTCTTAATACAAGTGGTCCATATTGTGTGGGCCACACATTACCAAGTGGTATTAGCCATGTAATGCTCAATTTGCTCATGACAATTTCAATAGAGATCCATTTCTAGGTATGCCACGCCTATTTCTAGCTAAGCTCCACCACTTTTTGCGTGTTGGAATCGATGCATATATATATAAGCTGCATAATGAACTCCCAGACTTCCAATTTCAAGGTAACTATACAGGTAAGCTGATGACTATTTTGAAACTAATTTGACTGGATACTTTTAAAGGTTTGCTGCCTCTGGCTGCAACACTGCCAGGCCAAATTAGTTTCAAAATATTCAACACGATGTTGATTAAACAGTAAAGACATACAATTCGTACACTTGCCGGACTATTCAATGTTCATGACTTAGATCGATACGCCATTAATTTACACATTTTGGATTGTGACATCAGCCTGTATATGACGTAATAGATTATGACGTCATATACTTCAGCTACAGATCGAATCCAGCCATTATCATAGAAAATGACTGTTGAATAAATAGCAAAGACATACAATTCGAACAGCATCTAGTCACATTAGTTTCAAAATATTCAACAGCGTGTTGATTAAATAGTAAAGATGTGCAATTCGCATACTTGACCGGCTATTCAATGTTCCTGGTGGAGCTAGATACGTCATTCATTACACATTTTGATTGTGACGTCTAGCTACATCTGACCTAAATAATTATGACGTCATATATTGCAGAAACAGATCAGAAAAATCCATTATCATAGAAAATGTCTAATTGCCGTCCAACAAACCATTGTGGTTTTTCTTTTGCAATTTACTACTGGAATTATAGGATCGGTTATCCAACCAGTCATTCCAGCAGTAAACTTTCAAAACAAGTTCTCCGGTGGGTAGCTAATGCAAATGGACATTTCTCACGATCACTGCAAGAAGCCAATTGTGGTCAGTTTGATAGAGTGCTAAAGTCGACATATAAGAGACAGTCATCCAGCAAAAGAAGAGTACTTATTTAGAGTAGTTATTTGGAGTTCCGTTGGCTGTTTATTAAAATAATTAAGCGGTCATCGCAGAGCCAACTCTATTACAGTCGGACCAGAACAAATAAGAGAACTCGCCACGAATCACGCGCACGAAGATAATAATTATGAGATATCCAGCAATCAAAAAATAGAGCCGTGTCTTCGCGCCGAGAATGATTCTCTAGCTCTCGTATCGACGGAGATCTCGCGAGACACAGCCCCACAATCCCCTGCGCGAAATGGCCGCACCTATAGGCAATTCTAGACAGCAATAAATAGAAGCGTGCCCATGGAGCGGGCACGCAAAGAGCCTAAAGGAAGACACAGTGAAACGGTTAAAGAAAAACTGATTGTAGCTGAACGAAATTTGTACTTCTTCAACTGCCGAACACAGTCACTCATCATCATCATCATCATCATCATCATCATGAATTAATTAAAACAACAACACATTATCAACTGTGCATAGTGATCAGCGTTATGCGCTCCTACTATAGCGGTTTGTTTGTCATCTTATTGAGAGATCCGATCTGTCACTCAGGTATATGACGTCATAATCAATTACGTCACGGGTAGGCTGACGTTGCACTCATAATGCATATGAATGGCGTATGGACAAAGTCAAAATAGTTTCAAAATGTGCAGGAGCTTACCTATATAATTAGTTGAAATTATTAATGCAGGTTTTAAAGTATATAAATCGACCCTAACACGCGCAAAGCATGGGGGCTTAATAGTCCTACACGTTGTACAAATTAATTTGACTGGGCGCTGTTGCTGCCATAGGCAGCAACATCACCCAGTCAAATTAGTTTCAAAATATTCAACAGCTTGCCTGTATAGTTTTCTGGAAATTGATTGTCAGGTTGATTGTCAGGAAGTTCAAAGATCGATCGATTCCAGCACGAGCAAGGTGTGGGTTGAGCTTAGCTAGTGCTGGGCGGGGCATAGCTAAATCTGGAACTGTGCATTGCCTTCAATGTGAGGACAGCAAGTGGACATCTTAAGATGGTATTGAGGCTGTTGCTATGGATATATGACAGTGTACAGCCTGTAGAAATACAGCATTCAAAGTGACTCCTATGCCTCAGCATGTTTGCAGAAGTTTGAGTTCCCAGGAGAGGCGGAAGAGGGGTGGGGCGTGTGGTGCTGTGGGGGTGGGGGGGGGGGGGTGGTGTGTGAATGCTGTAGCAGGCCTGGGGTCAGTTACATTTAAATGTAACTAGTTACAGTTACATTACACTATGGCAGTTACAGTTACATTTGTTGAGCAATGTAACTAGTTACATTTCAGTTACTTTGCATAATGTAACTAACGTTACGTTTCAGTTACATTAGTACTTTGACTGATAATTATTATGAAGGACTGTGAACATCAATGTCATCATAAAAGGTGTAATGTAGTCAACCAAATTGAGATATATAGTAGAAACAAAATACCACTATAACCACTGATATAATATACTGACAGAACTGAATCCATTTCAGATATAAAATATAAAACTTGCTGAATATTCTTTAATAAATTTGACTGAATTTTGTTGCTGCCATATGCAATAGCAAATTTCAATCAACTTGTTTACAAAATAATAAGACACTAAGTTAATTTCACGGCCTTCACGGATGTACATATATATCTCTTCCTGTAACCCTTTCAACCCAGACATGCCATATAACAAAAATTAATCTTATTGTAAGAAATAATTGGTTGAATGTTTTGAAACAAATTTGACTGAAAGCTTTGCTACCATATGTATCAACATTTTTCAGTGAAATCAGTTTCAAAGTGTTCAACAGATTTCCTTAGAGCATTGACTTTCTATGATAAGATAATCCGTCATCTACCATGGGGCAATATAACAGTTTCCGGTGAAATTAACTTCAAAATGTCCATCAGCTTTGATGTTTGCTTGATTTCAAATAGGAATTTAAATGTTTTGAAAATAATTTATTAATTTCATTAGTTGCAATGGCAAATTGATTCCGATCAGATAATCTGCTGAGTACTTTATACTTGCTACATTTGTAATTTTACTTTCAAAAGCTGTTGCTTCATATGGCAGCAACAGGTTTTTTTGGTTCAGATCAGTTTCTAAATGTTCAACAGCTTTCCAGCACACTAGTTTCATTCCACAGCCTTTATAAATTTGTCTGCTATACCAAAATGGTTGATGGCTTGACTTTTATCAATGACATTGGCCTTTTGATCTTATGTGAATTGACCTTAACTAGAGTATAATTGCTGAGCAATAATGTCCTAAGCTGGCCTAATCAATAGCAAACAAAGAAAAGAACAGGCCATGCTGTTAACACATACTGTGGCAGATTTTAACTTTCTTTACAATTCAACATTTGCTGTTTTTAATCCTTTTAACCCTTTAACACTAAAGCTGGACAAAATAGCTTTTGCAGTGGTTTTGAGAAATGACCCTGTTCAGGCAAATATAAGATATCTTTGAAAATTTACCACTGGAATGACTGGCTCAATAACCAAGCCAGTCATTTCACTGGCAAGTTTTCAAAAATAGTCTCATGGTCAGCAAATGGACATTTTCTATGAGAAAGCTAAAGTTTTCTTCAACAAATTTAAAGGTAACAGTTAATTCTTTAATGATTTAACACATAACTTGTTTCTAAGCTACATTGTAGATTAATATAAAAGCTGTATAAGATTTTGATTTTAAAAGGTTGTTGTTGCCTGATGTAGCAATAACATTCAGATTATCATTGCTAAAACAACATATATACAGATATAGAGTGAGTTAACCATTTAATGGTCAAGAAATGTCTATTTTGTAGGCTACAATATTGATGTTTGAAAATTTACCACTGGAATGACTGCCCCAATAATCAAGCCAGTCATTCCAATAGCAAATTTCTAAAATAAATATCACTGACGCTTAGAAATAAAGTTGTTTCCCATGGCATCAACATCTTCTAGTCAAATTAGCATCAACAGCTTACCTAAATGATTAAATTGAAATTGGTATTGGAGTGTCACGTGTATAACACTGGCTATGCAGCAAATTAAGAAAATTGTAATAAAGTTTGAAATGTAACTGAAGAGTAACTGAAATTTTGGTTGCTTTTGCAATGTAGCTGGTTACATTTCAGTTATAGTAACTAAAAAAAATCTTGAGTTACAAGTTATTTGAGTTACATGTAAAATGTAACTAAGTTACAGTCAGTTACAGTTACAAGCTACAGT
The DNA here is from genome assembly GCA_034401795.1 of Chaetoderma sp. LZ-2023a. Classification (NCBI taxonomy): domain Eukaryota; kingdom Metazoa; phylum Mollusca; class Caudofoveata; order Chaetodermatida; family Chaetodermatidae; genus Chaetoderma; species Chaetoderma sp. LZ-2023a. The sequence goes on from CM067367.1 coordinate 101,587,587, forward strand.
TACCTCAGCCCTGGGCTGTAACCCCACCATTTTTTATGAGTGTGGGGGCAGAAACCCCTCATTAAAATGGTCTTGTACTGTAAAAAACGCCTTCTCAGAGTCTCTAATTTTCAAAATTTTTCTTAGGGATCCCGGCTTCTCATATTATTTAAAGTAACTCTTTAAAATTTGATTAACACTGCACTAACATGACCTAAGTTGCAACCCCAACTTGACCATCAATACCACGATCAATTGGTAATGAAATATAAAAATTCTATGAGTGAAACGAATCTAAGTGCTTCTTTATTGGTCAGAACGCAAGAAATGTCTTCTCAGGTCATCTAAATTTCAAAATATTCTAGACAGGCCCTGTCCATTTCTTGCTAGGCCCGCCCATTTCTAGCTAGGCCCGCTCCGCCCACTTTACACGTGTTGAAATCGATTAGACGCCTGAATTCCCAGAATCTACATTTCAAGGTAACTATGCAAGTAAGCTGCTGAATATTTTGAAACTAATTTGACTGGAGGCTTTTTCTGCCCATGGGAGCAACCCATCCAATTAATTTCAAAATAGACAGCAAAATGTTTATTAAATTGCTAAGTATCATTTTATATATTTTATTTTAAATTATTAAATTGGCATGCAATTCTCACACTTAGTGAAGGACTTTTCTATTTTCATAACGGAGCTGTGCGTCGTTTTGATTTTGACGTTAGCTAATACGTGGCATTTTGATTATGACGTCAGATACTTGATTGACATATCTTCTCCCTATGTTCCATATTATGCATTGGTCGGCTGCTCTACCCTCTGATTTGGTCAGATTTGCATCATATAAGCCTATAGGTGAATCACACAAACATATTACACAATTCTCTTTCTGGAATAATGTTAATGTTGTCATGACCGTAGGATTTTGTTTCTTTAGAATATCACCCTGCCCCTCAATGGGTCCTAGAAGTTCAAGTTGACCCAAGTTTGGAGTTGGTACGAGTAGCACCATCATGATCTTGTAGTTGATGGGGAGGGAAGGAGGGGGAGGGAGGGGAGGGGAGGGAGGAAGGGACGGAGGGAGGGGGGGATGGAGGGGGAGGAGGGGAGGAGGGAGGGGGGGGGAGGGAGGGAGGTAGGGAGGGAGAGAGAGAGAGGAGGGGGGAGGGAGGGAGGGATGGAGAGAGAGAGAGAGGGAGAGAGAGGGGAGAGAGAGAGAGAGGGAGAGAAGGGGAGAGAGAGAGGGAGATAGAGAGAGGGGGGAGGGGGAGGGAGGGGGAGGGAGGGAGGAGGAGGGATGGAGGGAAGGAAGGAGGGGAGGGAGGGAGAGAGAGAGAGAGAGAGCGGGGAGTGAGGTGTGTGTGTGTGGGGGGGGGGGGGGGGGGGGGGGGGAGGAGCGCGTACGTGTCTGTCTGTACGGATATGTATCTTAAAAGCTGCTGATCTCATTTGATTAACTTTTAACAGAACACTGGAACTTAAGTAAACCATGATATTCAGACTGGCTGTGATTCGGTCAGTCGGTAGGTCGGTCTGTCCGGTGTCATGTTGGCTTAGTGCATGCATGTGTCTTGTAGGATTAAGGTATATAACATAGCAAAAGTATGTCAGTTTCACGCTTCATCCAGTTTCAGTTTCACGTTTATTACACTTAGGCTACAACTGTAGCATATGAGGTGTGCTTTACTTTTATACAGTTGCCGATAGAGATATATGTCCATTATACGCGATATAGCGATCAATAAGTTATAATAGTTAAATTTTATTTTATCATTATTAGTGTGACAGGATTGATCTAAAACAAGCAACATAGTAGCAGTTGTTGTTGTTCTTGTTGTTGTTGTTGTTGTTGTTTTTGTTGTTGTTGTTGTAGTAGTAGTAGTAGTAGTAGTAGTAGTAGTAGTAGTAGTAGTAGTAGTAGTAGTAGTAGTAGTAGTAGTAGTAGTGGTAGTAGTAGTAGTAGTAGTAGTAGTAGTAGTAGTAGTAGTAGTAGTAGTAGTAGTAGTAGTAGTAGTAGTAGTAGCGGTAGTGGTAGTAGTAGCAGTAGTAGTAGTAGTAGTAGTAGTAGTAGTAGTAGTAGTAGTAGTAGTAGCAGCAGCAGCAGCAGCAGTAGTAGTAGTAGTAGTAGTAGCGGTAGTGGTAGTAGTAGCAGTAGTAGTAGTAGCAGTAGTAGTAGTAGTAGTAGTAGTAGTAGTAGTAGTAGTAGTAGTAGTAGTAGTAGTAGTAGTAGTAGTAGTAGTAGTAGTAGTAGTAGTAGTAGTAGTAGCAGTAGTAGTAGTAGTAGTAGTAGTAGTAGTAGTAGTAGTAGTAGTAGCAGCAGCAGCAGCAGTAGTAGTAGTAGTAGTAGTAGTAGTAGTAGTAGTAGTAGTAGTAGTAGCGGTAGCGGTAGTAGTAGCAGTAGTAGTAGTAGTAGTAGTAGTAGTAGTAGTAGTAGTAGTAGCAGTAGTAGTAGTAGTAGTAGTAGTAGTAGTAGTAGTAGCAGTAGTAGTAGTAGTAGTAGTAGTAGTAGTAGTAGTAGTAGTAGTAGTAGTAGTAGTAGTAGTAGTAGTAGCAGCAGTAGTAGTAGTAGTAGTAGTAGTAGCAGCAGTAGTAGTAGTAGTAGCAGTAGTAGTAGTAGTAGTAGTAGTAGCAGCAGCAGCAGCAGCAGCAGTAGTAGTAGTAGTAGTAGTAGTAGCAGCAGTAGCAGCAGCAGCAGCAGCAGCAGTAGTAGTAGTAGTAGATTTAATTTTTGTCAAGCATTAGTTCTATGAACCCTGCTATTGATGACGCACTGGCACTAGGATCTAGCTCATCCATCATCTGGAATGTAATTTTACCGTTTTAAATATTTTTTCGACCTTAGTGGGGTCCGAACCCAGCAATTCTATGGCACCTTTTGCCTAGCGTTTGGGAGGCGTGTGCTCTATGACCAGATCAGCATCGAGAGGAAACCCCCTCTTTCACCAGACTGGCTTTCAATCACCCGTCTCACAAACATACGAATTGATTGGAATTTTGATGGTGTACATTCCAGATATTCTTACTTTTATATTTCTGAGATCCCTCCTGCTAGATCAATAGGCACTCGCAAGTATGTAGTTTTTATTACTGTCAAGGATTAGGTCTATGAACCCTATCTTTGACGACGCACTGGCACTAGGATCTAGCTCATTCCTCATCTGGAATGTAAATTTACCCGTTTCAATTTTTTCGACCTGAGTTGGGTTCGAACCTGACAATTCTATGGCACCTTTCGTCTAGCGTTTGGGAGGCGAGTGCTCTACCACAAGACCACCATCCAGAGGGCAGTACTCCTCTTTCACCGGACTGGCTTTCAACCACCCGTCTCACAACCATACGAATTGACTGGAATTTTGATGGTGTACATTCCAGATATTCTTACGTTTATATTTCTGATATCCCTCCTGCTAGATCACTAGGCACTCGCAAGTATGTAGTTTTTATTATTGTCAAGCATTAGTTCTATGAACCCTGTCTAGTTCATTCATCATCTGGAATGTAATTTTACCTTTTTCGATTTTTTCAACCCGAGGGGGATTAGAACCTGCATAATTGGAATATACCCTTAATTTTGTCATCTGTATAATTTCTTTCATAATAGTCAGGTACATATTTCATCCTTTCTATTTCATATCTCGGACATACGAAGAGGAAGTGTATTTCATCTTCTAGACCATTGCATAGTTCGCATACTCTCTCCATTCTATCCGTTCCCGCCCAGGTTTTGGCTTCACTTTGATGGTTGAGTGTTCTAAAATGGCACAATGTTAAAGCTTCTCTGGTGTCTAATTTCTTTAGGTATGTTTCAAATTTAAATTCCTGTTTTATTAGAGCGTAAAATGTCAACCTATTTGAAACGTTAATATCATATTTCCACTTGTCTATAAACAATTTCTCTAAGCATTGTCTGTTCTTTCGGGTTAATGTCTTCTAGGCTAAACATGTTACCATGTCCCGTTGAGTTAAAAATCATTTTAATATTATTTATCCATTTGATCTGTATATTATTTGTTTGCATATATTCTAATGCGGAAAAATAGAGGAGTGATGAAACTTTGTTGTATCCAGCATTGATTAGGCTTGCCCAATATCAGATCATATTGCACTGGACGGTGATTTTTAAGGGAACTTTGCTTAACTCGCCGTAGATACCTCGATTCTCTCGACCTTGTTATATGGAGTGGTTAGCTATTAAATGATCTTTACTCATCATCCACACTCTACCTTGATTCTCACTGATGCGACTGTCGTTTGCAGGGCATTGTCAATGAACCACTCGTCTTAGGAAAACGGCGTCATGTATCGTTATAACTAATGTATCGTAACCAATGAGTATAAGCAATCGTCTGTCATTACTGACCGCTTTGTAATGTTATGTAGCGCAGACTATGCTCGTTATAAAGGGTTATTAGCTCAGCTGGCCTGGAAGGCCAAGTGAGCTTATGCCATGGCGACCGTCCGTCCGTCCGTAGTCAGTCCAACCCTCGTCCATTGTCAGTCAACTTTTCATTTAAACGGCTTCTCCTCAAGAACCACTGGGCCGGTTTCAATTATATTTAGCAGGAAGCATCCTTAGGGCATAGGGATACAAGTTTGTTCAAAGAAAGCCGATCGGCCAATTTAGCCGGCGGCCATCTTGGATTTTGTCGGATTTTTAGAAACGTCCTTAAAAATATTCTCCGAAACCGCTTGTGGGATTGATGCAAATCATATGAAATATGATCTAGGACAAGAGCTGAACCAATTTTGTTCAAGGGAACTTGATTGACCAATGGTTCGGCGGCCATCTTGGATGACTTAGTTTTCGCGAAAACGACTTCTTCTCCAGAACCGGTAACGGGAGCGGGCCGAAATTTGGCAGACATGAGGGCCATCAAAGTTTGTTCAAGAGAAGTTGATCCATCAAAAAATATGGCCGCCGTAAGCCACTCAAAGTGTACCGTCTTTGCCGGCCATATTGGATTTTTTTATTTGATGACTTTATATATGTTTTTGGGTATTCTGATCTTAAATTTGCGATTTTCGAATTTGTTGAATAAACAGTTTGGCGATAATCGTGGATCAATTTCCCGCCAAAATCTCCCATACTAAAGCAATGGGAAATTTAAAATGTCTTCTCGAGAACCACTGACCCAATTTCAATGATATTTGGCAGGAACCATCCTTAGGGCATAGAGATTCAAGTTTGTTCAAGCAGAGTCTATCGGCCAATTTGGCCGGCGGCCATCTAGGATTTTTTCCGATTTTTAGAAATATGTTTTTAAATCTTCTCCGAAACAGCTTGGGGCATCGATCAAACCTCATGAAATATGATCCAGGGTAAGAGCTGAACGAAATTTGTTCGAGGGAACTTGATTTGCCAAATGTTTTGGTGGTCATCATGGATGACCTATTTTTCGCGAAAATCACTTCTCCAGAACTACTAAACGGATCGGGCTGAAATTTGGCACATATGATTGGGGCCGAAACGTCATTAAAATGTGTCCATGGAAAGTTGATATGTCAAAAAGACCATGTCCACCAAAATGGTTGAAACATGTATACCAGTTTGTCTGCAATGAAAAAAAAGTAAAAGACAGATTATTGACAGGAGAGTGGTGAGGGTTAATAGGTACAAGATGTATTCTGTAGAAATTTGTGAAATTAACTAATTCGAATGGGAGCTGCTGTTAGCCAGGTTATCTGTATAATGGATGAAGCTAAGCTTGCGCGATTTTTGTTTCTAGAAAAAGTGGAAATAAATGATACAAAAATAGGACGAAATTAGAACACATTTTCCTGCACCGAATTCTTACCAACCTACGTCTATGCTTAATGTATACCGTATATCCATCATGGCGGGAGTGAAATTATTAATTGGGACCGACTAAATATTGCGCATAGGTTAATAAACATTATTTATTTCATCAAAAATTTGAGATAAAATGTCGCCGAGAAAAAAATATAAATTACATGATGTTTCAGCTTCCCTTTGTATGACGAGTTTAGGTCATTATCAGAGTAACGCGAAGACGTTAATATTAGTACCCGGGGAGATACTGGGCAATCCACATACACAGGACGGGAGCTTTGAGTAGGTACAAGTGTAACGGCGTAAACTCATCCTATAGAGCAGTTTATAGTTGCTTTCAGAATGTACGATTTACATTTAAGAGTAATCAACAGAACGCAGTTCAAAATCAAACAACCTGGAATGCTGTTGCTTTATTTTCTTTAATTTGACATGACAACCGAATCAAAAAGGAAAAATTATTACACCGCCTGAAATTGCTAACCCTAAAATTAAAAAGAATTATGTTCACTGATTGCCTAACACTCTGGAACTAAGTATATAATTGGCATTTCACGACAGACTCAGGGTCTGCAGCGAAAGAAAGAAAATTCTTTGGCGATTCGATGGAGTAACTAGCTGGTTTTCTCAGTTACCTCGCTATTGTTAGCTTGTTTATCGTAGCACTTCGTGTTGTGATTAGTAATTATTCGGACGGCGGGATATAAACACAATGAACACAGGCGTGAATCGATTATAATTGTACTCATGTACTGATAAAATGCGACGGAAAAGTACACATTTCAGATTTTAAAAAAACATGAAATGTTTGACGATTTTCCGATTTTCCTCAATTACATCGTAAAAATCGCGATTTTAACAATAAATCGAACTTCACGATTAAATCGAACAATCGCGCAAGCCTAGATGAAGCCAGTTTTAGATATGCCCGGCCCATCTCTAGCTAAGCTCCACCCACTCTCTGAATCTGAATTACCAGAAAACTATGCAGGTACGGTTGAATATATTGAAACTAATTTGATTGGGCGCTGTTGCTGCCTATGGCAGCAACAGTGTCCAGTCAAATTTGGTTCAAAATATTCAATAGAATATTTATTAAATATTAGAAACAATTCGTACAACTTGACTGACTATTAAGCATTTGTGACGAGCTTAATTACGCCATTCATGGCGTAATTGATTATAACGTCAGCCTACACGTGACGTAGTTGATTATGACTAAATGTAGGGCATGGGTAATAATAAGTACACGTAGGTCTGACACTCGCTGGACATTTCACAGATGGGGACATGGCAAACTATTCGCCGGAATTGGTGCTACAGACGAAGAGCGTTCAAACGGTACACGTTTTTGTGCATTGCCGCCGTGATGTGTATGCTTGTTGTCATCCTTGTAGTCGAGCCGCTGCTGAACTGCTCGGAACAGAAAACCAGAGATGCCATGCAACAAATGGTGAGTGTATGCCTTAAAATACAGTTAATACTACTTGAGATGTCATCTGTGTTTCCAAGGGCGGGTCCACAGAAGATGGCCATGCAGGGGGTCAAGACAACCCTTAGAAAAATCAGTGTGCCCTGCCATGCAGTTACATTAATGCAAGCAAGGAGAAATTTATCCTGTGCAAAAATTAATATTAGCTCACCAGGCCCGAAGGGCCGAGTGAGCTTATGCCAAGACGACCGTTCATCGTCCCTCGTCCGTCCGCCCCTCGTTTGTTCATCAAATCGCTTCTCTCTTTAACGGTTTGAACGATTTCAACCAAATTTGGGTGGACGGATCCTATGTTGGTACCCTCCAGAATGTCTATTCACAATTTTGTTTGGTCAATTTTCTGGTTGAAAGTCTTAGATTTTATGAGAAATTTACCAGAAGTTGTCAAAAATGCTACTCCTCCTTAGCTGCTTGACAAGATTCAGACAAATTACGCTAGACGCGTTCTACATAGCGGTAGGCTCTAGAACTTCTATTCAGAATTTTGATTGATAAATTTTTTGGGTGAAAAATCTTAAATTGTTTTAAAAAATTACCAAAGATTGTCAAAATGGTACTTCTCATTAGTTGCTTGAAATATTCCAACCAACCTTGGCAAGAGGGACCTTATCGTGGTAGATTCCAGAGCTTCTATTCAAAATTTCGATTGGTCAATTTTTACCGCTTGGCGGATTTCAACTTAATTTGGAAGGAAGGACGCTATGTGGGTAGGCTTCAGACCATGTATACAGAATTTTAATGGGTCAAAATGATTTTTGTGAAAATCGTAGATTTTATGAAAAATTTGTCGAAAATTGTCAGAACGTTACTCTTCATTAATCCCTTGGCGGGTTTCAACTTAATTGGGCTGGATGGACTTCTGAATGGTTGGGGGGTTTTTTCGGCCGCCCTCTTGAACTTTCCTTAAAATGACTGGAATTCGTGTAAGATGTTACTCTGTTTGGGCGATTTCAACAAGACCATATAGAGCGGTAGGCTTCAGAACTTGTATACAGAATTTTGGTTGGTCAAATTTTCTGGTGGTCATCTTGGATTTTCCAGAAGTCCTTTGCAACGCTACTCCACCTTAATCAATGGCTAGATTTCAATGAAATTTGGGTGGAATAATCCTATGGTGATCGCCTTGATGAGTTGTAATGAGAATTTTAACAGTAGATTTTTTTCGACTGGCATCTTAGATTTTCCAAACAATTTCCAGCAGCGTGTAAATCGCTACCACTACTTAATCAACGGATAGATTTCAACCAACCGTTGGTGGAACAATACACCAAAAAATAGGCTTCAAGAAATCAAATGAGAGTATTGATTGGTCAATTTCCTTAGCGGTTATCTTGGCTTTTCCGGAAATTATCCATCATGTCTATTTAAATGCAAATGGTTCAAATGCTAATGGTCCAGGTGAACGTCACATGCCCTTGGGACACTTATTAGAACGTTATTAACACTGTTTCATATTCCATCACCATTTGCTACTAAAAGCAGTTATAACTCAAGTACTGGCAGAAAAAGCTTGTGCTTGATAAGGAAGCTGGTGTTTGATAGGGAAACTGGTGTTTGATAGGGAAGCTGCTGTCTGATAGGGGCGCCGGGGTTTGCTCAAGATCCTGAGAACATCGTCGTGTCGTG
>CM067367.1:101596969-101735097 GCA_034401795.1 Chaetoderma sp. LZ-2023a
GCTGGTGACGCACTTGTACCATAGACTTCCACCACCAAAATCCTTCACTCTATCACGATGGATATTTTCAAGCTGGCCTGACTGGGAGCTGTTGATGTTTATGGCAGAAACGTGTTCCGGTCGGGTCTATTTCAAAATGTTCAACAGTTTTCCAGTACAGTTAAGTTGAAACTGCGATACTGGTAACTCATAGTTCGAAGGGTTAATATGAACGTATGGGCATTGTTATGCAGGCCCTATAAGCATGTATATATTCATAGCGCATTATATAATTAACTGCATATATTCTATCTCCACTGTCAAAACAAATTGCCTAGTTATTCACTTCCTCAGAGCATAGGCTTCCCACAGCTAGCATAAAATAAACATAATTTAAACTACTGTGTTATATGTAAAATAGCTCTGCTGCCATACATATTGTATGTAATAACTGTTCCCCCATATGATATTGTAATAGTCTGGGAGAAATAAAGTCAACTTGAACTTTGACCTTGGTAAAAGTGTGCTATCGAGCAGCTTCAATGGCCCTTTCCATTTTAGCTATGTCCCACCCATCTCTAGCTAAGCTCCACCCACACCACACTCGCGTTGGGGTCGATCGATCTCTGAACTCATTGACCATCAATTTCCAGAAAACTATACAAGTAAGCCATTGAATATTTTGAAACTAATTTTGATTTGGTGCTGCATATGGCAGCAACGGCGTCCAATCAAATTAATTTCGAAATATTCAACAGTATGTTTATTAAATGGTAGAGACATACAATTCGTACAACGTCTCGGACTATTAAGAGTTAAAGACATTATATAGACTCATTTATGACGAAATGATAGATAATTTATTCACAATAGGCTATCGGCCATTGAGTGTACAACATATTATATATGCATGACGGATACCTTATAGTATTACTAGACAAGATTAAATTAGAATATATTTACAACAATATTTCATAGAGAAATTATTCCCACACTTCTATTCGTTACCCATTTATCAATAATCTCCTCGTTTCCACAAGACAGCAAGAGAGGAACAAACAGTGAGACCAGGGACATGTTCGCGAACGGATCGTAACCCATACCGGCACAACCACGTTGGAGAGTATGACGTCATAATCTATTATGACGTCATAATGACTCCTAGGCAGAGCTAGACCAGGCGCAAGCCACGACCCCTCCCCTCCGTGAACGGCCCCAGGTCGACGAGATAATCATCAACCCCTAGAGAAATTGATCAACAACCATTCGTCCTTTTGCCTTGTTCTCATAATAATTATGACGTCGTCCTACACGCCGCTTAGCTGATTATGACGTCATATGACGCCGTTACTCTGGAAATGTCTATTGGCAGGCGACTGGTAGTGCAGCGGTTAAAAGAAAAATCGTGCATTTCTGGACAAACGTGTGAAATTTGGCACAAATGTCCGTTAAGATATGAGGATTCATTTAAGAGGAGGTATCCATCGCTATCACCATGGTAACAGGCTGCAATCTTGAATTTGAAGATGGCCGCCGTGAAAATCATTTTACGCTAGCATTCCAGCTTCTACATGACATAGAAACCAGATCTCAGTGTCTAAACCACCATTTTCGGGGCCAAGGAATCCATATCGATCATTGATATTGTCATAATATGACCCTAAGAGGAGGTATCAATCACTATCACCATGGCAACCGGGCACCATCTTGAATTTTTCAGATGGCCGCCATAAAAATCAGTTTACGCTACTAATTCCGTTTCTAGCTGACTTAGAAACTCGATCTCAGTGTCTAAACCACCATTTTCGGGGTCAAGGGATCCATATCGATCATTCGCATTATCATAATATGATCCTAAGTTTGATTTCCAAGACGGCAATCAACTAAAAACATGTAATCTCCGATAGCTAAGGTCATCATAATCTTCCAATATCTGCCTAATATATTTAACATTTTTTTTAAATATTCTTCTCTTTTTTTTCTCTTTAGATAATCTTACATATGACTTAATTATCATTATCATCATCATCACCATAAATAGTAGCAAATTTAGTTTTTATAATGATTGCACGAGTAGACTGGAATTGACCATTTAGTGATTAGGCTGATTACGTAATAACACAAATTAAATGTAAATATGAGTACGATTTTAAGTAATTAGACATACATTTTATATTTTGGAACTAGTACTGACCATTAACATATATACAGCTATGTACCACTAAACAACGTTGACAATCAATAATCCTTTATTAAGCTAAAAAGAAAAAGTGAAACGCACAAGATACGAGTCTCAAGTGCGATTTACAAGATCGCTATCACATTTAAATTAGAATACTAGGATTATCAGTCATTTATGTTCTCAAAATATGAAAATCATTTATTAATTCTTGTCTGATTACGTAATAACACGAATTAAATGTAAGATATGAATACGATTTTAAGAAATTAGATATACATTTTATATTTATGGAACAAATACTGTCTATTAACATATATACAGCCATGTACCACTGAGCAAAGTTAACAATCAATAATGTTTGAGTAAACTAAGAATAAACTAGATTGATCGGTCGATGGCGCGTCATCGCAAATCCCCACGTTTACCGAGGACGGAGCCAAATATAAACGTCCTTTTGCACTCGGCAATCATATGGGTAACTTACAGTTTATCGCCGTTTTTATTTGCTATGTATGTCAATGATCTTGATGAAGAATTGGTTAATGGAGGGGTTGAAGGTATAGATTTAATATTGTTGAAATTGTTTTTAATTTTATACACCGACGACATTGTTCTTATGTCAGAAACACTATCTGGCATACAGAAGCCACTTGATGTTTTACTTCAGTATTGTAACAGGTGGCGTTTAACTGTTAATGCAGAAAAAACGAAGGCTTTTTAAGGGCGAAAAATAAGTTCGAATATTAAATTTAAGTATGGACTGAAGGATATTGAAATTGTAAAAGAATTCAAATATTTAGGTATTGTCTTGAGCACAACATTGACGCAAAAATGTCTAGCTGAACAAGGTCGAAAAGCGATTTTTGCTCTAAAGAAACATTGCTCTAAGTTCGCAGGTCTAACACCAAGCCACCTATGTACCCTCTTTGATAAGCTCATCCTCCCAATTCTCTGTTAGGGTTGTGAAGTCTGGGGATTTCACACAGCCCACGACGTGGAGAAATGTCATTTACACTTTTGTAAGCAGCAATTAAGTATTAAACAATGTACGCCTAACTCAGTCGCGTACGGCGAATTAGGCAGGACCTCGCTATATTTGAACAGGGAAATTAGAATTGTAAATTACTGGTTTAAGATACTGAACTGTCAGCCTAATAGGTTAATAAGAATGATGTATAATGTTTTATATAATGTATGTATGTATGTATGTATGTCGGATTTATATAGCGCCAATTCCAAATGACTCTAAGAACTGGGCGAGCCAGTTCAGAGATTTGCTATATAGACGAGGGTTTAATGATGTTTGGCTATTACAGGGAAGCAATGTAAACAAAAATATCTTTATTACGGATTGAAAAGGTAAGCATAATTAAACACAGACAAGCATTAATTAAAATTAGTACGGGAAGCCATACATTGCATGTAGAAACAGGCAGCTGGCACAGACCAACACCCACGCCACTGTCTGAGAGAATCTGTACTTTATGTAACCTTGATATAGAGGATGAATACCATTTTATACTAATATGTCCAAAACACAATGATTTAAGAAGATCTTTCATTCAGCCCTATTACTATAAGAGGCCAAGCGTTTTTAAACTTATAGAATTATTACAATCAGAAAATGACACAATCTTGAAAAAAATTAGGAGCCTTTCTTTACCATGCTTCTTTGAAGATTTGGATGAGGCTGTGCGTGCGTGCGTGCGTGCGTGCGTGCGTGCGTGCGTGCGTGCGTGCGTGCGTGCGTGCGTGCGTGCGTGCGTGCGTGCGTGCGTGCGTGCGTGCGTGCGTGCGTGCGTGCGTGCGTGCGTGCGTGCGTGCGTCCGTATGTGTGTGAAGGGTAGGGTGGGGTGGGGTGGGGTGTGTGGAGAGGGAGGATCAATGAATCAAGATTTTTTTTTTATTTTCGTACTTACTAGTATGAACCTCCGTCCACGCTGTAATTATTAGATTTCTGATTCGTTAATGATAGAAATATAAGGAGGCGGCGCATGCGGGCGGACTTGATTGGTTTAGACTAGCTTTTGTACATATATGTGTTTCATCTGGGATCAGGACATAACCTGGCACCACTACCTTGGAACTCTTCTATGTTTATCAATAACGACCAAAACAGTTACGTAATTTACGTTAGCCCTATACTGGTGAAGCCGGTCAAAGACGGCTTCCTTTATGGTATTGAGAAATGTCGACTTGCAGACCGATGGAATGATGTCTTTTGGGGTTTATCCTTTGAATGCATTGCAGCGGTAAATCTTCAGAAGTATTATTCGATCGGTCAGCAAATGGACGTACGTACCAGTGAGAAACGGCAATTTTCTTGATCGATTTTAGTCGCTAAACTGTTGAAGGCACGTGTTCATGTCTACTTTGCCTATTGTTATAAGACGACTTAGATGAGCCAGTAAAATTTTTAATGCTAAATTGTGTATCATTAAGCTCTGTACTGAGATGCGTGCTCATCTTCATCGCTTTGTGTTTGAAACACTAGATAGAACGCTCGATCATTCACAGGCGTAGTTCGAAGTGGTCGTGTTAGCGCTGGATAGTTGATCCGCAGCGACGACATAGTATAGTATGACGTCGCTTTGCATTGACTCTCTAGCGTGAACGTTCGGTTAGAATATTCTAACCCTATAATGTATAAAATCTTTCATAAAATTTAAAGAAAGATCAAGAAGAGAAATATCGCATAATCTATTGTATAGTGTACATATTTGGACTTTAGGGATAATCAACGCATTTATTAATTTATTGTGTATGAACGTATATAATAGCTGACCGTCATTGTAGGTGTATATACTATGTACACTCAAGGGCCTATGGCCTAATGTGGAATCAATAAATCAAATCATATCAAATTTGGTTGAATTTCGTGCAATACTGTCAGACGTGTTGCATTACAATCAATTTCATGACATTTTGACCCCATCCCTGGGGGCGGGGCCAAATGCAAATGTGCTCATCCACGCCACATTGATATGGGTAACTCACATACCACATTTTGTTGAATTTCATCAAAAGGTTCCGGAGGAGATGTGTTAAATCAATTTCCGCATGTTAAAATTTGACCTTTTGACCCCTTCTCCCGTCACCTGGGGGTGGAGCAAAGGTTAAGTGTCCTCTTGCACTCCACAACCATATGGGTAACTCAGATATCAAATTTGGTTGAGTTCCATCTAACGAGTTCAGAGGAGTTGCGTTACAACTGATTTGACCCTTTGACCACTGCCACCCCCCCCCCTTCCCCCTGGGGGCGGAGCCAAATCTAAATATCGTCCTGCAAAGCGGAATCATATGAGTAACCCACATACTCAATTTGATTTAATTCCACCCAATGGTTTGGGAGAAGATAGCGTGATGGACGGACGGGCAGGCGGACAGACGGGCAGACGGGCGGAGGCGATTACAATATCCCCGACGTTTTTTTAAAACGTGGGGATAAAAAAGGAAACGTGAAATGCATAAGACAAGAGTGTAAAAGGGGATTCACAAGATCGCTATCACGATGTCCTCCCTCAAATTAACATTACAAATATCCATCGCATAACAGGGGCGCTTCGCATTGTCGGGAAAATTCAAACACCACCACATGCTCCTCTACACTGACAGAGCTCAGTGTACTGTAGGCTTGACGACCGACATTTACACTGATGCTTACATCCCTTCTTACAGCCGCAGTGAACAAGTTCATAACATGACGTCGATGTTTCGTTTAATTCAGTCCAGAATGGTTTCCACCCACCCTCGCTTGAAGACCATCCCCAGAGTTCAGGATTTGGGAGCTTGAGAGCTGTAATTAAGACCTGTGACCACACATAACTGGCCTGATAAATGGCACTTTTACATGTTGGAACAAGGCAGCTTTGTTTGGAGGAATGTTCACAATGGTATGAGATCCCTGAGCAAAGAGATACTTCCTTGCTTCATCTATGTTACGCAATGCACATGCTCTGCTATACATCACGATAATGAACCTTTCTAGTTCATTCGTAGATTCAGAATACACCTCGTGCAGCATCGACGATAGAGCAAGAAAAGCATCAGTGACTTCTGGACATACTGTCCATGCTGACCATGCTGACCATGCTGACTTTTGTCTACGCCCGAGGAAACCAGATACAGTGTCGCATCCTCTTATGGTATGGAAAAACATCAATGTTCAAAACATCATTTCCTAGCACCTAACTTTGCTGCAATGGCATGTTTAGGAATATGGCGATAGTGCGATTCTACACCAAAGCTAATCCATAGCTCACCACGTCCAAGTGCATTGAAATGCCCTACTGACAAGACAACCACATCCATATCAATTGTGCGAATCACAACTGTTCCAAGTTCCGGTTTTGAACAATGGCCGGCATGTAACAACATACGTGTATCTGCCTCCTCATGACTGCAATGTTGAAGATAGTCCAGATCACCAATGTCAATTTGATTTGCAATCGCAAAAGATTGATCATCTGAGCTGATTAAAACTTTGCCCGCAGGATTGAATGATCGTACACATTCAGATAAAAAAATGAAACAACCCTTCTTTGTTCTCGTCGTTCCTGAGGAAACTCTGCCAGTTGAGTCTCATCCTTTGTGCATTTTTGCTCTGCATTCTACGATCTCTAGTTGATTGCTTCAGACTAGCCTCGATATATCTATCCACACAATATCAACGTCTACTGACAGGTTCAAGCTGGGAGCTAATATATGGCATAAAACCTGTTGGGCATAATCTGCAAGTGTTCGGTTTCCTCCTGGTCTTAGCATGTTTACTACCACCGCACCATCGAGCACTTTAGCATCAACAGTCGGAACATTATACGATGAAGGGCTACAACTTGCAAGACATTCGATTAGATTTGCCTTAGAGCAATGTCTGAGTTGATCCATATCAGAAAAAGATGGCGGATATTTCTGATTTTCATGCCAAAAGAATTAATCACGGTTGCCATCTCTCGTTTGGCATGCTATGTACAGCCTTGCAAAAAGAGTACAGTTCGTCTTTAGTAATGATATTTGTTCTTTGCACCGTGATTCTTGTTTCGCATGATGTGTGCTGAAAGGAGGTAATTTGTTCTTAGTAACTATGTCGCCGAGGGGCTTATTTGGACTGATCTTCAGTCGTTCCTCTACAAATCTTTTGTATTGTTTTTTCCTATGTCTTCAATACTATAGATAGTCGGAACTACATCTTTATTCATTATGAACTTTGTATCCAAACTCAGTAAGTCTCCGCTATCTTCAATGAATGGATTGCCCATTTCTGAAATAGTTGATACTAGTGATGATACATCCTTGGAAAATCTCTTTTGTACCGATGGAACTTGCTCATCGTGGTTTGTTGATGTTTCTGCAGCTGGTGCTTGAAAATTATGCTCAAATTCTTGCACTGCTCTGGATATCTCAGGGCCTCCAACCATCCATCTTTTAAGATCTTGGGGAATTTCTGTCAAACTAACAGCACCACCATCAACCTTTATGAGTGCATTGATTTGTTCATGGCATTGGTCGATGAAGATTTCTGAAAAGACATGTTGGGTTTTCTCTATTTCAAAGTGTCCATTTTCAAACTGCTCGTACACCTCAGGATGTGTTGTAGAAAAGTTAGTCATGCCACTGATATGCACGGGTAACCACCTGACATAGTTGGTGTGATTTCGTGTGAAAGGCCAGGGAATTATCTGTAACAAGCGTTTGACATACATCTGGAAATTTCTTTCACTGATTGATCTAACATACTGTAGCAGCATCAATTCTAACTGCAGCGTCAGAGCCAATATTTAAAATGTGGTTGCTCTGAACATTGTAAAGCGATCCATTCATCAACGAAAAGTGCAATTTTCCCAACTGTTACTCTTAACAGATACTCTTGATATGCACGTTGTTGTGGTATGTGTAAACTAGTTGCTGTCACTTGGTGCACATATCTAGTACATGTAACATGTGCTCCAGTTAGCATAGAATGCGCGCGCCCTGTTGTCGTAATGTTAGCCTGTACTAGCGATGTTGTCCTGCCACTACCCGGAAGCCAATCTCCGAGTAACTTTAGAACGTTCATTTCGATATGTAAGCCACCCATCATCAACACAATTGTGTCCTCTCCATGAGTATCTGGACATGACCACTGTACGTGTTTAGCAATAGCAAACAGTAGCTGGTCTGCAGCAACTACTGGAATCTGTGCCACGTTTAGGTGATGAATTGTTAATTATGTTCATTGTATGTAATATTCTACACGTTGAGTGGGCATTCTCACGGTACAGAGAAAGAAGCACTACATTGTGTTAACATTTTGTCCAGTGGAGGCTGTTGACTTGCATGCTATGCAGCCCATGACAGATAATCTTCACGATCTAGTTCACATTTATTAATTAATGTTTCTAATTGGGCAAGCCAGTGATGTTCCTTTGTTCTATCATCACTGATCATGATTGGGTCCGGGTTTAGTTCTCCTTGTCTGACAGGCACAATAGCATCAGAGGTTTTAGTAGCTGGAGGTACTCTGGTATAACTGGCTGGAAGTGGAGCAATTGTCTTTTCATTGACCAGACTGTGGTCTGTTATTGTTACCTTATGCATTTCCCCTGCTGTTTCTTCTGTTGCGAACTACATCAACGATATCGCTGTCCCGTGAAAGGAGTCCTGTGAAGTACGAGCACTAGGATTGTGATCAATGTTATCAACTGCGCCACAAGTGAATAGACCACCGCCCTTGAGCTGAGAAGGAAACACACTGTATGGTACTGGGCACAGACAGTGTGTGTCATGTTAGTTGAGATTGCCATTAACCTATCATATGAAATGCACAATCCCAATTCGTGAAGTCTATCTATCAGCTCTCTTTTTCGCGTTTTAGCATGGATGAGCATGCTTAGATAGATAGGCAATGGTGCCTCTCTTGCCTTATTGTGTCGGATGCCATGTGAAATGCGTGATCACTTTACACTGTTGAACATTAAAAGTTCTGAAAGAGCTAGCGCAGTTCTTTCTTTTGCGGTATGTACGTGACTCTGATGTTCAACATTCGGGCCCTCGAGAATCATTTGCACAAGTGCATTAAGGGGCTGAAGAATTGCACTACGTTCACACCCACATTCGAAAGAGCCTGTAAATACATATGCTTTCTCAAACATGTCTTTGCGCATAATTTGTGCTGCCCTAACTAAATGCATTGCGTCCCCGTCCATATCTTCTGCTACAGCCCGTTTGATCACAGGTCCAATGTCCTTGTTAAAAAGTAATAAAACGTCCCTACCTTGTTACTCTGCTCTTGGATCTGGAATCTGAAATAATAACCTTTCTTTCAACCTTGTGGAATGGACATGAATACTTTGCACCTCGTCTGATCCTAGTTCACTCAACGTAGTTTGATACATTTTTACCTACAAGATCCGAGAGTTTGAAGACAGAGATTATTGTTTCATCCAGGTGAATGTCTTCAATGTAGCCAACTAGTTCCCCCGAAGACCAAAACCTCTACAGATGACTCTGTCTTTTCTCTATACCTCTCACGTTTATGAGCTCTTAGACGGTTTCACAACTAAGTTAGGCAAGTCAATTGATACATGGCGTCGACTGCAATCATATCAACAGCTGCCAACTTTGCTAAAAGTTTACTGTCGTTTAACTCTGTAGCACATTCCCTAACTGTTGCATCTATATTGGCTGTAGCAGCACTGTGCAGATGTTCTTTCTCATCCGTCTGGTGACAGAAAAAAAACAACAATTTTTGTATCTGGTTGAGCACTACAACAGCTGTTGCCAAGACTGCTTCTTGTTTTAACCGGACTAGGTTTATCAATATTTTCAGTTTGCTTTCTCTTTCTTGTGGCAATATTTTGAGCACGCTGCAATTTCATGTTACAAAATAGCAACCAACAAGATTTATGTCAACAAACATTGTTAGTTTGAAATGTCTGACAGACACCTGAACCGTCATCGAGCCTAGATATATGATATATCAATTTTTTAAGGGAATAGCGCCCAGGGTATGGAACTGGATTATATTTTGTGCAAGATATTCATATCCTGATGATTTCTTTGTACTTTTATCAGGGTATACACGCCTTTCATCACCGTCCAGTTGACAGAGTACGCACATTTTCCAGTTTGTCTGGATAGCACCATCTACGGGATGTTGTGTGTCCCGTGATGTCGATGGAATCACGAATGTATAGTTTTTAGACATGATAAAATGACCACAATGGGGTTGGGGTGACGTCTTATTCAATAACTGGAAATTGTGTAATAAAATTAAACAGCTATCGTTCATCCATGTTTTTATAGATGACCAGTAATAAAACACAATATGGTACGCAAGTACCACAGAAAACTCTAAATCCTTAGGGCTATTCTATTATATGTAGGCTACTTTGTCTTAATTGTGTGTGAAAAATATTGCATGCAATCTAGCTCATTTGATTATTTTTTGTAATATGATTAGATTCATTTGAGCAGACTACACAAACATTAGTAATTTTAGCTATGTTCACTGAAAAACATTTCGATTTACTTTCATTGGCGGATTTGTAAATTATCCCGGAACATATGTTATTCGAAAATATTATATTACGTAGGCCTACGGTATTATGCTGGACCACGTGGCCCTATCGGCTACATTAAGCTTATCCATAGTAAGCTTTAGAGTGTACATAAGTAATATACTTGGAATTATCGTGTTCATTTATATACAGGAAACACAAATTAATATTTATATTTCGGTTTTACGTAAAAGAATTTGAAGAATAACGCTCTTAAAATGGTCGCACGTGTTGAAATCTAATTTATTTGTCATCTTTCGATAATGAGAATGGTAAATATGAATTCCTTGACCCAGAAAATAATTGTTTAGAAACTAAGATCGCCTTTCTATGTTGTCTAGAATCTGAGCTTTTAAAGAAAATAGCGTTTTCTGTCGGCCATCTTGAAATTCAAGATGGCGGTCAGATACCATGTAAATACAGATGGGTACCTCCTCTTAAATGAATCTCCATATACTAAAGGACATCTGTACCAAATTTCACAACAAAGGCTGGTTTTGGCCGGTTTGGGCACGAAAAGGCTAATGAAACAATTGGAATGGCATTGTTTCTGCTTTTGTCAATACGTTGATTCAGGATAATTAATAATATTCGTATGATCATCTGTCTTAAAGAACCGCAATCTTTTAGCCCCAAAAAACAGGTGGTCACTCGAGCACTTTTGACTACAGTACAATCTACTCAACCAGTACTCTCTATATTCTTTGTCAAGATCCTTTCAAAGTAATTAGCTTGAGCTTAGTAGTATATCTCTGGTTGCTCAATCTAGTAATAGGGTAGTGCGTTGTTAACTCTATCCATTCAGAAATCTCTTAATCCATTAATTGTCAAGATTGCCTTTTTGAATGTCTATTTGCATCATAAGAGATTACAATTTTTGAAAATTTATGACTGAAATGACTGGCTTGGTAATCGAGTCAGTCATTCCAGTGGTAAAAGTTTAAAGATGAACTTCTTGGAATGCAAATAGACATTTACCAAGATCAATAAATAATAGATGCTCATAATTCTGTTGACAAGGGTTAATTTACTGTTCGCTTAGAAGCTCATGTCATTCAGTCTGACTATAAGCGCATACTCAGCCATGTGTGACGAAGATGATCTCAGAGAAAGTTAACGTTTAAACATTTTAGCGCCAGAATCTTAGTTCAGGTCTTGAATAAGCGGGTGAACATTTTGAAACAAATTTGACTGGAAAATTTGACGCACAGCTATGAGTCAAATTATCTTCAAAATATTCAACAGAATATTGCATACGCTGTTAACTATTTTGAATGCATTTTGACTGGAACCTCTTGCCGATACAGGCGCAGTAGCAGTTATCAATCAAATTCCTTTCAAAATAATTGAACGTAATATTTGATAATTATTTTTGAAAGTAATTTGACTGACACATTTTGCTTCCATAGGGTGCAATGGTTATCAATTAAATTACCCTTCAGAATAATCAACGTAATAGTTAGGAATCAGAAAATGCAATGCTCTAACGCTTTAACTCTCATAGCAGCCAAAAATTAATTCTACAGTGGCCAATTTAAGTTGATCCTAATCGTTTTTGAAAGACCTTACGTCAAAATATGTGTGTACCAACCCAGATAACGCAGCATACTGGGCCGATGCCGGGCCGATACCGTGCCGATACTTTCAGTATCAGCCCGGTATCGGCCCGGCATCGGCCCAGTAAGCTGCGTTATCAGGGAAGTTTCATTAATTGTAGAAGAAAGGTAACTATTGTATTCCTTAATAGCTGGCTTATTAAGAGTATTTAACCTTTATTATAATTTATAACCCGTTATCTATCTGCTGGTATACAAATGCAATTTTAAGAGATCGAAAATAAAATGTGGGCGGAGCAGAACTAGAAATGGGCGGGGCATAGCTAGAAATGCATCCATTTCTAGTTACGCCCCGCCCATTTGTAGTTAGACTCCGCCAACATTTTTACGCGTATTGCAATCAATTTATATACTTTCATTACTTTGTATCCTGAGTTCCCAGAATCCCAATATTTAAGTAACCATACAGGTAAGCTGTTGGATATTTTAAAATTAATATGACTTGGTGTTGCTGTTCCCTATGGTAGCAACAGTGCCCAGTCAAATTAGTTTCAAAATATTCAAAAGCATGTTGATTAAATTGTAAATCCATCAAAAACATACAATTCCTACACTTGACAGACTTTTCAATGTCCATGAAGGGTCTAAAAACGTCACTATGTATTGTGACGTCAGCCTACGTGTGGCCTAGTTGAATATGACGTCA
This sequence comes from Chaetoderma sp. LZ-2023a, assembly GCA_034401795.1. NCBI lineage: Eukaryota > Metazoa > Mollusca > Caudofoveata > Chaetodermatida > Chaetodermatidae > Chaetoderma > Chaetoderma sp. LZ-2023a. The sequence goes on from CM067367.1 coordinate 101,609,930, forward strand.
TATAATTGAGTGACAGATCAGATTCCTCCAATGTCCACAGATGCGTTATTTTAGAAATAGTCAATTGTCATGACTTTCTTAAGTTTCTCATTATTGCTGGTGGGTCGTACCTCAGTTGTTATTTTCTAGTTATCGGGTCTTTATGTGAATTATTGGGTTCTTGACCCAACACATGTCATCATTTATTGGGCGCTATTATTATTATTATTATTATTATTATTATTATTATTATTATTATTATTATTATTATTATTATTATTATTATTTATAGGTTCATGAATAAAAATCTCTATATGCTATGCCTTTCGTTTTAGTTTTGCTGTTTTAACGTATTTAAGTCGAATTAATTTTTTAATAGGTCTAAATCAACCCAGTCTCGCTCTACTTATGTTACAAGGCGAAGAACAAACTTGAAACATGTTACGATTCAGTGAGTTCAGTGACTAGGCTCTAATTAGACCAGACGCCCCAGCAGGTTATTCAAGCGAATAGCTACAGGTTTGCTGTATTTATAATAAGTCGGTTATGTGAGACTATTTATCAACCTGAATTGCTGCCTCCTCACCCCCTGTGTCTTTATGCAGAGAAAGGTCACACGAATCAAGGGTGCATACTGCATACATACATTTATACAAACTAAGTGATGCAACGTTACCAGTAGAGGAATCCAGTTTATCGATCAATCATATGACGTTATAATCAACAACGTCACATGCAGGCTGACGTCATAATCGATTACGTCATAAATGAGGCATGTAAAAAAAATTTGAAACTACTTTTACTGGGCGCTTTATGACAGCAACAGCAACCAGTCAAATTAGTTTAGAAATATTCAACAACTTACCTGTGTAGTTTTCTGGAAATTTGGATTCAGAGAGTGTGTGGATCGATTGATCACAACACGGGCTAAGCGTGTGTGGAGCTTAGCTAGAGATGGGTGCATCATAGCTAAAATCGCATTCATCCATTTAACTTCTGCAAGTATTTGTAGGGTGTCAATAAGAGAACTATCCACGCTGTTATGAGAGCCGGGGAACCAATCCAATACACGTTAATGACTGGGCGCTGACCTTTATGGGGCGATTTACCGTTAACACGTTCGTGACGGAGCAACGTCATTGTAACGTCAGCTAATAAGTGACGTATTTGACAATAGTGCAAGATACTTGAGTGACATATTGGATTCCCCCATTCTGAAACATAAGTCGATTAAACATAAGCCACTCCTCTCATGGGCAGCCAACCTCTAGCTGAGATTGTGTTCACACTTGACTCTGAGGAAATACTGAAATAGTTTCAAACTGCATGTGAATCTGAATTTGACCTCAAAGAAATCTGGGACAACCAATAGGACCAGGCCTGTTAAATCATTACAAGATGCTATGGAAGCCAGGCACCAATACATTGGGCATATAAACACATATTTACACAGATGTAATTCAACCAGGCTCAAATCAATCATCTCAAAATGGCTCTAAATTGCGAACATACAGACAATTTAAACATATAGGGCCTAATCTCAATGGAAAATTATAAGCTCACAAACAAAAACCACAATAGAAACAATTGGAGTCTGTGCTACAATCCTCAGTTATTTAGTGCTACTAATATCTAGATTGTTTAGGTTCTATGCCAACCAAGTTGTATTTGAGGATTGTAGCACAGACTCCAATTGTTTCTATTGTGGTTTTTGTTTGTGAGCTTATAATTTTCCATTGAGATTATTTTGAATTGCTGTCCTGTTATTGTCAAAAGATTATATATAAAGTTCAAGGTCATCGCCGAAATAGCTGTTAAATCGCTTTGCCTATGTCTGTGATAGCTGATGTTAATTTATAAGCTCACATTTTATTTTCGATCTCTTAAAATTGCATTTGTTTACCAGCAGTTAGATAACGGATTATAAATTATAATAAAGGTTATATTACTCTTAATAAGCCAGCTATTAAGGGAGACAATAGTTACCTTTCTTCTACAATTATGAAACTTCACTGATAACGCAGCTTACTGGGCCGATGCCGGGCCGATACCGGGCCGGTACTGAAAGTATCGGCACGGTATCGGCCCGGCATCGGCCCAGTATGCTGCGTTATCTGGGTTGGTACACACATATTTTGACGTAAGGTCTTTCAAAAACGATTAGGATCAACTTAAATTGACCACTGCAGAATTAATTTTGGCTGCTATGAGAGTTAAAGGGTTAGAGCATTGCATTTTCTGATTCCTAACTATTACGTTGATTATTCTGAAGGGTAATTTAATTGATAACCATTGCACCCTATGGAAGCAAAATGTGTCAGTCAAATTACTTTCAAAAATAATTATCAAATATATATAGTTAAAGGTCGACGTCTTCCCCGGAATCCTGTTAAATTGTTTTTTGCTTATATCAACGATAACTGATGTTCAGTTAGGTCTACAGTTATTTAGTTCTACTAATATCTAGATTGTTTAGGTTCTATGACAACCAAGTTATATTTGAGGATTGTAGCACAGACTCCAATTGTTTCTATTGTGTTTTTTGTTTGTGAGCTTATAAATTAACATCAGCTATCACAGACATAGGCAAAGCGATTTAACAGCTATTTCGGCGATGACCTTGAACTTTATATATAATCTTTTGATAATAACAGGACAGCAAACCAAAATAATAATAAGTCAAACTATCTTTAACGGACACTTGCCGTTGGGCCATAATATGGTGGTTCCTTTAGATTAGTGGGCAAACGACTAGCCGTCTTCAGGAATTTTGACCCTAAACCCTATATTTATCATAGCGAATTAGATGTAGTCATTTACCGCTAAGGAGAGGTTTGACCGCTCTGGACAGGTATGGTTGTCTTTAACACTTAAATTTCTTCCAGAAAATTTAATTTTTTATTAAAAATTACCATTTGCAGACCAAGAGAAGACTATTTTTGAGAATTTACCACTGGAATAACTGGCTCGGTTATCGAGCCAGTCATTTCAGTGGTAAATTTCCAAAAATAGTCTTCTCTTGGTCTGCAAATGGACATTTCTCAAGGTCACTGCATAAGCCATTCTGTCCGATTTGAGGGTTAAAGGGTTAAAGGCGTTCAGGTAGGCCTAGTTGAGAAATCATTTATCTGAAAAAGATATGTTATAACTGTAGAGACGACATATCGCCTAATACACTATGGACGATCCGATCTGTCACTCACGTATATGACATCTTAAGCAAATGGGCCGTTCCGGTTTTTAGCTATGCCCCGCCCATCCCCAGTTGAGCTCCGCCCACACCTCGCTCGTGTTGGGATTGATCGTTCCCTGAACCTATTGACTATCAATTTCCAGAAAACTAAACAGGGAAACCTGTTGAATATTTTGAAACTAATTTGACTAAGGCAGCAACAGCGTCCGGTCAAATTAGTTTCAAAATATTCAACAGAATGTTTATTAAATGGTAAAGGCATACAATTCGTACAGCGTGTCTATATGGAGTCATTCATGACGTCATAATTATGAGGTAAGTCTACACGTCACATAGGTGATTATGACGTCATATGATTGAGTAAGGAACTGTATTCATCAATTACGTCACGTGTAGGCTGTTGTTACCATCATAATGACGGGTTATAACTCTTTCATGAAGATCGAAAGGTCAGCCAAGTGTACAAACTGTGTTTTGGATGAATTTACAATTTAATAAACATTCAGTTAAATATTTTAGCCAAGTCGAATTAGCTTACGTGTATAGTTATAGTTACCTTGAAATCAGGACTCTGGAAATACAGGAGGCAAACTGTATCTAAATTGATCCCAACAAGCTCAAAACTTGTACGGAGCTTAACAAGAAATGGGAGGGGCATAGCTAGAATGGATCTCTTTATTATGAACCTGTCATTAGTGACTACCTGCCTTTAGTGACCACTCTGAATTGTGTGTTCTAAGAATGTCTTATGGTCACCGATATCGCTCAATGTCAAAACATAAAGTGACAGGTGTGGTAATTGAAGATACATTTACCGTATATTTTGCAAAGCAATTGTGCAATGTCATCAATCCAGGGGGGAACGACCTTGTTGACGCATAAGCCGAGAATGTGTTGTAAAAACAAATTTAGTTTTGTACGCAAATTCATATATCTTTCAAATCGCCTGGAGTTTATTTTAATAAATTTGCGATTTTGATTATGATTCGGGCCACTGATCACAAGGATCGCTTTTAGTACTGCTGCTACTACTACTACTACTACTACTACTACTACTACTACTACTACTACTACTACTACTACTACTACTACTACTACTACTACTACTACTACTACTACTACTACTACTACTACTACTACTACTACTACTACCTCCGCCGCCGCCGCCGCCGCCGCCGCCGCCGCCGCCGCCGCCGCCGCCGCCGCCGCCGCCGCCGCCGCCGCCGCCGCCGCCGCCGCCGCCGCCGCCGCCGCCGCCGCCGCCGCCGCCGCCGCCGCCGCCGCCGCCGCCGCTACTACTACTACTACTACTACTACTACTACTACTACTACTACTACTACTACTACTACTCCGCCGCCTGTGACGCCGTCGCACGTTTCTGCGAATAAATATCCAATCATTAGAAAATAGTGTGACAACGTTGGTTCCGCTAACCACGTTGATAATGTTATCACTGAGGTTTTACACTAAGCTGATTGCGTTTATCACTGATGGAGGTATGAAATAGAGCTAGTATTAACCATATAAGAGTTCTATGGTATTAACATGGCGGGGTTGTCAGTCATGCATAATAGTTATGGCCCAATGGACCTTTCCAGTTTATCATCCATCATCTGACGTCATATAACGTCATAATCAAATACGTAACGTGTAGCCTAGGATGACGTCATAATTAATTATGGCATGAATGACTCGATTTACTCCGTCTTTAACGCGTAATAGTCCGACACGGTGTACGAATTGTATGTCTTTACCATTTAATAACCATTATGTTGAATATTTCGAAACTAATTTGACTGGGCGCTGTTACTGTCGCTGTTACAGTTTTTCGCGTGTCATTGTATATGCACAGCCATGACTGTTATCAGCTATCATGTTTCATATCAAGGGGGTCAGAACACATGTATCTTGTATCCCATGATTTAAATAGCATATTCAGCATGTAGTTATTGAGTACGGTCATGGTTTCTCATAACGGTCCTTTTGAGGGTATATACCCCCAAAATGTACCTGGGGACCCCCAAAAGTCATGGTAGTGGGTCCCGTGGGACCCCTGAAAATCTTGCATGATTGTTAAATTTTAATTAGTTTTATAGGTTTGTGCAAACATACCCACAAAATCTAGCATGAGACCCCATAATCCATGGCTGTGCACCCAGCTACGCTCTAATTTTAGCATGGATGAGGAAAAACTGCATGGGAATCCCAACTTTCAGTCTGGGACCTCCATATTTCAAGTTGGGACCCCTAGATTGCTAGGTGTGGGGTCCATGGGACTTCCAAAAATCTAGATGCCATGAGAAACACTGAGTACGGTACATAACGTAATAAGCATTCTTAACAAGGCCCTTTTTGCTCTTCCTGAAGTTTGATATTCTATCAGTTTTACACACGCACGCACGCTCACACGCACGCACTCGCACATGATCTGAGATTTTAACCACTACTGTTTCTATCTATACCTATGTATGTCCCATAGAAACATTAGTGGTTAAAATCTCAGATCATGTGCGAGTGCGTGCGTGTGAGCGTGCGTGCGTGTGTAAAACTGATAGAATATCAAACTTCTGGAAGAGCAAAAAGGGCCTTGTTAAGAATGTTTATTACCTTATGTACCGTACTCAGTGTTTCTCATGGCATCTAAATTTATATATATATACCGATGGGACATACATAGGTATATATATATATATTCCATGAGGATAGTTTGTCAATCTGTTGTTTCATACGTGGTACAGATACCGTAATAAAAAAATTTATAATTGGACCATTATAATATTAAAGTTACTATTTAATTTTGAATCATGTTAAAGATAGAATAATATCATTTATGCTCTGAATTTCCAATAACTTGTACAACCCTATTAATGCTATATCCAAATATTGAGCTTTAGAACGCACTTTTCGATAATTCATTTTTCCAGAGTACCCACCCATCAATATGACGTCATAATGAGCTGCGTGATGTGTACAATGACATCATAATGAATGACGTCATGAATGACGTCGATAAGTACGTCACGAACGCATATTTGAAGACGGTCTATGCGTTGTTGTACAAATTGTTTGCTTTTATTTTTTAATAAATATTCTGTTGAGTATTTTGAAACTAATTTGACTGGGCTCTGTTGCTGCCATGGGCAGCAACAGCACCCAGTCAAATTAGTTACAAAACATTCAACAGCTTCCCTGTATAGTTTTCAGGAAATTGATAGCTAGGGCATTTGTGGATCGATCAATCCCAACACGGCGAGGTGTGGGTGGAGCTTAGCTAGTGATGGGCCGGCATAGCTAAAAATGGAAAGGTTCAGTGTTGGAGCCTGTCAAGAAGAACCTCGAGTAGAATGTGCCATCACAAATATGGGAACCTATATATACATAAACAACTTCGAACATTTTCATGAAGCAACATTGAATAACAAAAATGCTATTGAGTCATTTTCGGTGGAATGATATTGAGGTCGAAGTTAGAGCCACTAGCTGAAGAGGAAACTGTTTGTTCCTACCACCAACCTAAACCCATAACATTTAGTATGAAACAATCTTCTTATTATAAAATATTGCCTATGGCAGCAACAACTCTCAGTGAACTTAGTTTTTAAATATTCAATTCTTATTAAATTGTAAATTAATCAAAGACATACAATTCACGTACTTTCGTGATTGACCGTTACCACATTCGTGACGGATCTCCGTCATTTTGACGTCAGCCAATAAGTGACGTATTTGACTATAGTGCAAGATACTTGAGCGACATATTGGATTTCTCCATTCTGAAACATAAGCCGATAGTTACAGGAATTAGCCTGCATCGTGCTATTGAACAAGCTTTGTCCTGGCTAAGCGTGGTAGTGTGAGCTTATACCCTAAAGTGTATGTTGAGTAAAATCAGAAAACTGACCTTTCACAATCAGTAGAATAATCAGGTAGTCAAGAAGTTAAGCGGGTCTTGGCTATATGAAAAGGTATCACGACTTAGTCTAATAGGCTTAGCGACTTATTCCCATGGTGTATTGGTCCTTCTAGAACATGCATAATCGATCAGCTTAGTCACTGTACTGACACATGTGTACATATTGCGGGACATGTTGTAAGCTCTTGTAGCCTACACCAAACCACTTCTTGAAGGTACCCGGATTATATCTCACAAAGCAAGTTGTAATAATGTCGTTTATCACATCACTTCCATACATAAGTTTATGGGCTTTCCATAAACAACAACATATCACGATATTAGATTTCAACGCCCGTATCTGATGTTTGGTCTTTGGTGTCTGTGGCATTATTTTTGTTAAATTGCCGCATTTATAGAAATATCAGGCTCTTGTTGCCTAGTATCTAAATGAGTGAATACCCACCTCAATATGTTCCTGCATGCGTTCTCTGACAACCAACTGCTAAATAGCACGGTGTTCTGCCAAACCGAAGTTAAGCTGCCTGCCATAAGTAGGAACACATGACTACGTTTGACGACTATATTCCGAGGACTACAGAAATAAAGCATGCATCATCGATACACCATAAGTTTCATACGCAGAACACGATGGAAATAAAAGCGCGTATGAGCTGTTTTAACATCACTATGAAAGGTTTGTAAAGAATATAAATAAAATTTATGTAAAAAAAACACACAGAAATTGCTCAATTTGTGCACGATAGATATTTCTACTAACCAAACTGAATGTAGTTACTAACTTACGCAGTGTGTCAGGTAATGTCCACACAGCACGCCCTCACGTGTGAGTGTCGCTTCATAAATCACCGGTTAGAGTTCATATCCACGACTGTTGCATTGGTCACTTCGAAGTATTCTAATCACCTTATAAGAAACACCACCATGACTTCGATGAGGCGTACAGATACGTGTGTCTTAAATGTCCACATTAAATTTCACATTATCCGACGTCGTAATCAAACGACTCGTGTCCGCCACACAAGGGGGAAAGACTCGACTGTAAGCTTCTGACTTGCATATAAGTTGACTGTCATGTGAAATGGCATTAGAGCCACAAGATGATGGTTATTTAACCCGTTTGAACACGAAAGACCAACCTCCAAATATCCATTAGCATTTAATATTTTGAAACTAATTTGACTGGGAGACTATAGGCAGAAACAGCTCCAATTTTCTGGGAATTCATGGTTCACCGTGGTAAGATCGATTCAAATGCTGGGATAAAATGGGTGGCGCTTAGCTAGAAATGGGCGGGCCATAGCTAGAAAGAAATCCTTCTATTTAGACTAGAATAATCGTTGTTTCCAACTGAATCTTACTCATAGAAAGGACACGCAGGCAATATAATGCATAAAATATCGCGATATGGCGATAATTTATAATGCGTAAAATATCTCGATATCACGATAATATCGAATGCACCAAATATCGCAAGCATGGCGATCATATATAATGCATAAAATAGCACGATTCATAGATATAGCGTATGTCATGATAGCGGGATCTCTATTTAGCTAGATTTTTATATGGAGCTTCATATTGGTGAAGCCGGTCTTGGCATCTTCATAAAGATATTCTCAATGGGTAGTGGTTCTAGAGATACATGGAGAAAGTCATCGAGAGGCTTCTTTTTCGTGAAGCATACTTCATCCACCGTGTACTCCATCTCTATTGGGAGGCCCGGTGTAGATACTGAGTGTGTGGGTGAGGTGTTAGTCTTGTTGACTGCTCACGCACGAATGGCAGGCCTGCAGCAAGGTAATGCGTAAACAGCACCGAAGCGAGGCCACCTCCTTTAGAGAATCACTAGAGGTTTCGAACTCTGCAGACTGTACAATATTACTCGTACCTTCAGTTTGATATCTACAATTTAGTCTTACTAATCGCAGGTCATACTTGCTCAGGGTCTTGTACTACATCCAAGATCTTTGATCGTTTGATAGTGTCGAATGTCCGTGAATTCACCGTCAATTCACCGTTTCAGTTTTAGCTAAGCCCCACCATCACTAGCTAAGCTCCACCCACACCTCGCTCGTGTTGGGATCGATCCCTGAACTCCTTGATATCCATTTCCAGAAAACTATGCAGGTAAGCTTTTAAATATTTTGAAACTAATTTGACTGGGTGCTGTTGCTGCCGGTGGCAGCAACACCGTCCAGTCCAATTAGTTTCAAAATATTCAACAGAATGTTTATTAAATGGTAAAGACATACAATTCGTACAACGTTTCAGACTATTAAGCGCTAAAGACGGACTATTTTTACTCATTCATGACGTCATGATTATGGGGTCATCCTACACATTATGTAGTTGACTATGACATCATATAATGGCTGGATAAACTTGGAAAGGTCTATTCCTATTTTGTGAAAGTCCATGTTTGGGCATGACTACTGATACGAGCATTCACTGCACAGCCGCGTCCTCGTAAGGGCGTTCCGGTAGGACCCAGTAAAGCAGTCAATCTTTTCTCGGGGTGGGGGGGGGGGGGGGTACTCAACCTGGAATCGTGTGCTATTGATTTTATTTTGGATCCATCCATTAATTTTTTAGCCACCCGCTTTTGAGTGGGAAAAAAAGTCCCATAGGAAATGTATGGGGATTTTCAAAATTGAGCTTGGAAGTGCTACTACAGCTAGAGTTTTGAATGGATGGAAAAAGTCTCATAGGAGATATATGGGGATTTCAAATGGATGTTTGAAGTGCTACTACACCTCCTATATCTCCTATGGGACTTTTTCCATGCATTGTGGAGTCAAACGTCTGGTGGCCATTTTGTAAGAAAATAATTTTTCGAAAACAAATGGCTAGTAGAAACATCCTCAGCAAATATGGTAGAGATCCATTCAAAACTCTAGCTGTAGTAACACTTCCAAGCTCAATTTTGAAAATCCCCATACATTTCCTATGGGACTTTTTTGCCCACTCAAAAGTGGGTGGTTAAAAAACTATTGGATGGATCCAAAATAAAATCAATAGCACACGATTCCAGGCTGAGTAGCAGAAGTTGACCAAATTTTGAGTTGATCAGATGAAAACTGTAGGAGGAGATGCGGTCCAAAGTTTTTGAAGAAGAAGAAGAAGAAGAAGAAGACGAAGAAGGAGAAGAAGAAGAAGAAGAAGAAGAAGAGGAAGAAGAAGAAGAAGAAGAAGAAGAAGAGGAAGAAGAAGAAGTAGAAGAAGAAGAAGAAAGATCCTGAGTGATTATAATAATCTGCGATTGTATCGCAGATTAACTAACTTATCTAGAACAAATTGCTCCACGTGAAAACGACGAACGTCCATCATGAAACCGTATTAGAACGAGAATAATTAATATGATTTTCAGACAGATATGAGTACATGTCAAATTTTACTGAGTAGATTTAGCGCCGCCATGTTTAATTCTAAACGCAACAATGACTTTCAAACGTGGACACCGAAGGCGTCGCGTTTGTTTCCATACAGTCGTCGATTGTTTTTATAAAACCAATTGAAAAAGAAACCAAGTCCGTGTTCACAATAATTGTATAATATACACTTTGTGTCCACATATTACTGAGATATAGAAATGTCCCCATATACCTTGTAAAGAGGTCTGATGGAAATAAATTCATTCATTCACTTCTGGAACCTCTTTTGTTACTGTTTCGCCACTGCGATACAGCATTGAGCAACACTGAGTAAATACCTTTAGGCAGAGGAACAGGGAATCAGAAACTTGTGAAATTTGATATTGGTCCACTGCGCCGTTGGCCAACTGGCGCGCCAATAGCAAATTCGATATTGGTCCCCTGTGCCGATATCAAATTCAATATTGGTCCCTTGCGCCGTTGGCCACCGAGTGCGCCGATATCAAACTAGATATTGGTCCCTGTGCCGTTAGCCAACGACGCAAATTCGATATTGACGTGTTACATCTACACCGGAAGAGGGAAGACAGGTGGTGTGTGTGTGTGTGTGTTGGGGTGGGATGGGAAGGGGGTGGGGGGGTGGGTGGGTGGGGGTGTGCATAGGCAGAAACAGCACCCAGTTATATTAGTTTCAAAATATTCAACAGCTTACCAGTATGTTTTTTTTGGAAATTGATAATCAGGGTGTTCAGCGATCGATCGATCCCAACCCGGGCGAAGTGTGGGTGAAGCTTAGTTAAAGCTGGGCGGGGCATGGCTAAAACTGGATTCCTCCATTAACTGGTATCTTGACGCATCAAATATTCACTCCATTCCGTCGCCCGGTCGTGGCGATATATTTAATCTTATTTTATATTTTATATTTTCAGTTAATCGGCCCAGTCATGATCGCTTGCGATCGAAGGACTAAGAGACGGCGGAGTCTCGGACTTCTCGTTCTAGTATTCGGCATCACATGGCTAGCTGTATGGACTGTCTCTAAGCTTCGTCATGTTACCTGCTATGTTAGCGATCACGAGTTTACAGATGCCATGCGCCAAATGGTATGATAATAGATTCACTAATAATCATAGGAGTATGAACAGAAGACGGGGATGGAAGCCTGCAGGTCGAAATACGTTCCTACACCCCTGTCAATAGAGTTAGCCGCCTGTGAGCCGTTCAACACGTGTGTGGCGAGGATTTAACCCTCGTGTGTCAACAGCACCTCAAAGTGCTCAAAATACTACTTGATATATTAATTAAACATTTTGATGTTCAATGATCAATCTTTTTCAAGATATTTTAATTTTAGAAGACTATTTTTGTAAATTTACCACCGAATTCTTTTTCGCCGGCTTGACCATTAAAGGGTTAATGGTTACAGAAAATTAAAGTTTTTACTTAGCTAGTGTCTAGCTGAGGGCCGAGAGAAGAGTTTTTTTGAAAATTTACGACTAGAATGTTCGATAGTGGTATATTAAAGCCGTCATCGTGAATTCAAGATTACAGCTATAATTGACATTGTTGGAAGGGTTTAAGAAATGTGTGCTTTTTGGCGTTCTCTGTGGTTGTACCTTCGGGTTCTGTAGGCTATATATTCCTTGCCACAGAGGACACCAATGATGGGCCAAAGGCAGACACTTTTCTACAATGAACCGTTTGAAATTGCGTTCGTGAACTAGGCGTTAATAATGTATACCTCAATGCATGCACTAATCACTGATGGTCTAGCAACGTTTCCATGGCGGGGTAGAGAGCTATAGGCAAAAACACAGTGACCAGCCGAGCCCCGTTCATGTTAATATTTTCTTTATTTTCAACCTTTTTTCTCTTGATCAATTTGATCACATACTGCGTGAAAAGCATTTAGGCACACCTTCAGTTTTTTCAGACAACCATATGGACATGAGGCTGGGACCGGGGTGAGGGTCAGTGGTGGGGTAGGAATAGAAAGGTTTATCATTTTCAGGGCATACCCTTCTGATCGGAGGAAAAGAATCCCGCAAATCATATTAAAAAGGAGACTTTATAATGTTTCTCTAACTCGTGTGTTATTTACGCTACATATATACACCTGTGCAAAAGTTAAGCACCAGCAAAAACAATAGAACGTAGAAACATGATGGTACAACTAGGCTGCCATACCTTTTGTCCCCGCGTTAGCTGACATAATTCCAAGTACAAAATGCACATGCATGCATGACTTCACGCCGCTTGATGTCCGTGCGTGGCGGGAAACAGCACACGTGTTCAGTTATGTAAAAGTCCAGTTTGAGGTGTAGAACATTACATACAGATTTAGGCGACAAGATTAGGAATTTTGTGTTCATGACCGTGGTTTATTTGTACAGAGAGAATTAGCTCTTGATTGTGAACCGCTATGGCAAGACGAAGGTTAAGTGATCGTGTGAAATGGCAAATCATAGGCATGCATACCACTGGTATGTCATGCAGAGAGATTGGCAGACAGCTGAACATTAACCATACTGTAATCAGTCGTTTGATTGCAAAACATGGGCAAACTAACGAGGTGAAGGACAGGCCTAGATCTGGAAGACCGAAGAAGACTACTGCCCGTGATGATCGAGCCCTAGTACGCCTTGTTAGGAGATCTCCATTCACCAACAGCAGAGTGCTCAGCCAGCAATGGGAAACGCGCAATAGAGTGTCAATGTCTACCGTCAAAAGGAGACTGTATGCTGCTGGCATGAAAGCTAGGAGACCTGTCAGACGTCCTCTCCTCACTGCACACGACAAAGAGGAGCGTCTGAGGTGGTGCAACGAAAGAAGACACTGGAACATGAGATCCTGGAGACGGGTACACTGGTCCGATGAAAGTCCGTTCCTGCTTCATGCCACAGATGGTCGAACTCGTGTATGGAGGTCCAGACGCACGGCGTACGACCAACGTAACATCATGGAAGAAGTTCCATTTGGTGGAGGTTCCGTTATGATATGGGGGTGCATCTCATTTGATTGTAAGCTGGATCTGTTGACTGTACCTGGAACACTAAATGGACAAAGATATCAAGATTCCATACTGGATAGAGTTGTGGTCCCTCATTTTGTAAATCATGCACCTGGCACCCACCCTATATTCATGGATGACAACGCCCGACCACATCGTGCTAGAGCTGTGCATGAATACCTCCGCCAGAATGCCATCGAAACCCTACCATGGCCAGCAAGGAGCCCTGACATGAACCCTATTGAGCATATCTGGGACATTCTGGGAAACATGGTGAGAAGGAGGGATCCTCCTGTGCAGAACCTACATGAATTAACAGACGCACTCCATCTTGAATGGCAACGAATACCACAATGGCGTATCAGTCGGTTGGTGACCAGCATGAGACGTCGTGTCCAGGCCGTCATCCAGGCACAAGGTGGATATACCCGGTATTAATAATGACAGTCTCAAACTCGTGCACAGATGTTAAACTTCGTTTTCAGACACCATTAATGACAATCTAGCCACGTGTGTCAACTGTAGGGCAATAGTTGTCAGTTGTGTCAACGTAACCATATTCAGGCCTCGTTTTCAAGTTCAAACAAAAACATACAGTGTTTCCCCACCATCGTAATCAGCATTCCTCTAGTTGCATTATTACCTCTTGCACTAAGATGGATGGGTACATAAATGTTTATGCTATTGCTTTCTTCATAGCACATGAATATACCCTCGCAAGTGCGTAAAAATAGGGTGGTGCTTACCTTTTGCACAGGTGTATATATGCTGCCACGCGCTGTTGCCCATGGACTATGGCTCCACTATATGACCATTGCGCGTGAGAAAATCAGAGCACACTAACAATTTTCAGGGCAGATTTTATTCTGCCCCCAGATAATGTGCAATCTAGGTCTATTGGGCATATGATGGCAATCCCCATAAGAAGTCGCAGAGTACCATAGGGCATTTCTAGTAGCAATGTTGCGGAGTACCATAGGGCATTTCTAGTAGCAATGTTGCGGAGTACCATATGGCATTTCTAGTAGCAATGTTGCGGAGTAAAATAGGACATTTCTAGTAGCAATGTCGCAGAGTACCATAGGGCATTTCTAGTAGCAATGTCGCAGAGTACCATAGGGCATTTCTAGTAGCAATGTCGCAGAGTACCATAGGGCATTTCTAGTAGCAATGTCGCGGAGTATCATAGGACATTTCCAGTAGCAATGTCGCAGAGTACCATAGGGCATTTCTAGTAGCAATGTCGCAGAGTATCATAGGACATTTCTAGTAACAATGCCGCAGAGTACCATAGGGAATTTCTAGTAGCAATGTCGCAGAGTATCATAGGGCATTTCTAGTAGCAATGTCGCAGAGTATCATAGGACATTTCTAGTAACAATGCCGCAGAGTACCATAGGGAATTTCTAGTAGCAATGTCGCAGAGTACCATAGGGCATTTCTAGTAGCAATGTCGCGGAGTACCATAGCGCATTTCTTGTAGCAATGTCGCAGAGTATCATAGGGCATTTCTAGTAGCAATGTCGCAGAGTATCATAGGACATTTCTAGTAGCAATGTCGCAGAGTATCATAGCGCATTTCTAGTATCAATGTCGCAGAGTATCATAGGGCATTTCTAGTAGCAATGTCACAGAGTATCATAGGGCATTTCTAGTAGCAATGTCGCAGAGTACCATAGGGCATTTCTAGTAGCAATGTCGCAGAGTATCATAGGGCATTTCTAGTAGCAATGTCGCAGAGTATCATAGAACATTTCTAGTAGCAATGTTGCGGAGTACCATAGGGCATTTCTAGTAGCAATGTTGCGGAGTACCATAGGGAATTTCTAGTAGCAATGTTGCGGAGTAAAATAGGACATTTCTAGTAGCAATGTCGCAGAGTACCATAGGGCATTTCTAGTAGCAATGTCGCGGAGTACCATAGGGCATTTCTAGTAGCAATGTCGCAGAGTACCATAGGGCATTTCTAGTAGCAATGTCGCGGAGTATCATAGGACATTTCCAGTAGCAATGTCGCAGAGTACCATAGGGCATTTCTAGTAGCAATGTCGCAGAGTATCATAGGACATTTCTAGTAACAATGCCGCAGAGTACCATAGGGAATTTCTAGTAGCAATGTCGCAGAGTACCATAGGGCATTTCTAGTAGCAATGTCGCCGAGTACCATAGCGCATTTCTTGTAGCAATGTCGCAGAGTATCATAGGGCATTTCTAGTAGCAATGTCGCAGAGTACCATAGGACATTTCTAGTAGCAATGTCGCAGAGTATCATAGGGCATTTCTAGTAACAATGTCGCAGAGTACCATAGTGCATTTCTAGTAGCAATGTCGCAGAGTATCATAGGGCATTTCTAGTAGCAATGTCGCAGAGTACCATAGGGCATTTCTAGTAGCAATGTCGCAGAGTACCATAGGGCATTTCTAGTAGCAATGTCGCAGAGTACCATAGGGCATTTCTAGTAGCAATATCGCAGAGTACCATAGGACATTTCTAGTAGCAATGTCGCAGAGTACCATAGGGCATTTCTAGCAGCAATGTCGCCGAGTATCATAGCGCATTTCTAGTAGCAATGTCGCAGAGTACCATAGGACATTTCTAGTAGCAATGTCGCAGAGTACCATAGGGCATTTCTAGTAGCAATGTCGCAGAGTATCATAGGACATTTCTAGTAGCAATGTCGCAGAGGGCATTTCTAGTAGCAATGTCGCGGAGTACCATAGCGCATTTCTTGTAGCAATCACGACGTGTATTGATATTGTAAACAGTACGTCTTCGAAAAATCGGGCAGTCAATGTTTTTAATCCTTTGCTATACATGCTACAATAATTTTTGATCACAGAATTGAGTACATATTTGTAGTAGACTAAGTATTGTTTATAGGCTACCGTTGGTAAGATGTCTAGTCATCTTCATAGTATAAGGATATACCTACGTGTGGCAACGCGGCTTTCAAAAGTTCATTCTGATGAACATTCTGTACAGAATTATTTACTAACAATTGATGAATCCAACCTGTCAGTCAAATATATGGCGTCATAATGAATTACGCCACATGTAGAGTGACGTCATAATGAATTACGTCACATGTGGATTGACGTCATAATGAATTACGCCACATGTAGAGTGACGTCATAATGAATTACGCCACATGTAGAGTGACGTCATAATGAATTACGCCACATGTAGATTGACGTCATAATGAATTACGCCACATGTAGATTGACGTCATAATGAATTACGTACGCCACATGTAGAGTGACGTCATAATGAATTACGCCACATGTAGATTGACGTCAGAATTAATTATGCCACATGTAGATTGACGTCAGAATTAATTACGCGATGAGTGCCCACAGGCAGCAACAGCACCGAGTCAACTGAGTTTCAAAATATTCAGCAGTGTATCTGAATAGTTTTCTGGAAATTGAGATTCAGGGAGGTCACGGTTCGATCGATCCCAACACGGACAATGCGTGTGCGGTGCTTAGCTAGATATGGGTGGTGCATAGCTGAAAGTGGATTCATCTATTCCCTTGGGTGTATTCCCTTGAGTGGTTAACACTTGAACTGCCAGTGACTCAATTCCAAGAACGCTATGCACAGAACAATTATTAAATATTTTGAAACTAAATCGATTGGCAACAGCTCCCGATCAAATTTGTTTCAAAATAATCATAAAGAAGTTGTGATATTTGGTGTGTACGCGTTAACGGGTCCTCATTGTCCTCATTGTAGATATCATTCTAATGCCAGACATTCAAATTTAATGACGCCAACAACTCAGGATTCCTGTAACGGGCTGCTTAGTCCTGGATAAATGATCGATGCTCAGCCTATCAGCGCAACGCGGTATGTTTGCGTTTAGACCTGGTTCATTTCAGTGCAGCCATGCTATACAAATACAGGGGGTGGGGGGGGGGGGGCATCGATCACTCGGTGTGGCTTATATTTTGCGGTATTAGGTCAATAGTATAGGGGCTAATCGATTCGTGTGAAAATGGCAGGTTCCAGCTGAGTCCAGCGACGGATGTAGACGTTATGGACCCATCTTGCAAGCTCGGATATGAGGTGACCCACGTGACAAGGACCACGCCCTTTTGCTCCAAGGAATTTTTGTCGTTTCAATCCTACATATACTCAAAGGCGTAATGAATATGCTGTTGAATAGTTAGCACTAATTTGACTGGAAGCTGGTGCTGTGTGTTACAGCAACAACTTACACTGAGTTCCAGTCAACTTAGTTTCAAAATATGCAACATCTTACCTGTATGATTACAGTGAACTTGAGGTACTGGCTGGTACTTTAGTCTTCAAAGGCTAATTAAACATTTGAAAATCAAAACAAATATTATCTTTTGCCCCAAATAGCATGTGAAGTAACTTCGCACCTTAGACTTAAAAGAGTCTCTTGGAGTGTGTAGAACCTACGTACCCCTCAGGGCCGGCTCAGGTGTTCATAGCGCCCGAGGCAAAGGCTGGATCTGAGTAGAGTCAGCTAGGGGGTGGGGGTGGGGGTATTTCCTCCTTGAAGTCAGTTGCTGGTAAATGTTGAAACCCAGAAGCTCCGAGACGGCATTTCCTGCACATCTAGAGTGACATATGGCTTACACTAATTTCAATTTCTTTCAAGTTATTCTCTTTGACTTTTATGGAATAATATGGTATTGAGCTTATATGGAACTAGAATGCCACGTAGGCCCCTATAGCCTGCTGTGCATACGTATCCACCACAGCCCCTACAGCCTGCTGTGTATACGTATCCGCCACGGCCCCTCCAGCATGTTGTGTATACGTATCCGCCACGGCCCCTCCAGCATGTTGTGTATACGTATCCGCCACAGCCCATCCAACCTGCTGTGTATACGTATCCGTCATAGCCCCTACAGCCTGCTGTATATACGTATCCGCCACGGCCCCTCCAGCCTGCTGTGTATACATATCCGTCACAGCCCCTTCAGCCTGCTGCGTATACGTATCCGCCACGGCCCCTCCAGCCTGCTGTGTATATGTATCCGCCACAGCCCCTATAGCCTGCTATGTATACGTATCCGCCACAGCCCCTCCAGCCTGCTGTGTATACGTATCCGCCACGGCCCCTCCAGCCTGCTGTGTATACGTATCCGCCACGGCCCCTCCAGCCTGCTGTGTATACGTATCCGCCACGGCCCCTCCAGCCTGCTGTGTATACGTATCCGTTACAGCCCCTCCAGCCTGCTGTATATACGTATCCACCACAGCCCCTCCAGCCTGCTGTGTATACGTATCCGCCACGGCCCCTCCAGCCTGCTGTGTATACGTATCCGTTACAGCCCCTCCAGCCTGCTGTGTATATGTATCCGCCACAGCCCCTATAGCCTGCTATGTATACGTATCCGCCACAGCCCCTCCAGCCTGCTGTGTATACGTATCCGCCACGGCCCCTCCAGCCTGCTGTGTATACGTATCCGCCACGGCCCCTCCAGCCTGCTGTGTATACGTATCCGCCACGGCCCCTCCAGCCTGCTGTGTATACGTATCCGTTACAGCCCCTCCAGCCTGCTGTATATACGTATCCACCACAGCCCCTCCAGCCTGCTGTGTATACGTATCCGCCACGGCCCCTCCAGCCTGCTGTGTATACGTATCCGTTACAGCCCCTCCAGCCTGCTGTGTATATGTATCCGCCACAGCCCCTATAGCCTGCTATGTATACGTATCCGCCACAGCCCCTCCAGCCTGCTGTGTATACGTATCCGCCACGGCCCCTCCAGCCTGCTGTGTATACGTATCCGCCACGGCCCCTCCAGCCTGCTGTGTATACGTATCCGCCACGGCCCCTCCAGCCTGCTGTGTATACGTATCCGTTACAGCCCCTCCAGCCTGCTGTATATACGTATCCACCACAGCCCCTCCAGCCTGCTGTGTATACGTATCCGCCACGGCCCCTCCAGCCTGCTGTGTATACGTATCCGTTACAGCCCCTCCAGCCTGCTGTGTATATGTATCCGCCACAGCCCCTATAGCCTGCTATGTATACGTATCCGCCACAGCCCCTCCAGCCTGCTGTGTATACGTATCCGCCACGGCCCCTCCAGCCTGCTGTGTATACGTATCCGCCACGGCCCCTCCAGCCTGCTGTGTATACGTATCCGCCACGGCCCCTCCAGCCTGTTGTGTATACGTATCCGCCATGGCCCCTCCAGCCTGCTGTGTATACGTCTCCGCCACGGCCCCTACAGCCTGCTGTGTATACGTATCAGTCACAGCCCATCCAGCCTGCTGTGCATACGTATCCGTCATAGCCCCTACAGTCTGCTGTATATACGTATCCGCCACGGACCCTCCAGCCTGCTATGTATACGTATCCATCACAGCCCCTCCAGCCTGCTGTGTATACGTATCCGCCACGGCCCCTCCAGCCTGCTGTGTATACGTATCCGCCACGGCCCCTCCAGCATGCTGTGTATACGTATCCGTCACAGCCCCTACAGCCTACTGTGTATATGTATCAGCCATGGCCCCTCCAGCCTACTGTGTATACGTATCCGCCATGGCCCCTCCAGCATACTGTGTATATGTATCCGCCACAGCCTCTCCAGCCTGCTGTGTATACGTATCCGCCACAGCCCCTCCAGCCTGCTGTGTATACGTATTCGCCACAGCCCCTGACACTGGGTAAAATATGATATTTTCTCCCTAATCACAGGAGACAATTTTTCGAATTAACCTAAAAATTAGGGCACTTCTCAGAAGGAGGATGAAGTCATAATCAATGACGTCGTGAATGACGTAGATAAGTACGTCATAAACGCATAATTGAAGCCGGATTAAGCATTATTGTACGGATTGTGTCTTTATTATTTAATAAACATAGGTCTGTTGAATAGCTTGAAACCAATTCGAATAGGCGCTATTGCTGCAACAGCGCCCAATCAAATTAGTTTCAAAATATTCGACAACAAATTGCCCATATAGTTTTCTGGAAATTAATAGTCGGTTAATTCGGGGATCGATCGATCCCAACACGGGCGAAGCCGAAGCGTGGGTGGGCTGTGATGGGGCATAGATAAAACTGGAAATTCGCTTATTCCTTGAGCTGGCCCTATATCCCCTGACCAAAGCCACACCTTTGATCTGCGTCTGTATTGTACATAAAGTAGCTTAAGTAGCCGATTCTATATAATGATGACATGCTCCATTGATTATTAGCAGGCTAAATAAGTAAATAAATTGACAATCTCCTGATAGCTAGTCAGCCATTACTGATTCTGTAATGGCGCTGATGTGGTCAAAGTAAAGCTATAATCCCGAGAACGCGTGCCGTATCCAAAGCGATTGAGGATGTGTGTTAGCGCGCCTAGCGCAGAGAAATGTACCCCGGATGTTGACGCCCATACCCACAGCAAATATAGACATGTGTGGTCTTCATACAAGACTAATGTTAGAGATGTGATAAACACAAGAATAAAGGCACGAATAAAGGCACGTAGGCATTGCAAGACACCCACAGAAGATTTAATAAATATACAACTGATCTCACTTACACGTAATGTGGTAAGGGCCCAGGGAACAGACATCGTGTAATTACAACATGGCGTTGTTAATCAGATGCTCGAGCCAAATATAAGGCAAGACAGGAGGGAATATTGGGATCCGATATGTCACTCGACTATCTGAGTATCAAATACGTCAAATGTAAATGACATCACAACCGAAATGACATAGATCTCTCCGTCATGAAATTCGAACAGTTCGTCTAATGTACGAATTGTAGGCCTACGTCTTTGATGGAATCATGAATTTACAACTTACTAAACATTTTGTTGAATCCTTTGAAATTAATTTTACTGGGAGAGGTTGACCCTAGTCAAATTCGTTTCAAAATGTTCAACAGCTTGCCTGAATAGTGACTTTGAAATTAGGATTCTAGTAATTCATGGTTCAAAGTATATAAATCGATTCCAACGGGCGTACAAAGTGATCAGAGTTTAGCTAGAAATGGGCGGGGCTTAGCTAGAAACGGTCGGGGCATAGTTATAAATAGATGTCTCTATTCATCCCTTACAGAAATACTTCCCAGATGATGAAGTGAAAAGGATGCTTCCAGACATGCAGTGCAATACTAGCCCACCCTTGGCTCTTCAATAATCAGTATACAACAGGGCAGCATTAAGCACGCACACACACGCACGCGCGCGCGCGCACGCACGCACGCACGCACGCACGCACGCACGCACGCACACGCACGCACACTCCCTCCCTCCCTCCCTCCCTCCCTCTCTCTCTCTCTCTCTCTCTCTCTCTCCTTTCCCCCATCTCTCCCTCCCTCCCCCCTCTCTCTCTCCCGCCTCTCCCTCCCTCCCTCCCCCCTCCCTCCCTTTAAATAAACTTTAAACTCTGGTCCCGGGTCTTTAATCTGGAACACAACCAATATTGGGAAATTATAATTTCCGGTAGCAACCTTTCTCGTGTTATCACTTCAGCCAAATCAGAGCAGTAGGGTCTGAGATAGAGCCATGAACAAACAGATACACGCATACCTGAATGTAATGCAATCTTCCCTTTATATGGCGAGGTAGGTAACAAGTTACGCAATGAATACTAGGATCTTAGATTCATTCAAGATGGACACGGCATTAGTAACATCGCACACACTCTTCTCTGGCTACCCCCGCTTATCATGTCTATATTAAAGGTGCATATTCAGTGAATAAGATGGACCAGTGAAGCAGTGTTTGAAAATAAAATTGTTCAAACTGTATGCTTTTAGAGGCTTAAATTATATACATCAATTTAATGAAACGAAATAAAGCTTAGAATATGATGATTTCATTCCGTATATACAGTATTAATATAGTGTTCTTAGTTGTGAAGCTAAATTAGGGACTCCTGTCTCTAATTCAATGTCATAACTTATTTTAAAGTAATTATTACTCATTTCTATGTAATGAAACCAGCATATATTAAAATTTATTTCCTTTCATTACGCCTAGGTATATAATTTATGCCTCTAAAAGCATACAATTTAAAAAATTTATTTTCAAGCATTTTAGTGTGAATATGCACCGTTTAATAGTTCACGTTCAAGTTAATAGTAGGCTACTGTAAATTATATTTCAGTGTGAGATGTTCTCTCGCGATATGATTGTGGGCAACCTATGTGAGGACCTGTGCAATCGGCGGTCAGTTCAGTATGGTCGGTGTCTAAACAACATATATGGTGGCAAGGTTGTCTGGCTTGTATCGCTAGGAGGCCATGAAGTTATTCTGAAGAGCAAGAGCCCATATATAAATGACCTTTCTCAACTACCATATGCATCAGATGGTAATATTGACACCCAGGATTCGCAGTTACAAAACAAAATTTTGGATGCTATTATACGTGAAATACCAGCGCGTACTGGTATCCAGCTACAGGACGACAGCTATAGTATTATAAGGCGATTATTGAGGTTTGAAGCTATACCAGGTCGTGTTGGGAGAAGGATACATGCGTTAGAAAGTATAACGCCCAGTGAGTCAGTATTAAGGACCACGTGGGCTCTTGTGCAGCAGGAGGAATTCGTATTTGCTCAAATATACCAGAATTCTATACACATACCACGCGTGTACGGTGTATGTGGCCACATATACGCCATGGAGTATGTACCAAACACACACTTACTCGATATCAGTTTGAATTTTAAACTGCTTAACCCATTTACCATTTCAAGGCCAGACTGGGATGATCGTGTGAAACTTGCAATCTCTCTTTTAGATTTTGTCAAATCTGCTGATAATGATTTTCATACTCCCGTTCACATATGTGATTTTAAGCCTATGAATTTTGCCTACACGACTGATGGACTCGTGAAGTTTATCGATGCGGATATGATCTATCCTGACGGATCTCTGAAAAGTTTTATTGTCGGTGACTGCTCTAAGCAATCTGATTGTGGTTATTTTGACTGCAAAGGTGCGTGTGATTACAAGACACACAGATGCACGGAATACAGAACAAACAGTAATTTACAGGTAAGAACTTCTGTACAAAAACCCAAACCCTATATGTCAGTGCGGTAGCGAATACTCGATGTTAGGGAGTGGTGGACAGTCTGTGTAGATCTGGCACGTAGTGATGGGAGAAGGAAATGTTTGTTGGGGAAAGAAAGGGGCGGGTAGGGGGCGAGGGGAAAGCATTCTTGAGTGGGCAATTTTGGGCCCTCTCCCGCCCTCCCCCCTACCACGCCCCTCCCCGTGGCATTGCCAATGCTGGGAGGGCGTGTTCCTCTGAAAAGAAACCCCTGGAAAAGCTATCTTCTGCATTCTGAGTAATAATAAACAGTATCCTTATTTGGACCTTTGAATACTGTATTCCTTGTTCCAAATTGGAAAATCTTGGCAGAAACCATGATAAGTGAGGCCAGAAATGAAGATTTGAGTCCAAAATCCACAGGGTTGTGTCGGAAATGAGCCAAGGACAGGATCGTTCAATCAGAATGAATAATAAAGACCAAGTTCCTATTTAACTAGCTCTAGAACATCCAGCTACATCGCGCAATATGACTGTCAAAATAAAGCGACTAACAATTTGTAAAGCTTAATTGCAATTTGGCGCTGGCGACCACGTTTTTACGAATCAACATCTCTTGACAAACTTGAATGGCCTTTAAAGTAGTTCATTGGGGCTGTGTCTCCCGAGATCTCCATCGATACGAGATCTAATAAGTCTCGGGGCGAAGACATGGCTCCATTTTTAGATTGCTGGATATCTCATAATTATTATCTTCATGCGAGCGATTCATGGCAAGTTCTCTTATTTGTTCTGGTCCGACTGTAATAGAGTTTGCGCGGCGATGACCGCTTAATTATTTTAATAAACAGCCAACGGAACTCCATATAACTACTCTAAATATAAGTACTCTCTTCTTTTTTTGCTGGAGGACTGCGTACAAAACATGTTTATCATTCCTTCTGCAGATGAAAGTACTCAAGCACACGCCCACTCGCGGCGTCTCTTATATGTCCACTTTAGCACTCTATCAAACTGACCACAAATGGCTTCTTGCGGGGATCGTGAGAAATGTCCATTTGCATTAGCTACTCGCCGGAGAACTTGTTTTGAAAGTTTACCACTGGAATGACTGGTTGGATAAGCGATCCTATAATTCCAGTAGTAAATTGCAAAAGAAAAACCACAATGGTCTCTTGGACGGCAATTAGACATAGGACATTTTCTATGATAATGGATTTTTCTGTATATGACGTCATAATTATTTAGGTCAGATGTAGCTGGATGTCACAATCAAAATGTGTAATGAATGACGTATCTAGCTCCACCAGGAACATTGAATAGCCAGTCATGTATGCGAATTGCACATCTTTACTATTTAATCAACATGCTGTTGAATATTTTGAAACTAATTCGACTAGACGCTGTTCGAATTGTATGTCTTTGCTATTTATTCAACAGTCATTTTCTATGATAATGGCTGGGTTCGATCTGTAATTGAAGGATATGACGTCATAATTAATTACTTCATATACAGGCTGACGGTCACAATCCAAAATGTGTAAATGAATGGCGTATCGAGCTCAGTCATGAACATTGAATAGTCCGGCAAGTGTACGAATTGTAATGTCTTTACCGTTTAATCAACATCGTGTTGAATATCTTGAAACTAATTTGACCTGGCGTTGTTGCGGCCAGAGGCAGAAAACCTTTAAAGCACCCAGTCAAATTAGTTTCAAAATAGTCATCAGCTTACCTGTATAGTTACCTTGCAATTGGAAGACGGGGAATTCATTATTCAGCGTATTTATTGCACGATTCTACCATCAAGTAATTTGGTAATATGTAGTTACATATTCGCCATATGGCCCCATTGTAATATGGTTGGTTCACATTCACCACATTCAGATAGGTGTCGATATGTCCTGACATATCGCTCGTAATGGGTTCGGCACAGAATATCACCCATATGTTTAGATAGGTATAGGCATACGCTTACGACGACGTAGTGAGATTTAAAAATTTCATAACGTAAATAAGCTCAAACTTAGGATAATTCATGGTTTTCATTGCAATACGTTCACCTCCAGAATTTCACCCACAAATACTTATAGGAAATATGCTAGTTGTAATCCGAATTGAAAAAAATTCTACAGGAACGTAATTTCATAATACACAATTCCATGCCGAAAATTGGCGCAAATTCTGTCAGATCAACGATTTTCTGTACCACACTGTTTGCAATAGGTTCGACGCCAGAAGTTCACCCATATGGTTAGATACGTATATGAATACGCTAATAAAGTGTCAAAGGTTTAAAAGATGTTTACTATACAGTAATTTTGTCAGATGCAATTTAGTAGTGGCACGCCATTGTCAAATTACAATAATGTACTATATTCGGTACCAGAATATCTCTACATGCCTTGTAACCAGTTTTCGAACATAAGACCATGTAGAACTCGCCATGTTCTCGTGCTGTACGAAATATTGTAATAATTCTACCACCAAATATGTATTATAGTAATGTGAAAATATTTCTTTATATCTCATATTATTAGCCGCGTGTACTGGTAGAACCTGACTTATCAGGCTAATACCCTAACATTTGCACATATGGTCAACAAGATCGTCATCATTACAACGGTTGAGGCCGATTTTGGCCTTTTTGTCGAGCAAAAATATTTGATTTAATAGTTTGTCACTGTTTCCAGTAAAGATATCGTTTAATAGGTGACATAGATACGATAGATAAATGAAACAGATCACGATGTCGTGGCTGTTTCCCACTGGGTCTTGTCAGAATGTTTTCTACTATATCATTTTCGTTGGAGAAAACTAGGTTCACGGTATTGGTTCTATCCTGGCCACTTAACTTTGTTGAAAAGGTTATCTGTCGGTACAGATCGGGGTCCTGTATTGCATCAAAAATATACTTGCTTTGTGCATTTCACTAGCATTGCAGTGTACATTTCACCAATATATTTCCGGGTAATAAGCTCTTCACGTCTGTTTAAGAAGGTATCAAGATTTAGGTTTAAAATATTCTTTACAGTTTTTCTTTAATATGTTTGAATGGGTGTCAGGAGCTGTACTGCTTCTTGCGCTGATTTTCTACTGACTGGGTTGCCAGTTCTGTTGATTTCTTTATCTTTACAAGTTGTTGGTACCTAATGATCCAAATTTGATCTGTTACGCTCTGTTGATGCAGTAGTGCAATTTTCTCATCACTGGCTGCTCTTAATTTTGTCCGCTCCCCTCTCTCTGTTAAGGAGTTTGGTCCGGATAAAAAGAATGGATGGAAAATGTGTTGGACTAACCAAAAATATAAGCTGCTTTCCCTAGCCCATAGATAAACACTGCCCATATCTTTTTGCAAGAAATATTCCTTCTTTTGTGTTTATTGTCCGCGTATATTTGTGTCATAAGTGGCGTGTATGCCATTACATAACTTCATTTTTTCATGAAACAGTTGAGTTTATTCTCAGAATTATAATAACCTCCGGGCACGCTATTTACAATTGATGCATTGCATCAATATGTGTACTTGTAATTATATATATCGTAGCGATTTATTCCGCAATACAGATAAGGCGGCGGTTTGCGAACTCTAGGTTTGACCCTGAAAACGAGGATGAATATGCTCTGGGAACTGGTGTATAGAAATTTGACAACTTTGGATTTGATTGTCCTACCAGCTTAGTGGCTATAATAAATGTCTGTGGTTCTGACACAAATCTTTGAATTTTTTAGAACGACATTCTTTAGCTTTGGCCGGAAATTTCATATTTCTTGTCAAAACAGTTAAATTTGTAACTTATATTTCCATGTTTCATATACAAATGTTTGTATTACAGGAGAAAAATTTATACTTTTCATGTCTCTGGTTCATATACTGGCGATATAGGCCCTTTGTTAGAAATACCTTTAAACATAGTTGAAACCGCGTGTCCAATAGACCTTTCCAGTGTTAGCTATGCCCCGCCCATCACTGGCTTAGTTCCACCTACACTTCGCCGTGTTGGGATTGATCGATCCCCGAATACCCTGACTATCAATTTCCTGAAAACTATACAGTTAAGCTATTGAATATTTTGCAACTAATTTGACTGGGTGCTGTTGCAAAATATTCATACAACAACGCATAGTCTGTCTTCAACTATGCGTTCGTAACATGCTTACCTAAGTCATTCATGACGTCATTGATCATGATGTCATTCTATACGTCACGTAGAATATTATGACGTCATTTAATGGATGGATACAGTGGAAAGGTTCATTGACAGGAAAGGGAATTAGTGAATTAGGGACATATGTGAAAATACAGAACCGCTTCGTCTAGATAAAAAATGTAGCTGTTGGTGGATTTTGACAATGGCTACATATAGATTTTGTTAGCTGTTGAATTCGAATTTACCACCTTCGAATTTAAGTAGATTGATTAATCAATCATATGGTTCACACGAAGCTCATTTGTTAATCATATGGTTCACACGAATCTCATTGGCTGGAAATGATTGATATTTTGAAGACATACAATTCAAATGGTTATTAAAACAATATCTAACTTCTGCCAGTTACATGTCGGGCCTGCGTCATTTGATGGTGACGTCAGCTAACAAATCATATATTTTGACAATGTCATTAGATACTTGAGTGACAGATCGGATCCCGTAATTAAAGCGGTATTATATATAGGCATATTATATGCGCATAAAACTTAATACACGCATACATAGTAACCTTTATTTCACACTTGCCACTATGTATATTCTGCATGCACAATTTGATAGTTTAATTTCTCATCATTTGTGATGTCATTACTTTAAAATATTTCCCTGTGTTTCAGAGTCTTTGCAATGTAATATTCCTCGGTTCGACGAGACATCGCTATATCGGTTTGCTTCGCGATGCTCCGTTCAATATCGGCCAATACATCCATATGTGTGATGAACTTGTCAGTGAAAATAATACCAAAAGTACAGAAGTAATATTTGACCAATTATACAGCTCTTTGAAGGCAAGTCTTACGACATAAAATTGAGAATTCAGCTTTGCGATGAACAAAGAGGACAACATACCTCAATCCCTGATAAGGCAGCTTACTGGGCTTACTGAAAATATCGGTATGGTATCGGCTCAGTAATCTGCGTTAGCCGGGATCATTTAATTGGCAAGTACGTATTCGTATCTCGCAAGATCTCTTTCGATACTAGATCGAGAAAAGTGTATTCTCGAAGAAGCCACGCCTAAATTTTTAGATTGGCAAGTACTTTGTCAAACAAAGCGTCATAAAGTACAGGTATAATGTTAGGCCTAAACTGGCATGCATAATTATGTAACAGCACGTGGCTAGCGAAACCTGACTATGATGTACACTCACTAACGGGGGCCACAAGATGGTGGCTCTTTATGATGGGTGGTCGTACAACAATGAGTGGGATCACTTTGAACACTCTATTCACAGAATCTTTAGTTATGCCCCGACAGTCTCAGTTTAAGCTCCGCCCACGCTTTGCCTGTTGTGGTATCGATCGATCCCTGTCCTCTCTGAATCTGTTTCCAGAAAACTATACAGGTAACCTGTTAAATATTTTTGAAACTAATTTGACTGCGTGCAACAGCACCCAGGCAAATTAGTTTCAAAATATTCAACAGAATGTTTATTACATAGTAAAGACACAATTCGTACAACAGGCCTAGTTCGCCATCAATTAAGCATTCCTGACGAACTTAGCTACGTCATTCATGACGTAATTTATTTTAGTGCCATCCCACACGTCACGTAGTTGATTATGACGTCATATGATTGATGGATAAACTGGAATCCTCAATTCTACAGGAAAGCTGTTGAATATTTTGACATTAATTTGACAGGAACCAGTTGCTGCCATATGCAAAATAATTATTAAATTGTAGGTCTAATGAAGTTTTAGTATTTGATATTTATACAATCCTATTGCCTAATTATTGCCACCATCTTCTGGCCCCAAACCTATTTCATATGACAATCAACTTATATCACACACACGCACGCACGCACGCACGCACGCACGCACGCACGCACGCACGCACGCACGCACGCACGCACGCACGCACACATAAAATGGTTCCAATTGTATACTTACAGACGCTTAAATTGAAGGAAAAAAATCTTATCAAATGATGATCTCATTCCATATAAATCAATATAACTTTTCGTTGCGAAATTGAAATGAGTATACGTGTCTCTAATTCAATTTCACAACTTAAACTTTTATTAATTTATACGGGATGAAAGCATCATATGTTAAAATTTATTTCGTTTCATTAGAATTAGATTGAGAGACATATCTTAAGCCTCTGAAAGTATACAATTTTATTTTCAAGCCTTTTTAGCCTGAATGTGGTGGGTATTTAAATGATTACGTGTTTTAAGTGGTCACGTGCAAATGCGCCGTAAAGTGCCCGTTATAGGCAGGTATTACTGTAGCTCTTTATCTGGCTTAATCAGATTGAGCATTTATAATGCGTGTTAATCAGGTGCTATATATGTATTGTAATATAAAATTAATTCATTTATCTGATTAACATTGTCATCCAATGATCTGTTAGATTTCTAGACGCTAGCTGTGTCTGATTTGTGTGTATTTTCTATCCTCATAGGACATGGCAGTCGAGACTGGGTGTTTAATTAATGGAGGCATCCAGTTTTAGCCATGCCACGTCCATCCCTAGTTAAGCCCCCACATACGCTTTGCCCGTATTGGGATAAAACGATCTCTAAACTCCCTGACTATCAATTTTCCAGAAAACTAAACAGGTAAGCTGGCAACAACAGCGCCCAGTCAAATTAGTTTCAAAATATTCAACAATATAATCATTAAATAGTAAAGCCATACAAATCTTACAACCTGACGGACTATTAAGCGTTTAAGACGGACTTATTGTATTATGACGTCAGCCTACACGTCACGTCACGTAGTTGATTATGATGTCATATGATTGACTGAGAAACTGGAGTCCTCCGTTGCCAGCCATTCTTTATAGTGGAAGCAAAGTGTGAAAACGTGGTTTATAAAGCGAGAATAAATGCAAACTTAGGCTACTGTTATAGGCCTAACGTTGCAAGTTCTTCGTTCTGCTTAATATATATATATATATATATGTATATATTAAGCAGAACGAAGAACTTGCAACGTTAGGCCTATAACAGTAGCCTAAGTTTGCATTTATTCTCGCTTTATAAACCACGTTTTCACACTTTATATATATAGTCAGTGAACTCTGCTCCAGCACTGCCAGAAAACTGTCTAATAATTGTCATCCATGTATTTTATCCTTTGACAGATAGATAATCTTTGAGGTGAAAACGCAAGTGTTTTGTACTTGGCTTTCCCGCTTATAGTTTAGAGTGAAACAATTGTCATATTTTCGTATTTAACATATAGGCCTACTAGTTTTATCTAAGTCAGTTTCGACAATATACCTATATATCAGCTCACCTCACACTTTCACTTGAAAGGTTATCTGTCTGGCAACGAGAAAATACATAGATGACAGTTACTAGACAGTCTTAGGACACTGTTAGAACAAGATTCACGGACTTAAGTCGAATAGAACATAGCTTCACATAAACAAACAGATAGTCCATCACAAAGTTGCTAATTAATGTATGTGATGTCATGACAATGATAGTTGTGATGTTATATCTTATGAATAGTTTAGCTGTCGTCGCCAGAGATCTAGATAAGCTGTTCTTTTTAATATTTCCCCATTAAAACATGTCAATAACTCAATTAAAATTAAATATGATGAGTAATGAAATAGCCAATTACTCTATCAATTTCCGTTCTATTGCTTATAATGTATAACAATTTAGCTTAGAATATTGCACAAATTCTAGGAGTAAATCTACTCAATTAACGAAAAGCTTATCTAGAGCTCTGGTCGTCACTGTCGAATGTTATTGATGTTGCTACTGCTATTGTCCTGATGGTGGCCCATATAGTGGGGATAGTGGCGGTGGTGGCGTCGTCGTATTAATATCGACAATGGCATTATAAATTGGATAGTTATAGGAGCCGTTTACCTTGTTTGGAATTGAGGAATCTAGTTTTAGCCACGCCACGCCACGCCACGCCACGCCACGCCACGCCACGCCCATTCCTAGCTAAGCTCCTCCCACGCTTTGACCGTGTTGGGATCGATCGATACCTGCATTCCATGAATCTCAATTTCCATAAAACTATACAGGTAACCTGTTGAATATTTTGAAACAGCGCCCGGTACCAATAATTTGGCCCAATGCCAAACTAGTGTCAAAATATTCAACAATGTTTATTAAATAGTAAAGACATACAATTCGTACAACTTGATGAACTATTTACGCGTTCATGACGGCTCTATTTACGTCATTCATGGGACAATTCACGGGATAATTGACAATGACGTCAGCCTACATGTGACGTATTTGATTATGACGTCATATGAGTGATTGATAGACTGGATTCATCTATTATAGTTGAATACGTAATTTAGTACTTTGGCTGAAAGGGTTCTCGTTAACCTCGTGTGCATTAAACGCCCCCTAAGTTACAATTCAATACATATAGGCTACCATGAGAACAGGCAAAACAGTGAAGCTGCACTTTCGGTAACCCGCCAATAACCGAGAAAAAGACATCAATTACCGCACACTCCATGATCAAATTCGAAACAAAATCTTAGGAGTATATGCAATTAAAGTCACTCTTAACATTGTCAATAAAACTCCCCGAACAGCAAATGGTCAATCAAAAGATATTGTTAACAGTCATAATAGTTACTGTTCTGTTCAAGAAGGTCAATCTATTATCCGGGTATGATTTTCACAAAACTGCGAATAACTACACAAGTTGTACATCAGTTATACAACATAACAAACCTGTGAAAAATATGCCTTGCCTCGCAACTATAATGCCAGCGTAGATCTACAGACAGTTAGACAGGTGGTCTTTGAAAGTAGAGATCTCAATATGAAATGGGTTGGGTGTCTTCAGGTCATACCGCATCTTGTGACCCAATATGCAAACTTGCAATACCATTTTCTACGTTGACCAGGCCCAACTAGCAGTACCATCTGACGAAGGGGTGTACAACATTAGTGGTTATAAAGCTATGTTGTAAAGAGAAATTGAAAGGTATTGTATTGTGTATGTGGATTTTTTCACATGGCAGCAAAAGCTACATTAGGCTCTCTTTAAGAGAGTAAAGTATAAATTATACTAGTGGAAGGATTGAATGTCGTTGAGACAGTTCCAATCTGGAGATAGAACAGCAGCACTCTGAAGGGAATACAATCTAGAGATAGAACAGCAGCACTCTGAAGGAAATGCAGTCTAGAGATAGAACAGCAGCACTCTGAAGGAAATGCAATCTAGAGATAGAACAGCAGCACTCTGAAGGAAATGCAATCTAGAGATAGAACAGCAGCACTCTGAAGGAAATGCAGTCTAGAGATAGAACAGCAGCACTCTGAAGGAAATGCAATCTAGAGATAGAACAGCAGCACTCTGAAGGAAATGCAATCTAGAGATAGAACAGCAGCACTCTGAAGGAAATGCAATCTAGAGATAGAACACCAACACTCTGAAGGAAATGCAATCTAGAGATAGAACAGCAGCATTCTGAAGGAAATGCAATCTAGAGATCACCGGCCTCTAAAGGGAATATAATATGGAGATAGAACACCAGCACTCTGAAAGGAATACAATCAGGAGAGATATCACCAGCACTGAAGGGAATGCAATCTGGAGATAGAGCAGCATCACTCTGAAGAGAATGCAATCTGGAGAGATCACCAGCACTCTGAAGGGAATACAATCTAGAGAAAGATCACCAGCACTCTGAAAGGAATACAATCTGGAGATCACCAGCTCTCTGAAGGGAATGCAATCTTGAGATAGAACACCAGCACTCTGAAGGGAATGCAATCTAGAGATAAAACACCAGTACTATGAATGGAATGCAATCTGCAGATAGAACACCAGCAATCTCAAGGGAGTGCAATCTGGAGATCACCAACACTCTGAAGGGAATGCAATCTTGAGAGAACACCAGCACTCTGAAGGGAATGCAATCTGGAGAGAACACCAGCACTCTGAAGGGAATGCAATCTGGAGAGAACACCAGCACTCTGAAGGGAATACAATCTGGAGATCGCCAGCACTGAAAAGAATACAATCTGGAGCCAGAACGCCAGCAATTCTTGATTTCAGTGCAACGATTCCCGATTTCTTTTTATATTTACTGGCGCCTAGTAGGACGAATTCCAAGGCTCTGTGCTGGTGTGTCTTCTGGCACATTGCCAAACATGGGCCAGCTTTGCTGGGTGACTTTTACGAGCAGTGGCTATGTATTACACATCTTGTATAGTGCATCGTTGGAAATCATAATGTCTGGCCATCTGTGTCCAGTGATGGTGCGGAGGTGTTTGCGGTGGCAGGCATCAAGTTTGCTAGAGCTGCTTTGGAGCCGCCCAGCTGCTACAGTTGTATAGCATCAACGATACGCAGGTTTTGCTATACAAACGGAAGCTGTGCTTCCGATGATGTAGCGTGCAGCAATGTCAGCAATATACTACAGAGCAGAGCCAAGGGTTTTACTTTTCCTCAGTGTTCGCCGCTATGAAGTATAGATATACATACATATACATATATTCTTCTGCTGTGTAGGCTAAATAGCCTGTAGCATGTCCTCACTGTCTTCTTCAACTTGGTTATCTCACACCTGTTTAACTGACATGTAGGTGTGAATGTGTGAGATCGGGAATTATGTCGTGTACATGACTTCCGTGTAGTGTTTGTCCAGTCTTCAGTTGAATGCATTCACAGACTGAGCTGATACTGCAGAATCGGGCAGGCTGTTCCAATGTGTGATTACTCTGTTGCTGAATAACCGTTTCCTTGTAGCTGTATTGAAACGCTGCTTTTGTATTTTAAATGAATGGCCTCGGGTTCTGTCACATTAGTCTGGTGGGAGTAGCTGATCTTGGTCCACACTATATATTCCATGTGTATACTTGTACATTTCAACTAAGTCACCTCGCAGACGTCTGTTCACCAGGCTTGATAGCTTCAGAGACTAGAATCTATCTTGGTATGGCATCTCTTTGAATCCAGGTACCATCTTAATTGTGCGGCGCTGGACATGTTCAAGGAGCTGTACATCTTTCTTATATAGTGGGCTCCACATGACTTTGCCATATTCCAAGTGAGGACGCACAAGACTTGTACAGTATTATAAACGTTTCTGGGTCAATAAAGTCAAATGACCTTCTGATCATGCAACGATCTTGTTAGCCTTGTTAGTGGATCGTCAGTTACTTTAGCTTCATGCTTGGTCGATATGTATATGCAGGTAAACTCTGTTTTGGATTCATTCATAAAGATATTCTATTTTTTTAGTTTTTAGTTTTCTTGCAATTAATGGGAGTAGTTTGTCAATAGGTTTCTTTTCCTCGTCTATGAAATCCACGTCGTCCTGATATGCCATCTCTAGCGGCATGCTCAGCATGGACACTAGGGTTGGGGTCGGTCGAATTTTCCCGCACCAGATTTCAATGCAGCAGCAAGTTAACGATGAAAGGTACAGTGAACAGACCAACTCCCTGTGGGGAGCTGATTGATGTCTCAGTCTGCACACTGTCTCTCAGCTTCGTGTCTGCATGTAGTAGTCTCACTAACCGCAAATCAGTACAACTAGCCTGTCAATAAGTAAATTAAGGCAATAAGATTATATAAATACCCAAAACCTGTCTTAAATTAAATCTTTTCCATGCAATACGAGATTTTTACTGGTTATTTATTGATCGCTTAACCTTCAATGACCTCAATAAATGGAATAATCACATAATGGTAATCTTACTGCATGGCCACCCTAGCATGCCAATACGATTATTGATAGGCGATTTACTGTTCTAAGACATTTGGTTACAAAACTATAGCAATTCTAGTTAGGTTGTTATCATTAATTTGGTCATAGACACTTCCGCAATTGACATTTCTCAGTTATTGTCGGGTTGCCAAGCATACTCTAAATTGTCTGTCTATACTGTTACACTGACAGTAAACTTAAGGAATATGAAGAGTAACTTAAGGGACATCTCATGCACACGTAGACGCCGCCTTCAGCCACTGAATTAGTTTATCATTACGGAAACATTCACTCGCAATAATGCAATGCAATCCGTCACCTATCTCAATGTCATCGCACAAATGGCAGATACGTTCAATTTCATAGCACTACCTCCAATCGACCATTTTAATGGATAAATAGTGATTACTAGTTCTAATATTAATACATATACGCCTTTATTTCATTGTATTTTGCACATCTTCCTTAACATCTAGTCAACCTTCTACATATTGCTTTTCTCTCCTGATTTTAACTACTTAAAAGTTAACAAATTTAAACTCCCTGGTACATAAGTATACTTTATTTAATATTATTAATTAATTTCCGTCAATGACATTGTTATTGTTATGATATTATGGTGCATTAGAAGCATATGTATTTTATATACCCTTGTACATAGCAATATTTTATGATATTACGAAGCGTTGAAATCACTTAAATATACTACATAATTAATAACATATTCGTAATGTACATAATGGCGCAGAAATATATTATAGGTATGATGTAGTAGTAGTAGTAGTAGTAGTAGTAGTAGTAGTAGTAGTAGTAGTAGTAGTAGTAGTAGTTGTAGTTGGTTGTTGTTGCTATTGTTGTTGTTGTTGTTGTTATTATTTTACTGGATACGAGTGTTGCTACATTACAGGCCTGTCTGAAATCTTAGTTCATGATATGATAATACTGACATTGCGACAATTCGACATTGGACAGAACACACATAGGTAACGTGACACCTCTTGCGAATATAGGTCAATGGTAGGCCATCCACTAACATACATAAAGTGAAAGCCTAGGTTAGGGAAACTTATTCTCTGACGTATATAAGCTATTGTCAAATTATTACGTCAGGTTAAATTGTAAACCCATGCACTATCTGGATCAATGGTAGACCAATGACCAATCAGTCACTGGTCACTATAAATTGCAAATCAAATGAAGCATCAGTATCAATGGCAAACCGAATAAACCATCGGTATAAAGGGCAAACCGAATAAACTATCGGTATCAATGGCAAACCAACGAATGGTCGCTATCAATGGCAAACCAAAGGAACCATCGGTATCAATGGAAAACCGAATAAACCATCAGTATCAATGGCAAACCGAATAAACCATCGGTATCAATGGCAAACTAAATAAACCATTGGTATCAATGGCAAACCGAATAAACCACCGGTATCAATGGCAAACCGAATCAACCATCGGTATCAATGGCAAACCGAATAAACCGTTGGTATCAATGGCAAACTAAATAAACCATCGATATCAAGGGCAAACCGAATCAACCATCGGTATCAATGGCAAACCGAATAAACCATCGGTATCAATGGCAAACCGAATAAACCGTTGGTATCAATGGCAAACCGAATCAACCATCGGTATCAATGGCAAACCGAATAAACCATCGGTATCAATGGCAAACCAATAAACCGTCGGTATCAATGGCAAACCAACGAACCATCCGTATAAATGGCAAACTAACAAACCTTCGGTATCAATGGCAAACTAACGAACCATCGGTATCAATTGCAACGGTATCCTCCATGGTAAACAAAACGAATGGTCGGTATCAATAGTAACCAAATGAACAAGCAAAGCTAAACAAGTATCTTTGTAGATAAATACAGCCACATATATTGACTGCCATTGCAAACATGGTCAGCTTGGCCGTGTTCTTGGGCAATAGAGCTCATAAATTTTCTTCCTTGAGATCAATGGTATCAACACTTTAACCAGTTAAACCTCAAATTTATTCAATAAAATTAAAATTTTCACGTACAAAATGTCCATTTGCAGACCAAGGGAAGAATATTTTTGAAAATGTACTACTGGAATAACTGGCTTGGTTATCGAGCCAGACATTCCAGTGGTAAATTTTCTAAAATATCCTTCTCTTAGTCTGCAAATGGACATTTCTTATGACCACTGCAGAAGCCGTTTTTGGCTGATATGAGTGTTAAAGGGTTAACGACGGTCAAGTTTGGTCAAGAAAATACACATATATATATATATATATATATATATATATATATATATATATATATATATATATATATATATATATATATAATCTGTCTGTGAACCGCCATTTGCATATCAAGAGAACATTATTTGATATCTTTTAACTGAAAATACTGGTTTAATTACCTAGTCAGACATTAAAATGGTACATTTTCTATAATATTCTCTTGGTCTGAAAGTTGTTTCTCAAGATCACTGTAGATACCATTTTATGCTGACTTGACAATCAATGGGCTAGGCTATATATGTTTATGTTTTGTGTATCCAAGCTTAAAGTCCTTTAGGCTGGTGTTCAAAATGACGATGGCTTCATTAAGCTTTTGTGGACTTCCAAACGCTTGCCATGTACGTGTTAACGTGTGCGAGCATTCATTTTGAGCGAAACAAATGTGCGTTACCGCATACATGGAAATGCACACATAGATTTACTCTTATTTCGACTTTCAAAGACTCGTCATCGCTTACGCAGAAAACGGGACACTGGTAGTTTCTGCTCCTATCTCGCGTGCATATATATATATATATATATATATATATATATATATATATATATATATATATATATATATATATATATATATATATATATAGTGCAAACATCTAAAACTAGAAATGTAATAAATAGAAAGAAATGACTTAAACCCATCAACATAAACCTTTTGATCTTTCCATTTCAAAATGCCAATAAGGCAGCAATGGCTTCCAGGCAAATTGATTTCTAAATATTCAAGAGAATACGTTTTGTATCATAAAGAATTATTATAAAGTTATTACGATTAAAATTTATATTAAATTTAAATTGTTAAAATATTTTATCTTGGCCCCTAATGGGTTTATCTTGATAAACAATATATTAATATATTTTTATTTTACAAGATTTTATGAGAATATTTACTTATGCCATATTGTGAATTTTATTTGCCTATTTATCGTTATACTGCTTGCCTGTACTTGTACTTACCATTTTATTTCTGAAGTCTGAGAAACATGGATTCCATGGAGTTGACCCTTAAATAGTCAAGAAATACGCCAATAGGACCATAGCAATACGCGGACTGCTCAATTGTCAACTACCTTTATTTAATTGACCTTTCCGGTTTTAGCTATGCCCCGCCCATCTCTAGCTAAGCTCCACCCACACCTCGCTCGTGTTGAGATCTATCGATCTCTGACCACCCTGACTATCAATTTCCAAAACGCTAAACAGGTACGTTGTTGAATATTTTGAAACTAATTTGACTGGGTGCGCCCAGTCAAATTAGTTTCAAAATATTCAACAGCATGTTTATTAAATGACAAAGAATTACAAAGACATACAATTCCTACAACGTGTCAGACTGAGATTTGATGACGTCTATATGGTACCCTTTGTGATGTAATGATTGTGACGTTATCGTACATGTGCTGAGCTGATTATGACGTCATACGAGGTCAGATGATGGATGGATACTCTGGAAAGGTGAATTGTCTACAGTAATTTCAATTAACTATATTGAGCTAACAATGTTTCTCACTACAGTATTACTGTTGGTATTCGAATGGATATTTTCTCAAGTGAGAGACTCTTTCCAATGAAGATACTTTGCGTGCATAACTGTCCAAAATCCAGTTATAGCTATGCCCCGCACATCTCTAGCTAATCTCCACTCACACCTCGCCCGTGTTTTGATCAATCGATCCCTGCACACACACACACACACACACACACACACACACACACACACACATACACACTCTCCCTCCCTCCCTCCCCCCCCCTCCCTCCCTCCCTCCCTCCCTCTCTCTCAATTTCCACAACACTATTACAGGTAAGTGGTTGAATATTTTGAAACTAATTTCACTGGATGACGATGCTGCCGTAGCAACAGCGGATGCTGTTTATGGCAGCAACAGCGAACAGTTAAATTAGTTTCAAAATATTCAACAGAATGTTTATTAAATAGTAGACATACAATTCGTTACAACGCTTAGTGCGCCATCAATTAAGCATTCGTGACGAACTTAGCTACGTCATTCATGACGTAATTGATTACGACGTCAGACTACATGTGAGACGTCAGACTACATGTGACGCGGTTGATTAAGACATCATATGATTGACTGAGAAACTGGATTCATCAATTCTGAGTCCTTATTGCGGAATCAGTCCAGTAAAATCTGGAATCTGCCATTCACTATAATCAATAGACTGGCTAGAAAACTATCTATCTAGTGACTGCTGCATTATTGAGCCAAATGTCCCATCAGGTACAGTAGGAGTTTCTCCGAATAAGGAGGGACTGACCTCTGATGAACCTAGCACTAGACCTCTCCTGTATTGCAGATGTGTCCTATTATGGCAAAAATAACAGTTGTTATGATCTGAGGAGGCAGTAAATTCTTGAAGGGAAGTGGTTTTAATTCCTAATCACGCCCTTGAAACTAATCACGCCCCTGAAACTCTAATACTATGTACTGGAAAGTGAGAATAAACACCTTTCAGATTCATTGATTCATAATGCCCACTGTCATTCCCATTTTTACTGTTTTTATCTCGAACGACGGAGATTCTAAAAGTTGATTTAGCATCTTTTAGTTAGATGTAACGCTTATCTCACCGTCCAGTGTGACCGTGCACCAGGAACATGATGCAATGGAAGTTAATGAACTACAAATACATCACCTGCATGCCAGTGCATGGTATCATTCTCATAGTAATAACCTCCAGTGAATAAATTCACCCTTCCACTTTATCCATCCATCTGACGTCATATGGTGTCATAATCAACTAAGTGACGTGCAGGATGACGTCATAATTAATTATGGCATGAACAACTCGATTTAGTCCGTCTTTAACGCTTAATAGTCCGACACGTTGTCAGAATTGCTTGCCTTTACCATTTAATAAACACTAGTTTCAAAATATCCAACAGATTACCTGAAAAATTTTCTGGAAATTGATAGTTAGGGAGTTCATAGATTGATCGATCCCAACGCGAGTGAGATGTGGGTGGAGCTTAGCTACAGATTGGCGGGGCATAGCTAAAACTGGACAGGTCCATTATTTCTTGGGCGATAAACCTATGTGCTTGTCTGAGAAGTGATCCTTCTCAGGATCAACAACAATCTTCCTTTCTCACAAATATATGCCAAATCTGACCTTCACATGTACATAACAACATCGGGTAAATACAGTATATATACATACAGATTCTACATTATTTAAGTATATATTAAATATCAGATCTATTGGGGAATTGCATACATTATTAAACTTTTATTCTTGAACTCGTCACAATAAATCCTTTTCAATCCTTGTTTCTGAGTTGCTAATTCTATATATTAACACAATATGCTGAGTCATTTGGATAAAACTTAGTAATCTGCTTACTGCTTACAGATTGTTTTGCAATTGATGGTCCAGTCAGGTTTAATAATTCTCAATTCTGGTGCATCATGGGCAACGCAACGATGAAGGCCGCCAGTTTGATATAATTCGATCTTAAATGAAGGTTAATTTAGAAGGATAATGATTAATTATCCTCTGAGGTATACCATACCAAAGGTGTAGTGAGACAGGCAGTATGCATATCTTGCATGGAGCAAATGTTCAAAGGTTTGCTGAATTAAATTTAATCCTTTAGTTACAGATTTGTCAAGAAATCTCCAAATGTTTGCTTAGTGAATGTACATTTGCAGGCCAAGACAAGTCCATTTTTTGAAAATTTAGCACTGGAATGACTGGCTCAGTTATCGAGCCAGTCATTCGTGGTAAATTTTCAAAAGGTTGTCTTCCCGTAGCCTACAAATGAAAATTTCTCAAGACGAGTATAGATGCGATTTTTGGTCTGCTTGAACATTAAAGGGGTACATCATTACTTATAGTGGCTGACTTCGGGAAAATAGCAATGTAAAAATATCCATTATTATTAAGATTGCATGCTGATGTCATATGAAACACAGCATGATTACCAAGAGGTATGGACAGATGGACTGACCAAAACAAGAGGCCCACGCGTCTGTGCCACTCACCTGGACCATTAGCATTTGAACCGTTTGCATTTAAATAGACATGATTGATAATTTTTGGAAAATTCTCATTTGATTTCTTGAAGCCTATCATCTTAGGGTCGTTCCACCCAAATGTGTTTGATATCGAGCCGTAGTAGTAGTGGTAGCGATATAAAGGCTTCTCGAAAGTTTTTTGAAAGTCCAACGTGGTTGCCGAAAAAAATAACCAATCAAAACACTCATTAGAAGTCTTTAAGCCAACCATCATAGGATCATTCCACCCAGGTTTTGTTGAAAGCTGACAATTGATTAGCATTGTAACGTATTTCTGGAAAGAATTGAGCAATCAAAATGCTGTGTACAGCTTCTGAAGCCTGCCAACATAGGGTTCTTCCATCCATGTCTGGTTGATATCACACAAGCAGTTAATGAGGAGTAGCGTTTTAAACGATTTCTGGTAAATTTTTCCTAAAATTCAAGATTTTCACCAAAAAA
Source organism: Chaetoderma sp. LZ-2023a (assembly GCA_034401795.1). Classification (NCBI taxonomy): domain Eukaryota; kingdom Metazoa; phylum Mollusca; class Caudofoveata; order Chaetodermatida; family Chaetodermatidae; genus Chaetoderma; species Chaetoderma sp. LZ-2023a. Next base: position 101,652,033 of record CM067367.1, read on the forward strand.
ATGTACCAATTAAAATTTTGTATACATGTGCTGAAACATACACCCATAGGTCCTTCCAGCCAAACTAAATTGAAATCCGCAAAGCGGTCAATGAGGAGTAGCGTTTTGACAATTTCCGGTAAATATTTCATAAAATCTAAGATTTTAACCCCAAAAATTGACCAATAAAAATTCTGTATACAAGTTCAGAAGCCCACACCCAGTGTCCTTTCAGCCAAATTAGGTTGAAATCTGCCATGCAGTTAATGAGATGTTTTGACACTTTCCAGTAATTTTTTAAAGTAAAACCTAGGATTTGCACCCAAAGATTGACCAATCGAAAATCTGAATAGAAGTTCTAGACCCTAAATCCATAGGACCCTTCTAGCCAAATTGTGGTTGAATTCCGTCAAGAAGCTAAGGAGCAGATACGTTTTGACACTTTCCGGTAATTTCTTTTAAAAATCTAAGATTTTCACCACAAAAATTGACCAATCAATCATATAATTTCTAGAGCATACCACTATATGATCCTTCCACGAAAATTTTGTTGAAATCCGTCAAGAAGCTAAGGTAAATCTTTTACAAAATCTAAGATTTTAACCCTAAAAAACTGACCAATCAAAAATTTGAATAGAAGATCTAGAACCTACGTTGTTGAAATCTCTCAAGAAGTTAGGGCGGAGATGCATTTTGACACTTTCCGGTTGATTTTTTTTTTACAAAATCTAAGATTTTCACAGCAAAAATTGAGCAATTAAAAACCTGAATAGATTTTCTAGAGCCTACCATTATATGATCTGTCCACGAAAATTTAGTTGAGATTCGTCAAGAAGCTAAGGACGAGATGCGTTTTGACACTTTCTGGTAAATTTGTTACAAAATCAAAAATTTGAATAGATAAACTAGGACCTATGTCCATAGAATTCTTCAAGCCAAATTTGGCTGAGACAGAGCTCTCAAGAACCTAAGGAGGAGATGCGTTTTGACACATTGATTTTTTGGGGGGTTTTGGTACGAAATCTAAGATTTTCATCCAAAAAATTAATCAATCAAAAATTTGAATAGCAGGTCCAGAGCCTGCCTACCTCCATAGGATCCTTCAACACAAATTTGGTTGAAATACGTCAAGAAGCTAAGGAGGAGATGCGTTTTAAATGAGTTCACGGATTTCTTACCTCCCTAACACTCTATGATATTTCCTAAATATCGACCTAGACTCAATAACCCCAGATTAAAAAGAAAGGTGCCCCTACTGGGCAGTGAGTCAGCTGTCAGTCTTCCCCAACCTCGCGCATGCGCAGACTGACACTGCCTCAGCTTGTACTATTGGCCGATACATACAACTAACAAGCCTGAAGACCGAGCCACTGTGGAGCGGAGAGGCCGGTCCGTGCTAGGGAGGTAAGTATAACTACTCTCTCGTGAAAAGATTTCGTTTATTTCACTTCAAGCGATATACATACCTCCCTAACACTATGATATTGCCAGAATTCGTCAGTGAATTCGGCGGGAGGGAGGCGAGGTTTGAAGACCAGCTCATCCCTTGCGCATTTTTGCGTATCAAAACACCAACATCCGAAATTGTGTCAAACACAATCAGGAAATGACTTGAACATCGGAAACACCGCCGATGGTTGAGAGTAATGACCGTATGTCAAATGCGAAACCCCTCCGTCCCCCCCCCCCACCTCCTTTGGGAAAGGAGAACCTATGACTTCTTATGTCCTATACGCTCTCTAAGTACTGGTGCAAAGTACTATAGGACAGACGACGAAATGCTTCATTTTCGTATACTCTCAGTAAATGAGCCACAAAATAACACGTACCATCACAATTTTAACAAAAAGAACGGGTAAAGACGTGACAATAATATTATGTAACACCAAGAAGCAAGACTGACCGTAAACATATAAGCCCTGTCCATTCAGTTCCACTTGGTGAAGAAACAGTGATACATGTTTAAATGGTTGTTACCATAATTAAAATGCGCTGTCTGAAGACAGTGAGCGCAACTTATCTACACTATATACACCCGATTATCTTTTAAGAATCGATAAGGCAAGACTATTCGTGGTGTCATGGAGGTAATAGTCGGTGAAACCTGCCTGACTGTGCCACTGGGCTACCGACATGTCATCCACCGGCACCCCGTTAAACAGGGCGGAGGGCGCCACTACGCCACGGACACGGTGAGCCTTGGCTAAGTCAACTTGTTTACCAGTGGCGGATTTGTAGCAAAATTGAATACATTCCACAATCCCCTAGATAGTCTTTCGAAGCCATGCCATGGGGTTCAATATATGACAACCATAACGAGGATGGGGCCGTCCACCATTCGTGTGTACGTTGTGTGTACCTATTTAATATGCAGACTGGACACCGAACCTTTGAATTAGGATCAAAGCTGGTGAAATAATTGGTATTTCAATGACTGGTTATTAGCCATGAAATGAATCCTCCCTGTAACTACATAACGGTCTGCCTCGGCGAACAAAGCATGAATTTCGCTTCTGCGTCTTGCAGAGGCAGCAGCAATGAATAATATAGTTTTAAGTGTAAACATTTTCATAGAAATGGAACTTAGTGGTTCAAAGGGTTTATCAGCCAGAAGCACTAGAGATAAACTCCAAGATGGAATCGCTGGTGGATTTTTCGGTCTTAGATTACCCATGCCTTTTATTAAAGTGTTCAATGAACATACTTCGTCACTTCCCCTATCAGCCAAGCAAGGGATAACTGACATTAAAGCTGACTTGTAGCCAGCAATAGAGTTAGGCTTGAGGCTATAGGCATTATACAGGTGACAGAGGAAATTGGCTACGGCTACTACCTGAATAGATGCATACATTGGATTAACATCTCTCTGAGCACCATTCTGCAAATCTATTGTTTCTATAGTTATTTGCTCTGGAGGTTGACACCCTTCTGGCTTTTGCCATAAACATGGCTGCTTGCTCAGAAAAGCCCTCCTTAATTGCGGAATCGTTGCCAACATCCACACAGTCAATTGGAACATCGACAGGTTGTTGTGAAGGGACTTGCCCTGGAAAATAATATTGTCCATCATAGCTAGAGGAACCAGATTGCAGACCAGAAGGTCCAGCAGATCCGTACGGATGACGGATGGTTGCTACAGCATAAGCTGACTTGGCCATTCTGGCCAGGCGAGATAAAAAATAATAGTATTCTTCATAGCCACATGGTCAACCTATCCATGAAGCTAACTCATTGATTAAAATCAACAGACATGGTCAGAAAGACACTGACACTACAATAATCTGCTTATTCCTAGCTCCATAGTCCATTTACCTATGAATTTTCCCCGACATACACTAAGGAAATGACAAGTTAGCGAACAAAAACCAGCAAGATGGACAGACAAATGGATGGACAAACTTAACAACGCATGGCCAGTAAGATGGACATACAAATGAATGGAGAAACTTAGCAACACATGGACAGACTTACCCAAAAAATAGTCTGCTTCTCCTACCATGATAAACAACATACTCCAAGTAGTTATCTAACAATCACCCAAAATCTGTGCACCCACATGGTCAGCAAGATTGATGGACAAATTGACGGGTAGACTGCCCTCTGCTTCTCTTTAGCACCATACCTAACCATGAAGTCATATCAAAATACTTTTGCAGCTAATAAAAAAAATCTAGATGCATGTATGGACATACAGAATGGCCAAATGGATAGAAGGGATGTGGGTGGGTCTGGTAGGATACTAACAAATGAGTAAAATATAGGCCAGAGTGATACAAGGTCATTGCGGTGTCCATGCACTCATGATAGGAAAGACAATTTGACTGAGACTAGCACAAATCTTGCATACACCAAGTTCACATAAATGCAAAAACTTAACATGAATGTACCAAGTCCACATAAATGCAAAACTTAACATGAATACACCACAATGGGTCCACTAAGCTGTATGAAGTTTAGGTCAGTTCATTATGCATTGATAGATATGCAAGAATACTGATATATATGACATTTGGTTATCATAGGCCTGATAGTTTAACTATAAGAGGTAAATACAGAACACAAACAAAATTATGTTATCCATTCTAAAGGTGAACTATAATGTTTGTTCGTAGTTGCTTGATTTGTTAGCTATAAACCCAGAGCTCAGTAGTTGGTTAAGTTGTTAGCTATAAACCCAGAGCTAGGTAGTTGCTTAATTTGTTAGCTATAAAGCAATAACTAGGGAATTGCTTAATTTGTTAGCCATAAACCCAGAGCTAGGTAGTTGCTTAATTTGTTAGCTATAAAACCAGAGCTAGGTAGTTGCTTAATTTGTTGGCTATAAACCCAGAGCTAGGTAGTTGCTTAATTGTTAGCTATAAACCCTGAGGTATGTAGTCTGATTGACAGTCATTTTAACATAACACACATGACAGTAAAATAGCAATGAATTTTATTTAAATAAGACAATCATAAAACAGGAGAAGGCAGTCCATTAACCAAGGCACTAACAAGTCAAATATTCCATATGGTTTAAGATATATATATATATATATATATATATATATATATATATATATATATATATATATATATATATATATATATATATATATATATATATAATATATATATAAATTTACAAAATTTCTTTTTCACGAGTGAGATGACATACTTACCTGCCTAACACTCTTGATATACTAGTATATCGGCTCTAAGTTCAATAATATTCAGAATTATAAAAGGTTAGGTGCCCCTAATGGGCAGGGGATGTACACACGCATGCACATGACAGACCCTACCTACTGCGCATGCACATACTGGTACTTCTGTTACTAAATATTGGCTGACATAGAAGCAACTATTCAAATGACCAAAGGACCAGGCCTCCGTGGGGTGGAGAGGCCGGGATCCTGTTAGGGAGGTAAGTATGTCATCTCACACGTGAAAAAGAAATTTGATAAATTTTCTTATTTCACATCATGAGAACATACTTACCTCCCTAACACTCCTGATAAAAAGCGGAATTTGAAAGTCAATTTGGTGGGAGGGAGGCAAGGTCCTGAAAACAAGCACACCCTTGAAGAGACTAGGCTCTTTGAATTTTCAAGAGATTTAAAACATCTGAAATTGTGACTGAAACACAACCAGGAATAGAATTTGCATCGGATAATCGACCGATGAAGAGAGACTGATCAACGGGCAAATGCGCTCTCCCCCCCCCCCCCCCCACCACCTCTTTCTGAGGAAGGTTAGGAAAAAATGCTGCTCTAACTGACTAGCACATTCTCTAATACTTGATGAAAGTATTACTAGACATTGAAATAAAGAAGAATCGCTTCAATTTCAAAAACTCTGAAAGAACCACAATTAAGAGACATTAACCATCACCATATTAAATAAATAAAATATGACACCATCACAAGGACAAAAAACAAAATGGTCACATATACTGACCTCTGATGTCTTGGGCACGGTACTCATCTCTTCCCCCACCGGATGAAGAGAATTAATACCAGCTAATAGTAGGGATACCCTACCAACAAATGTGATATTTGTAAATAGTGGAGGAGGAAAACTAATTACAAATAAATACTTCTACATTTATTTATTTTCTGAGGACTGAGACCACGAGCGGGTTAGAAGTGTCACGAAGGTAATGGTCGGTAAAACTTGATTCACAGTGCCACTGGGCTACTGACATAATGTCTTCAATAGAAGACACCACACCATGGACACTATGAGCCTTGGCTCTATCTACTTGAATTCCAGTGGCTGTCTTATGACAGAATTGAATACATTCTACTATCCATCTGGAAATAGTGTCTCTTGACGGCCTACCATGGGGTTCAATATATGACAACCATAGGGAACATGGGTCCATCCGCCAGTTCTTTTCTTGTACTTATTTAAAGCACGGACAGGACAACATGCTTTAGCACCATGATCATATCTGGTTAAGGCAGGTAAAATAATAGGTTGACCTGGATATTTTAAAGATTGATTCTTAGCCAAGAAATTCAATCTTGGTAGAAGCTTAAGGCCTTCACCTGTAACTATATAACGGTCAGGTTCAGCAGACAAGACATGAATTTCACTCCTGCGTCTGGCTGATGCTGCCGCAACTAAAAATAAAGTTTTAAGTGTCAATAATTTTACAGATATAGCACTAAGTGGTTCAAAAGGTTTATCACTCAAAACTTGAAGAACCAATGAAAGACTCCATGATGGTGTCAGTGGAGGATTTCTCGGTCTGAGATTGCCCATACCTTTAATAAGAGAATTTAAAACACTTATTTCATCACTTCCCCTCTTTGCCAAGTGAGGGATAACAGTCATTAATCCTGATTTATATCCAGCAATAGAATTAGGCTTAAGACCATAGGTATAAAGAAAATCAGCTACTACCTGAATAGATGCATCCATCGGATTGATACATCTCTTTGAGCACCATTCTGCAAATCTATTGATTTTATAATTATATGCTCTGGAGGTTGACCCCCCCCCCCCCCCCGCCTTATGGCTTTGGCCAGGAAATTGGCTGCTTGCTCAGAAAAGTCCTCCTTAACCGCAGATTTTTTGATAACATCCATGCAGTCAATTGAAACATTGACGGATTGTTGTGAAGGGTCTTGCCCTGGAAGATAATATTGTTCATCAGAGGCAGAGGAACCGGATTGCAGACCAGAAGGTCCAGCAGATCCGTAAACCATGATCGGCTTGGCAAATTCGGGGCGATCAGAAGCACTTGGCATTCCTCCTGCATGATCTTCTGAAGAATCCTTGGAATCACGATTATTGGAGGGTATGCGTATGCATACATTCCCTTCCAACTGATAGCTAGTGCATCTATTGCGATAGCGCTTGGATCTGGAATCGGAGAAACGTATGGCGTCATCTTCGCATTCTTCTTCACTGCCCCAATGATTGAACAGGTGATCCACCACACATTGATTTAGTTGCCATTCCGTAGGCAGAATACTCATCCTTCGGCTCAATGAATCTGCTAACAGATTCAGCCTTCCCGGAATATGAACTGCTTTCAAGGTGATCATATGATCCATGCACCAGCAAAGCAGCTTCCATGTCATCATACAGAGACTAGGCGACTTCTTTCCGCCCTGGTGGTTTATGTAACTCACTACTGTAGAGTTGTCTGAACGTATAATCACAAATTTTCCCTCCACTTCTTTTAAGAAGTGTTCCAGGCCTAGAATTACAGCCCGTAATTCTAGCATGTTGATATGTTCCTTTGACTGTTCCAGATTCCAAAGCCCTGATATATTGGCTTCTTCCAGGCAAGCTCCCCATCCCTCCATCGATGCATCCGTAAACATCATTACTTGAGGGTGGGGAGGGGTCAGCATGACCACCGCCAAGAGATTTCCTCTCTCCATCCACCAATGAAGGTGATGAATGAGAGGGTCCAACACTTGAATGCGCGAGTCCAGTGATCCTGAGCTCTGCATCCAGTGAGTCATGAGAAACAATCGGCTGCCAGCGTATGGCCGTCTGAGGAATGACTGGTTCCATTGAAACCATCAGACCTAACATTCTCAGATAGACTCGTGCTAGAATATAACGACTGTTGCAAACCAACTGAATGCACAAGGAGATTTTCCACTCTCCTGGGATGGATAAACATATCATATCTCCAGATCAAAGAACATACCCAGGTAAACAAACCTCTGGGATGGAGTCAGCTCTGATTTCTGAAAGTTGATTATCCAGCCTAAATCGGTGAGAGTTTTCAAAACTATCTCCAGATTTGCTGTCAAACTTTCTGGGTTGTGTGCTTTCAGCAACCAGTCGTCTATGTAAGTGTGGACAGCTATATTTCTCCTGCTAAAGGTATGCTGTGATAGCAAGTACCACTCGGGTGAAGACCCTTGGAGCCGTCGTGATGCCGAATGGAAGAACTTTGAATTCCCATTGGCGTCCCTGAAAAGCAAATCTCAGGAACAAACGAAAACTCCTTGCAATTGGAATGTGGAAATAAGCATCCTTGAAATCTATTGATGCTGTCCACATCCCCTTCTCTAACCCCAACAACACCGATTTTATTGTTTCCATTTTGAAACTCGGTGTATCTATAAACTTGGGTAGAGGTTTGAGGTTGAGAATTGGTCTCCACCCCCGGGTGTTCTTTGTCACAAGAAACACGGTTGAATAGATTATTTTATAATTAGAGATTCTATCTCCTCTTCTATACACAACCGCTTGTCTGGATCTCTTGGAATTTGAGTCCAGACCAGTACCAGAGACAGATGCAATGGCGGACGTTTTCCCTATTCTGGACTGTATCCGCGCGAAAGCCATTGCAAGACTAAGCGGTCCTGAATTAACCGCTCCCACTTCTGAACGTGGCAAGTCAAACGACCTCCCACTGGTGCAAATATGTGTTGACGGGGTGCCCAGGAATTTTAGAAGTGGGTGTGTCTCTGGTACAAGTGACAACACCTGAGTGGTACCTGTGGTAACCGGAAAATCTTTTAGCCCATCAGGCCCGGTTACCACACGCCGCTCCTAGCGCACCACGCCCAGCGCCACGTGCACCTCGGTGCGTGGGCTGCTGTCTGGCTGGCTGCGGTTGAGGCACTGGCTGACGTACAGCAGCACGCTGCTGCTTGTGCAGCCAATGCAGTCTCTGAACCCAGCCAGCCTGCTGGCCTCTGACAATGCCAGCACCGCCACGTGCGAACTGCTGTCGAGCAGGCGCGGGCTGAACACGCACATGTTCTCTGCGCAGCACTTCAAACTGTGCGTGCAGCGCCCTCTGGTTATTCACCAAAGTCACTGTCTCCTGGAGGTGCCGACAACTTTCACCTCCAAAAAGACCAGGGCCCACCATCGGCGCTTGCAACAAGCACAACTTGAGCTCTTGTGACGGGCACAAATTGTCCAACGCAAAAGTGCGCCTCGTTCTCAGTGATTTGGTGACTGACCTAGTCACAGTCCAACGCCAGGTTGACCGTTGATCCCATCCTGGATGGCTCATTGAACCGTCACGGGGCTAGGTTGTTGCTGCACTGAGGCTGCTACTACCCCAGATAGCAGCTGAGACACATGAGACAGCACACTAATCGCTGCTCATGAGCTCGCCTCGGTGTCGCGTATCTTCTCCCAGAGTGGCGCGGTCGGTCTGGGCGCTAGGCCATATCGAGCATACTGACTAGCAGTAACCCGACATCGCCTAGCAACCTCGTGTGTGTGTGTGTGATATAGCACTAAGTGGTTCAAAAGGTTTATCACTCAAAACTTGAAGAACCAATGAAAGACTCCATGATGGTGTCAGTGGAGGATTTCTCGGTCTGAGATTGCCCATACCTTTAATAAGAGAATTTAAAACACTTATTTCATCACTTCCCCTCTTTGCCAAGTGAGGGATAATAGTCATTAATGCTGATTTATATCCAGCAATAGAATTAGGCTTAAGACCATAGGTATAAAGAAAATCAGCTACTACCTGAATAGATGCATCCATCGGATTGATACATCTCTTTGAGCACCATTCTGCAAATCTATTGATTTTATAATTATATGCTCTGGAGGTTGACCCCCCCCCCCCCCCCCCGCCTTATGGCTCTGGCCAGGAAATTGGCTGCTTGCTCAGAAAAGTCCTCCTTAACCGCAGATTTTTTGACAACATCCATGCAGTCAATTGAAACATTGACGGATTGTTGTGAAGGGTCTTGCCCTGGAAGATAATATTGTTCATCAGAGGCAGAGGAACCGGATTGCAGACCAGAAGGTCCAGCAGATCCGTAAACCATGATCGGCTTGGCAAATTCGGGGCGATCAGAAGCACTTGGCATTCCTCCTGCCTGATCTTCTGAAGAATCCTTGGAATCACGATTATTGGAGGGTATGCGTATGCATACATTCCCTTCCAACTGATAGCTAGTGCATCTATTGCGATAGCGCTTGGATCTGGAATCGGAGAAACGTATGGCGTCATCTTCGCATTCTTCTTCACTGCCCCAATGATTGAACAGGTGATCCACCACACATTGATTTAGTTGCCATTCCGTAGGCAGAATACTCATCCTTCGGCTCAATGAATCTGCTAACAGATTCAGCCTTCCCGGAATATGAACTGCTTTCAAGGTGATCATATGATCCATGCACCAGCAAAGCAGCTTCCATGTCATCATACAGAGACTAGGCGACTTCGTTCCGCCCCGGTGGTTTATGTAACTCACTACTGTAGAGTTGTCTGAACGTATCATCACAAATTTTCCCTCCACTTCTTTTAAGAAGTGTTCCAGGCTTAGAATTACAGCCCGTAATTCTAGCATGTTGATATGTTCCTTTGACTGTTCCAGATTCCAAAGCCCTGATATATTGGCTTCTTCCAGGCAAGCTCCCCATCCCTCCATCGATGCATCCGTAAACATCATTACTTGAGGGTGGGGAGGGGTCAGCATGACCACCGCCAAGAGATTTCCTCTCTCCATCCACCAATGAAGGTGATGAATGAGAGGGTCCAACACTTGAATGCGCGAGTCCAGTGATCCTGAGCTCTGCATCCAGTGAGTCATGAGAAACAATCGGCTGCCAGCGTATGGCCGTCTGAGGAATGACTGGTTCCATTGAAACCATCAGACCTAACATTCTCAGATAGACTCGTGCTAGAATATAACGACTGTTGCAAACCAACTGAATGCACAAGGAGATTTTCCACTCTCCTGGGATGGATAAACATATCATATCTCCAGATCAAAGAACATACCCAGGTAAACAAACCTCTGGGATGGAGTCAGCTCTGATTTCTGAAAGTTGATTATCCAGCCTAAATCGGTGAGAGTTTTCAAAACTATCTCCAGATTTGCTGTCAAACTTTCTGGGTTGTGTGCTTTCAGCAACCAGTCGTCTATGTAAGTGTGGACAGCTATATTTCTCCTGCTAAAGGTATGCTGTGATAGCAAGTACCACTCGGGTGAAGACCCTTGGAGCCGTCGTGATGCCGAATGGAAGAACTTTGAATTCCCATTGGCGTCCCTGAAAAGCAAATCTCAGGAACAAACGAAAACTCCTTGCAATTGGAATGTGGAAATAAGCATCCTTGAAATCTATTGATGCTGTCCACATCCCCTTCTCTAACCCCAACAACACCGATTTTATTGTTTCCATTTTGAAACTCGGTGTATCTATAAACTTGGGTAGAGGTTTGAGGTTGAGAATTGGTCTCCACCCCCGGGTGTTCTTTGTCACAAGAAACACGGTTGAATAGATTATTTTATAATTAGAGATTCTATCTCCTCTTCTATACACAACCGCTTGTCTGGATCTCTTGGAATTTGAGTCCAGACCAGTACCAGAGACAGATGCAATGGCGGACGCTTTCCCTATTCTGGACTGTATCCGCGCGAAAGCCATTGCAAGACTAAGCGGTCCTGAATTAACCGCTCCCACTTCTGAATGTGGCAAGTCAAACGACCTCCCACTGGTGCAAATATGTGTTGACGGGGTGCCCAGGAATTTTAGAAGTGGGTGTGTCTCTGGTACAAGTGACAACACCTGAGTGGTACCTGTGGTAACCGGAAAATCTTTTAGCCCATCAGGCCCGGTTACCACACGCCGCTCCTAGCGCACCACGCCCAGCGCCACGTGCACCTCGGTGCGTGGGCTGCTGTCTGGCTGGCTGCGGTTGAGGCACTGGCTGACGTACAGCAGCACGCTGCTGCTTGTGCAGCCAATGCAGTCTCTGAACCCAGCCAGCCTGCTGGCCTCTGACAATGCCAGCACCGCCACGTGCGAACTGCTGTCGAGCAGGCGCGGGCTGAACACGCACATGTTCTCTGCGCAGCACTTCAAACTGTGCGTGCAGCGCCCTCTGGTTATTCACCAAAGTCACTGTCTCCTGGAGGTGCCGACAACTTTCACCTCCAAAAAGACCAGGGCCCACCATCGGCGCTTGCAACAAGCACAACTTGAGCTCTTGTGACGGGCACAAATTGTCCAACGCAAAAGTGCGCCTCGTTCTCAGTGATTTGGTGACTGACCTAGTCACAGTCCAACGCCAGGTTGACCGTTGATCCCATCCTGGATGGCTCATTGAACCGTCACGGGGCTAGGTTGTTGCTGCACTGAGGCTGCTACTACCCCAGATAGCAGCTGAGACACATGAGACAGCACACTAATCGCTGCTCATGAGCTCGCCTCGGTGTCGCGTATCTTCTCCCAGAGTGGCGCGGTCGGTCTGGGCGCTAGGCCATATCGAGCATACTGACTAGCAGTAACCCGACATCGCCTAGCAACCTCGTGTGTGTGTGTGTGTGATATAGCACTAAGTGGTTCAAAAGGTTTATCACTCAAAACTTGAAGAACCAATGAAAGACTCCATGATGGTGTCAGTGGAGGATTTCTCGGTCTGAGATTGCCCATACCTTTAATAAGAGAATTTAAAACACTTATTTCATCACTTCCCCTCTTTGCCAAGTGAGGGATAACAGTCATTAATGCTGATTTATATCCAGCAATAGAATTAGGCTTAAGACCATAGGTATAAAGAAAATCAGCTACTACCTGAATAGATGCATCCATCGGATTGATACATCTCTTTGAGCACCATTCTGCAAATCTATTGATTTTATAATTATATGCTCTGGAGGTTGACCCCCCCCCCCCCCCCCCCGCCTTATGGCTCTGGCCAGGAAATTGGCTGCTTGCTCAGAAAAGTCCTCCTTAACCGCAGATTTTTTGACAACATCCATGCAGTCAATTGAAACATTGACGGATTGTTGTGAAGGGTCTTGCCCTGGAAGATAATATTGTTCATCAGAGGCAGAGGAACCGGATTGCAGACCAGAAGGTCCAGCAGATCCGTAAACCATGATCGGCATGGCAAATTCGGGGCGATCAGAAGCACTTGGCATTCCTCCTGCCTGATCTTCTGAAGAATCCTTGGAATCACGATTATTGGAGGGTATGCGTATGCATACATTCCCTTCCAACTGATAGCTAGTGCATCTATTGCGATAGCGCTTGGATCTGGAATCGGAGAAACGTATGGCGTCATCTTCGCATTCTTCTTCACTGCCCCAATGATTGAACAGGTGATCCACCACACATTGATTTAGTTGCCATTCCGTAGGCAGAATACTCATCCTTCGGCTCAATGAATCTGCTAACAGATTCAGCCTTCCCGGAATATGAACTGCTTTCAAGGTGATCATATGATCCATGCACCAGCAAAGCAGCTTCCATGTCATCATACAGAGACTAGGCGACTTCGTTCCGCCCCGGTGGTTTATGTAACTCACTACTGTAGAGTTGTCTGAACGTATCATCACAAATTTTCCCTCCACTTCTTTTAAGAAGTGTTCCAGGCCTAGAATTACAGCCCGTAATTCTAGCATGTTGATATGTTCCTTTGACTGTTCCAGATTCCAAAGCCCTGATATATTGGCTTCTTCCAGGCAAGCTCCCCATCCCTCCATCGATGCATCCGTAAACATCATTACTTGAGGGTGGGGAGGGGTCAGCATGACCACCGCCAAGAGATTTCCTCTCTCCATCCACCAATGAAGGTGATGAATGAGAGGGTCCAACACTTGAATGCGCGAGTCCAGTGATCCTGAGCTCTGCATCCAGTGAGTCATGAGAAACAATCGGCTGCCAGCGTATGGCCGTCTGAGGAATGACTGGTTCCATTGAAACCATCAGACCTAACATTCTCAGATAGACTCGTGCTAGAATATAACGACTGTTGCAAACCAACTGAATGCACAAGGAGATTTTCCACTCTCCTGGGATGGATAAACATATCATATCTCCAGATCAAAGAACATACCCAGGTAAACAAACCTCTGGGATGGAGTCAGCTCTGATTTCTGAAAGTTGATTATCCAGCCTAAATCGGTGAGAGTTTTCAAAACTATCTCCAGATTTGCTGTCAAACTTTCTGGGTTGTGTGCTTTCAGCAACCAGTCGTCTATGTAAGTGTGGACAGCTATATTTCTCCTGCTAAAGGTATGCTGTGATAGCAAGTACCACTCGGGTGAAGACCCTTGGAGCCGTCGTGATGCCGAATGGAAGAACTTTGAATTCCCATTGGCGTCCCTGAAAAGCAAATCTCAGGAACAAACGAAAACTCCTTGCAATTGGAATGTGGAAATAAGCATCCTTGAAATCTATTGATGCTGTCCACATCCCCTTCTCTAACCCCAACAACACCGATTTTATTGTTTCCATTTTGAAACTCGTGTATCTATAAACTTGGGTAGAGGTTTGAGGTTGAGAATTGGTCTCCACCCCCGGGTGTTCTTTGTCACAAGAAACACGGTTGAATAGATTATTTTATAATTAGAGATTCTATCTCCTCTTCTATACACAACCGCTTGTCTGGATCTCTTGGAATTTGAGTCCAGACCAGTACCAGAGACAGATGCAATGGCGGACGTTTTCCCTATTCTGGACTGTATCCGCGCGAAAGCCATTGCAAGACTAAGCAGTCCTGAATTAACCGCTCCCACTTCTGAATGTGGCAAGTCAAACGACCTCCCACTGGTGCAAATATGTGTTGACGGGGTGCCCAGGAATTTTAGAAGTGGGTGTGTCTCTGGTACAAGTGACAACACCTGAGTGGTACCTGTGGTAACCGGAAAATCTTTTAGCCCATCAGGCCCGGTTACCACACGCCGCTCCTAGCGCACCACGCCCAGCGCCACGTGCACCTCGGTGCGTGGGCTGCTGTCTGGCTGGCTGCGGTTGAGGCACTGGCTGACGTACAGCAGCACGCTGCTGCTTGTGCAGCCAATGCAGTCTCTGAACCCAGCCAGCCTGCTGGCCTCTGACAATGCCAGCACCGCCACGTGCGAACTGCTGTCGAGCAGGCGCGGGCTGAACACGCACATGTTCTCTGCGCAGCACTTCAAACTGTGCGTGCAGCGCCCTCTGGTTATTCACCAAAGTCACTGTCTCCTGGAGGTGCCGACAACTTTCACCTCCAAAAAGACCAGGGCCCACCATCGGCGCTTGCAACAAGCACAACTTGAGCTCTTGTGACGGGCACAAATTGTCCAACGCAAAAGTGCGCCTCGTTCTCAGTGATTTGGTGACTGACCTAGTCACAGTCCAACGCCAGGTTGACCGTTGATCCCATCCTGGATGGCTCATTGAACCGTCACGGGGCTAGGTTGTTGCTGCACTGAGGCTGCTACTACCCCAGATAGCAGCTGAGACACATGAGACAGCACACTAATCGCTGCTCATGAGCTCGCCTCGGTGTCGCGTATCTTCTCCCAGAGTGGCGCGGTCGGTCTGGGCGCTAGGCCATATCGAGCATACTGACTAGCAGTAACCCGACATCGCCTAGCAACCTCGTGTGTGTGTGTGTGATATAGCACTAAGTGGTTCAAAAGGTTTATCACTCAAAACTTGAAGAACCAATGAAAGACTCCATGATGGTGTCAGTGGAGGATTTCTCCTTCATCCTTCGGCTCAATGAATCTGCTAACAGATTCAGCCTTCCCGGAATATGAACTGCTTTCAAGGTGATCATATGATCCATGCACCAGCAAAGCAGCTTCCATGTCATCATACAGAGACTAGGCGACTTCGTTCCGCCCCGGTGGTTTATGTAACTCACTACTGTAGAGTTGTCTGAACGTATCATCACAAATTTTCCCTCCACTTCTTTTAAGAAGTGTTCCAGGCTTAGAATTACAGCCCGTAATTCTAGCATGTTGATATGTTCCTTTGACTGTTCCAGATTCCAAAGCCCTGATATATTGGCTTCTTCCAGGCAAGCTCCCCATCCCTCCATCGATGCATCCGTAAACATCATTACTTGAGGGTGGGGAGGGGTCAGCATGACCACCGCCAAGAGATTTCCTCTCTCCATCCACCAATGAAGGTGATGAATGAGAGGGTCCAACACTTGAATGCGCGAGTCCAGTGATCCTGAGCTCTGCATCCAGTGAGTCATGAGAAACAATCGGCTGCCAGCGTATGGCCGTCTGAGGAATGACTGGTTCCATTGAAACCATCAGACCTAACATTCTCAGATAGACTCGTGCTAGAATATAACGACTGTTGCAAACCAACTGAATGCACAAGATTTTCCACTCTCCTGGGATGGATAAACATATCATAGCTCCAGATCAAAGAACATACCCAGGTAAACAAACCTCTGGGATGGAGTCAGCTCTGATTTCTGAAAGTTGATTATCCAGCCTAAATCGGTGAGAGTTTTCAAAACTATCTCCAGATTTGCTGTCAAACTTTCTGGGTTGTGTGCTTTCAGCAACCAGTCGTCTATGTAAGTGTGGACAGCTATATTTCTCCTGCTAAAGGTATGCTGTGATAGCAAGTACCACTCGGGTGAAGACCCTTGGAGCCGTCGTGATGCCGAATGGAAGAACTTTGAATTCCCATTGGCGTCCCTGAAAAGCAAATCTCAGGAACAAACGAAAACTCCTTGCAATTGGAATGTGGAAATAAGCATCCTTGAAATCTATTGATGCTGTCCACATCCCCTTCTCTAACCCCAACAACACCGATTTTATTGTTTCCATTTTGAAACTCGGTGTATCTATAAACTTGGGTAGAGGTTTGAGGTTGAGAATTGGTCTCCACCCCCGGGTGTTCTTTGTCACAAGAAACACGGTTGAATAGATTATTTTATAATTAGAGATTCTATCTCCTCTTCTATACACAACCGCTTGTCTGGATCTCTTGGAATTTGAGTCCAGACCAGTACCAGAGACAGATGCAATGGCGGACGCTTTCCCTATTCTGGACTGTATCCGCGCAAAAGCCATTGCAAGACTAAGCGGTCCTGAATTAACCGCTCCCACTTCTGAATGTGGCAAGTCAAACGACCTCCCACTGGTGCAAATATGTGTTGACGGGGTGCCCAGGAATTTTAGAAGTGGGTGTGTCTCTGGTACAAGTGACAACACCTGAGTGGTACCTGTGGTAACCGGAAAATCTTTTAGCCCATCAGGCCCGGTTACCACACGCCGCTCCTAGCGCACCACGCCCAGCGCCACGTGCACCTCGGTGCGTGGGCTGCTGTCTGGCTGGCTGCGGTTGAGGCACTGGCTGACGTACAGCAGCACGCTGCTGCTTGTGCAGCCAATGCAGTCTCTGAACCCAGCCAGCCTGCTGGCCTCTGACAATGCCAGCACCGCCACGTGCGAACTGCTGTCGAGCAGGCGCGGGCTGAACACGCACATGTTCTCTGCGCAGCACTTCAAACTGTGCGTGCAGCGCCCTCTGGTTATTCACCAAAGTCACTGTCTCCTGGAGGTGCCGACAACTTTCACCTCCAAAAAGACCAGGGCCCACCATCGGCGCTTGCAACAAGCACAACTTGAGCTCTTGTGACGGGCACAAATTGTCCAACGCAAAAGTGCGCCTCGTTCTCAGTGATTTGGTGACTGACCTAGTCACAGTCCAACGCCAGGTTGACCGTTGATCCCATCCTGGATGGCTCATTGAACCGTCACGGGGCTAGGTTGTTGCTGCACTGAGGCTGCTACTACCCCAGATAGCAGCTGAGACACATGAGACAGCACACTAATCGCTGCTCATGAGCTCGCCTCGGTGTCGCGTATCTTCTCCCAGAGTGGCGCGGTCGGTCTGGGCGCTAGGCCATATCGAGCATACTGACTAGCAGTAACCCGACATCGCCTAGCAACCTCGTGTGTGTGTGTGTGATATAGCACTAAGTGGTTCAAAAGGTTTATCACTCAAAACTTGAAGAACCAATGAAAGACTCCATGATGGTGTCAGTGGAGGATTTCTCGGTCTGAGATTGCCCATACCTTTAATAAGAGAATTTAAAACACTTATTTCATCACTTCCCCTCTTTGCCAAGTGAGGGATAACAGTCATTAATGCTGATTTATATCCAGCAATAGAATTAGGCTTAAGACCATAGGTATAAAGAAAATCAGCTACTACCTGAATAGATGCATCCATCGGATTGATACATCTCTTTGAGCACCATTCTGCAAATCTATTGATTTTATAATTATATGCTCTGGAGGTTGACCCCCCCCCCCCGCCTTATGGCTCTGGCCAGGAAATTGGCTGCTTGCTCAGAAAAGTCCTCCTTAACCGCAGATTTTTTGACAACATCCATGCAGTCAATTGAAACATTGACGGATTGTTGTGAAGGGTCTTGCCCTGGAAGATAATATTGTTCATCAGAGGCAGAGGAACCGGATTGCAGACCAGAAGGTCCAGCAGATCCGTAAACCATGATCGGCTTGGCAAATTCGGGGCGATCAGAAGCACTTGGCATTCCTCCTGCCTGATCTTCTGAAGAATCCTTGGAATCACGATTATTGGAGGGTATGCGTATGCATACATTCCCTTCCAACTGATAGCTAGTGCATCTATTGCGATAGCGCTTGGATCTGGAATCGGAGAAACGTATGGCGTCATCTTCGCATTCTTCTTCACTGCCCCAATGATTGAACAGGTGATCCACCACACATTGATTTAGTTGCCATTCCGTAGGCAGAATACTCATCCTTCGGCTCAATGAATCTGCTAACAGATTCAGCCTTCCCGGAATATGAACTGCTTTCAAGGTGATCATATGATCCATGCACCAGCAAAGCAGCTTCCATGTCATCATACAGAGACTAGGCGACTTCGTTCCGCCCCGGTGGTTTATGTAACTCACTACTGTAGAGTTGTCTGAACGTATCATCACAAATTTTCCCTCCACTTCTTTTAAGAAGTGTTCCAGGCCTAGAATTACAGCCCGTAATTCTAGCATGTTGATATGTTCCTTTGACTGTTCCAGATTCCAAAGCCCTGATATATTGGCTTCTTCCAGGCAAGCTCCCCATCCCTCCATCGATGCATCCGTAAACATCATTACTTGAGGGTGGGGAGGGGTCAGCATGACCACCGCCAAGAGATTTCCTCTCTCCATCCACCAATGAAGGTGATGAATGAGAGGGTCCAACACTTGAATGCGCGAGTCCAGTGATCCTGAGCTCTGCATCCAGTGAGTCATGAGAAACAATCGGCTGCCAGCGTATGGCCGTCTGAGGAATGACTGGTTCCATTGAAACCATCAGACCTAACATTCTCAGATAGACTCGTGCTAGAATATAACGACTGTTGCAAACCAACTGAATGCACAAGGAGATTTTCCACTCTCCTGGGATGGATAAACATATCATATCTCCAGATCAAAGAACATACCCAGGTAAACAAACCTCTGGGATGGAGTCAGCTCTGATTTCTGAAAGTTGATTATCCAGCCTAAATCGGTGAGAGTTTTCAAAACTATCTCCAGATTTGCTGTCAAACTTTCTGGGTTGTGTGCTTTCAGCAACCAGTCGTCTATGTAAGTGTGGACAGCTATATTTCTCCTGCTAAAGGTATGCTGTGATAGCAAGTACCACTCGGGTGAAGACCCTTGGAGCCGTCGTGATGCCGAATGGAAGAACTTTGAATTCCCATTGGCGTCCCTGAAAAGCAAATCTCAGGAACAAACGAAAACTCCTTGCAATTGGAATGTGGAAATAAGCATCCTTGAAATCTATTGATGCTGTCCACATCCCCTTCTCTAACCCCAACAACACCGATTTTATTGTTTCCATTTTGAAACTCGTGTATCTATAAACTTGGGTAGAGGTTTGAGGTTGAGAATTGGTCTCCACCCCCGGGTGTTCTTTGTCACAAGAAACACGGTTGAATAGATTATTTTATAATTAGAGATTCTATCTCCTCTTCTATACACAACCGCTTGTCTGGATCTCTTGGAATTTGAGTCCAGACCAGTACCAGAGACAGATGCAATGGCGGACGTTTTCCCTATTCTGGACTGTATCCGCGCGAAAGCCATTGCAAGACTAAGCAGTCCTGAATTAACCGCTCCCACTTCTGAATGTGGCAAGTCAAACGACCTCCCACTGGTGCAAATATGTGTTGACGGGGTGCCCAGGAATTTTAGAAGTGGGTGTGTCTCTGGTACAAGTGACAACACCTGAGTGGTACCTGTGGTAACCGGAAAATCTTTTAGCCCATCAGGCCCGGTTACCACACGCCGCTCCTAGCGCACCACGCCCAGCGCCACGTGCACCTCGGTGCGTGGGCTGCTGTCTGGCTGGCTGCGGTTGAGGCACTGGCTGACGTACAGCAGCACGCTGCTGCTTGTGCAGCCAATGCAGTCTCTGAACCCAGCCAGCCTGCTGGCCTCTGACAATGCCAGCACCGCCACGTGCGAACTGCTGTCGAGCAGGCGCGGGCTGAACACGCACATGTTCTCTGCGCAGCACTTCAAACTGTGCGTGCAGCGCCCTCTGGTTATTCACCAAAGTCACTGTCTCCTGGAGGTGCCGACAACTTTCACCTCCAAAAAGACCAGGGCCCACCATCGGCGCTTGCAACAAGCACAACTTGAGCTCTTGTGACGGGCACAAATTGTCCAACGCAAAAGTGCGCCTCGTTCTCAGTGATTTGGTGACTGACCTAGTCACAGTCCAACGCCAGGTTGACCGTTGATCCCATCCTGGATGGCTCATTGAACCGTCACGGGGCTAGGTTGTTGCTGCACTGAGGCTGCTACTACCCCAGATAGCAGCTGAGACACATGAGACAGCACACTAATCGCTGCTCATGAGCTCGCCTCGGTGTCGCGTATCTTCTCCCAGAGTGGCGCGGTCGGTCTGGGCGCTAGGCCATATCGAGCATACTGACTAGCAGTAACCCGACATCGCCTAGCAACCTCGTGTGTGTGTGTGTGATATAGCACTAAGTGGTTCAAAAGGTTTATCACTCAAAACTTGAAGAACCAATGAAAGACTCCATGATGGTGTCAGTGGAGGATTTCTCCTTCATCCTTCGGCTCAATGAATCTGCTAACAGATTCAGCCTTCCCGGAATATGAACTGCTTTCAAGGTGATCATATGATCCATGCACCAGCAAAGCAGCTTCCATGTCATCATACAGAGACTAGGCGACTTCGTTCCGCCCCGGTGGTTTATGTAACTCACTACTGTAGAGTTGTCTGAACGTATCATCACAAATTTTCCCTCCACTTCTTTTAAGAAGTGTTCCAGGCTTAGAATTACAGCCCGTAATTCTAGCATGTTGATATGTTCCTTTGACTGTTCCAGATTCCAAAGCCCTGATATATTGGCTTCTTCCAGGCAAGCTCCCCATCCCTCCATCGATGCATCCGTAAACATCATTACTTGAGGGTGGGGAGGGGTCAGCATGACCACCGCCAAGAGATTTCCTCTCTCCATCCACCAATGAAGGTGATGAATGAGAGGGTCCAACACTTGAATGCGCGAGTCCAGTGATCCTGAGCTCTGCATCCAGTGAGTCATGAGAAACAATCGGCTGCCAGCGTATGGCCGTCTGAGGAATGACTGGTTCCATTGAAACCATCAGACCTAACATTCTCAGATAGACTCGTGCTAGAATATAACGACTGTTGCAAACCAACTGAATGCACAAGATTTTCCACTCTCCTGGGATGGATAAACATATCATAGCTCCAGATCAAAGAACATACCCAGGTAAACAAACCTCTGGGATGGAGTCAGCTCTGATTTCTGAAAGTTGATTATCCAGCCTAAATCGGTGAGAGTTTTCAAAACTATCTCCAGATTTGCTGTCAAACTTTCTGGGTTGTGTGCTTTCAGCAACCAGTCGTCTATGTAAGTGTGGACAGCTATATTTCTCCTGCTAAAGGTATGCTGTGATAGCAAGTACCACTCGGGTGAAGACCCTTGGAGCCGTCGTGATGCCGAATGGAAGAACTTTGAATTCCCATTGGCGTCCCTGAAAAGCAAATCTCAGGAACAAACGAAAACTCCTTGCAATTGGAATGTGGAAATAAGCATCCTTGAAATCTATTGATGCTGTCCACATCCCCTTCTCTAACCCCAACAACACCGATTTTATTGTTTCCATTTTGAAACTCGGTGTATCTATAAACTTGGGTAGAGGTTTGAGGTTGAGAATTGGTCTCCACCCCCGGGTGTTCTTTGTCACAAGAAACACGGTTGAATAGATTATTTTATAATTAGAGATTCTATCTCCTCTTCTATACACAACCGCTTGTCTGGATCTCTTGGAATTTGAGTCCAGACCAGTACCAGAGACAGATGCAATGGCGGACGCTTTCCCTATTCTGGACTGTATCCGCGCAAAAGCCATTGCAAGACTAAGCGGTCCTGAATTAACCGCTCCCACTTCTGAATGTGGCAAGTCAAACGACCTCCCACTGGTGCAAATATGTGTTGACGGGGTGCCCAGGAATTTTAGAAGTGGGTGTGTCTCTGGTACAAGTGACAACACCTGAGTGGTACCTGTGGTAACCGGAAAATCTTTTAGCCCATCAGGCCCGGTTACCACACGCCGCTCCTAGCGCACCACGCCCAGCGCCACGTGCACCTCGGTGCGTGGGCTGCTGTCTGGCTGGCTGCGGTTGAGGCACTGGCTGACGTACAGCAGCACGCTGCTGCTTGTGCAGCCAATGCAGTCTCTGAACCCAGCCAGCCTGCTGGCCTCTGACAATGCCAGCACCGCCACGTGCGAACTGCTGTCGAGCAGGCGCGGGCTGAACACGCACATGTTCTCTGCGCAGCACTTCAAACTGTGCGTGCAGCGCCCTCTGGTTATTCACCAAAGTCACTGTCTCCTGGAGGTGCCGACAACTTTCACCTCCAAAAAGACCAGGGCCCACCATCGGCGCTTGCAACAAGCACAACTTGAGCTCTTGTGACGGGCACAAATTGTCCAACGCAAAAGTGCGCCTCGTTCTCAGTGATTTGGTGACTGACCTAGTCACAGTCCAACGCCAGGTTGACCGTTGATCCCATCCTGGATGGCTCATTGAACCGTCACGGGGCTAGGTTGTTGCTGCACTGAGGCTGCTACTACCCCAGATAGCAGCTGAGACACATGAGACAGCACACTAATCGCTGCTCATGAGCTCGCCTCGGTGTCGCGTATCTTCTCCCAGAGTGGCGCGGTCGGTCTGGGCGCTAGGCCATATCGAGCATACTGACTAGCAGTAACCCGACATCGCCTAGCAACCTCGTGTGTGTGTGTGTGATATAGCACTAAGTGGTTCAAAAGGTTTATCACTCAAAACTTGAAGAACCAATGAAAGACTCCATGATGGTGTCAGTGGAGGATTTCTCGGTCTGAGATTGCCCATACCTTTAATAAGAGAATTTAAAACACTTATTTCATCACTTCCCCTCTTTGCCAAGTGAGGGATAACAGTCATTAATGCTGATTTATATCCAGCAATAGAATTAGGCTTAAGACCATAGGTATAAAGAAAATCAGCTACTACCTGAATAGATGCATCCATCGGATTGATACATCTCTTTGAGCACCATTCTGCAAATCTATTGATTTTATAATTATATGCTCTGGAGGTTGACCCCCCCCCCCGCCTTATGGCTCTGGCCAGGAAATTGGCTGCTTGCTCAGAAAAGTCCTCCTTAACCGCAGATTTTTTGACAACATCCATGCAGTCAATTGAAACATTGACGGATTGTTGTGAAGGGTCTTGCCCTGGAAGATAATATTGTTCATCAGAGGCAGAGGAACCGGATTGCAGACCAGAAGGTCCAGCAGATCCGTAAACCATGATCGGCTTGGCAAATTCGGGGCGATCAGAAGCACTTGGCATTCCTCCTGCCTGATCTTCTGAAGAATCCTTGGAATCACGATTATTGGAGGGTATGCGTATGCATACATTCCCTTCCAACTGATAGCTAGTGCATCTATTGCGATAGCGCTTGGATCTGGAATCGGAGAAACGTATGGCGTCATCTTCGCATTCTTCTTCACTGCCCCAATGATTGAACAGGTGATCCACCACACATTGATTTAGTTGCCATTCCGTAGGCAGAATACTCATCCTTCGGCTCAATGAATCTGCTAACAGATTCAGCCTTCCCGGAATATGAACTGCTTTCAAGGTGATCATATGATCCATGCACCAGCAAAGCAGCTTCCATGTCATCATACAGAGACTAGGCGACTTCGTTCCGCCCCGGTGGTTTATGTAACTCACTACTGTAGAGTTGTCTGAACGTATCATCACAAATTTTCCCTCCACTTCTTTTAAGAAGTGTTCCAGGCCTAGAATTACAGCCCGTAATTCTAGCATGTTGATATGTTCCTTTGACTGTTCCAGATTCCAAAGCCCTGATATATTGGCTTCTTCCAGGCAAGCTCCCCATCCCTCCATCGATGCATCCGTAAACATCATTACTTGAGGGTGGGGAGGGGTCAGCATGACCACCGCCAAGAGATTTCCTCTCTCCATCCACCAATGAAGGTGATGAATGAGAGGGTCCAACACTTGAATGCGCGAGTCCAGTGATCCTGAGCTCTGCATCCAGTGAGTCATGAGAAACAATCGGCTGCCAGCGTATGGCCGTCTGAGGAATGACTGGTTCCATTGAAACCATCAGACCTAACATTCTCAGATAGACTCGTGCTAGAATATAACGACTGTTGCAAACCAACTGAATGCACAAGGAGATTTTCCACTCTCCTGGGATGGATAAACATATCATATCTCCAGATCAAAGAACATACCCAGGTAAACAAACCTCTGGGATGGAGTCAGCTCTGATTTCTGAAAGTTGATTATCCAGCCTAAATCGGTGAGAGTTTTCAAAACTATCTCCAGATTTGCTGTCAAACTTTCTGGGTTGTGTGCTTTCAGCAACCAGTCGTCTATGTAAGTGTGGACAGCTATATTTCTCCTGCTAAAGGTATGCTGTGATAGCAAGTACCACTCGGGTGAAGACCCTTGGAGCCGTCGTGATGCCGAATGGAAGAACTTTGAATTCCCATTGGCGTCCCTGAAAAGCAAATCTCAGGAACAAACGAAAACTCCTTGCAATTGGAATGTGGAAATAAGCATCCTTGAAATCTATTGATGCTGTCCACATCCCCTTCTCTAACCCCAACAACACCGATTTTATTGTTTCCATTTTGAAACTCGTGTATCTATAAACTTGGGTAGAGGTTTGAGGTTGAGAATTGGTCTCCACCCCCGGGTGTTCTTTGTCACAAGAAACACGGTTGAATAGATTATTTTATAATTAGAGATTCTATCTCCTCTTCTATACACAACCGCTTGTCTGGATCTCTTGGAATTTGAGTCCAGACCAGTACCAGAGACAGATGCAATGGCGGACGTTTTCCCTATTCTGGACTGTATCCGCGCGAAAGCCATTGCAAGACTAAGCGGTCCTGAATTAACCGCTCCCACTTCTGAATGTGGCAAGTCAAACGACCTCCCACTGGTGCAAATATGTGTTGACGGGGTGCCCAGGAATTTTAGAAGTGGGTGTGTCTCTGGTACAAGTGACAACACCTGAGTGGTACCTGTGGTAACCGGAAAATCTTTTAGCCCATCAGGCCCGGTTACCACACGCCGCTCCTAGCGCACCACGCCCAGCGCCACGTGCACCTCGGTGCGTGGGCTGCTGTCTGGCTGGCTGCGGTTGAGGCACTGGCTGACGTACAGCAGCACGCTGCTGCTTGTGCAGCCAATGCAGTCTCTGAACCCAGCCAGCCTGCTGGCCTCTGACAATGCCAGCACCGCCACGTGCGAACTGCTGTCGAGCAGGCGCGGGCTGAACACGCACATGTTCTCTGCGCAGCACTTCAAACTGTGCGTGCAGCGCCCTCTGGTTATTCACCAAAGTCACTGTCTCCTGGAGGTGCCGACAACTTTCACCTCCAAAAAGACCAGGGCCCACCATCGGCGCTTGCAACAAGCACAACTTGAGCTCTTGTGACGGGCACAAATTGTCCAACGCAAAAGTGCGCCTCGTTCTCAGTGATTTGGTGACTGACCTAGTCACAGTCCAACGCCAGGTTGACCGTTGATCCCATCCTGGATGGCTCATTGAACCGTCACGGGGCTAGGTTGTTGCTGCACTGAGGCTGCTACTACCCCAGATAGCAGCTGAGACACATGAGACAGCACACTAATCGCTGCTCATGAGCTCGCCTCGGTGTCGCGTATCTTCTCCCAGAGTGGCGCGGTCGGTCTGGGCGCTAGGCCATATCGAGCATACTGACTAGCAGTAACCCGACATCGCCTAGCAACCTCGTGTGTGTGTGTGTGATATAGCACTAAGTGGTTCAAAAGGTTTATCACTCAAAACTTGAAGAACCAATGAAAGACTCCATGATGGTGTCAGTGGAGGATTTCTCCTTCATCCTTCGGCTCAATGAATCTGCTAACAGATTCAGCCTTCCCGGAATATGAACTGCTTTCAAGGTGATCATATGATCCATGCACCAGCAAAGCAGCTTCCATGTCATCATACAGAGACTAGGCGACTTCGTTCCGCCCCGGTGGTTTATGTAACTCACTACTGTAGAGTTGTCTGAACGTATCATCACAAATTTTCCCTCCACTTCTTTTAAGAAGTGTTCCAGGCTTAGAATTACAGCCCGTAATTCTAGCATGTTGATATGTTCCTTTGACTGTTCCAGATTCCAAAGCCCTGATATATTGGCTTCTTCCAGGCAAGCTCCCCATCCCTCCATCGATGCATCCGTAAACATCATTACTTGAGGGTGGGGAGGGGTCAGCATGACCACCGCCAAGAGATTTCCTCTCTCCATCCACCAATGAAGGTGATGAATGAGAGGGTCCAACACTTGAATGCGCGAGTCCAGTGATCCTGAGCTCTGCATCCAGTGAGTCATGAGAAACAATCGGCTGCCAGCGTATGGCCGTCTGAGGAATGACTGGTTCCATTGAAACCATCAGACCTAACATTCTCAGATAGACTCGTGCTAGAATATAACGACTGTTGCAAACCAACTGAATGCACAAGATTTTCCACTCTCCTGGGATGGATAAACATATCATAGCTCCAGATCAAAGAACATACCCAGGTAAACAAACCTCTGGGATGGAGTCAGCTCTGATTTCTGAAAGTTGATTATCCAGCCTAAATCGGTGAGAGTTTTCAAAACTATCTCCAGATTTGCTGTCAAACTTTCTGGGTTGTGTGCTTTCAGCAACCAGTCGTCTATGTAAGTGTGGACAGCTATATTTCTCCTGCTAAAGGTATGCTGTGATAGCAAGTACCACTCGGGTGAAGACCCTTGGAGCCGTCGTGATGCCGAATGGAAGAACTTTGAATTCCCATTGGCGTCCCTGAAAAGCAAATCTCAGGAACAAACGAAAACTCCTTGCAATTGGAATGTGGAAATAAGCATCCTTGAAATCTATTGATGCTGTCCACATCCCCTTCTCTAACCCCAACAACACCGATTTTATTGTTTCCATTTTGAAACTCGGTGTATCTATAAACTTGGGTAGAGGTTTGAGGTTGAGAATTGGTCTCCACCCCCGGGTGTTCTTTGTCACAAGAAACACGGTTGAATAGATTATTTTATAATTAGAGATTCTATCTCCTCTTCTATACACAACCGCTTGTCTGGATCTCTTGGAATTTGAGTCCAGACCAGTACCAGAGACAGATGCAATGGCGGACGCTTTCCCTATTCTGGACTGTATCCGCGCAAAAGCCATTGCAAGACTAAGCGGTCCTGAATTAACCGCTCCCACTTCTGAATGTGGCAAGTCAAACGACCTCCCACTGGTGCAAATATGTGTTGACGGGGTGCCCAGGAATTTTAGAAGTGGGTGTGTCTCTGGTACAAGTGACAACACCTGAGTGGTACCTGTGGTAACCGGAAAATCTTTTAGCCCATCAGGCCCGGTTACCACACGCCGCTCCTAGCGCACCACGCCCAGCGCCACGTGCACCTCGGTGCGTGGGCTGCTGTCTGGCTGGCTGCGGTTGAGGCACTGGCTGACGTACAGCAGCACGCTGCTGCTTGTGCAGCCAATGCAGTCTCTGAACCCAGCCAGCCTGCTGGCCTCTGACAATGCCAGCACCGCCACGTGCGAACTGCTGTCGAGCAGGCGCGGGCTGAACACGCACATGTTCTCTGCGCAGCACTTCAAACTGTGCGTGCAGCGCCCTCTGGTTATTCACCAAAGTCACTGTCTCCTGGAGGTGCCGACAACTTTCACCTCCAAAAAGACCAGGGCCCACCATCGGCGCTTGCAACAAGCACAACTTGAGCTCTTGTGACGGGCACAAATTGTCCAACGCAAAAGTGCGCCTCGTTCTCAGTGATTTGGTGACTGACCTAGTCACAGTCCAACGCCAGGTTGACCGTTGATCCCATCCTGGATGGCTCATTGAACCGTCACGGGGCTAGGTTGTTGCTGCACTGAGGCTGCTACTACCCCAGATAGCAGCTGAGACACATGAGACAGCACACTAATCGCTGCTCATGAGCTCGCCTCGGTGTCGCGTATCTTCTCCCAGAGTGGCGCGGTCGGTCTGGGCGCTAGGCCATATCGAGCATACTGACTAGCAGTAACCCGACATCGCCTAGCAACCTCGTGTGTGTGTGTGTGATATAGCACTAAGTGGTTCAAAAGGTTTATCACTCAAAACTTGAAGAACCAATGAAAGACTCCATGATGGTGTCAGTGGAGGATTTCTCGGTCTGAGATTGCCCATACCTTTAATAAGAGAATTTAAAACACTTATTTCATCACTTCCCCTCTTTGCCAAGTGAGGGATAACAGTCATTAATGCTGATTTATATCCAGCAATAGAATTAGGCTTAAGACCATAGGTATAAAGAAAATCAGCTACTACCTGAATAGATGCATCCATCGGATTGATACATCTCTTTGAGCACCATTCTGCAAATCTATTGATTTTATAATTATATGCTCTGGAGGTTGACCCCCCCCCCCGCCTTATGGCTCTGGCCAGGAAATTGGCTGCTTGCTCAGAAAAGTCCTCCTTAACCGCAGATTTTTTGACAACATCCATGCAGTCAATTGAAACATTGACGGATTGTTGTGAAGGGTCTTGCCCTGGAAGATAATATTGTTCATCAGAGGCAGAGGAACCGGATTGCAGACCAGAAGGTCCAGCAGATCCGTAAACCATGATCGGCTTGGCAAATTCGGGGCGATCAGAAGCACTTGGCATTCCTCCTGCCTGATCTTCTGAAGAATCCTTGGAATCACGATTATTGGAGGGTATGCGTATGCATACATTCCCTTCCAACTGATAGCTAGTGCATCTATTGCGATAGCGCTTGGATCTGGAATCGGAGAAACGTATGGCGTCATCTTCGCATTCTTCTTCACTGCCCCAATGATTGAACAGGTGATCCACCACACATTGATTTAGTTGCCATTCCGTAGGCAGAATACTCATCCTTCGGCTCAATGAATCTGCTAACAGATTCAGCCTTCCCGGAATATGAACTGCTTTCAAGGTGATCATATGATCCATGCACCAGCAAAGCAGCTTCCATGTCATCATACAGAGACTAGGCGACTTCGTTCCGCCCCGGTGGTTTATGTAACTCACTACTGTAGAGTTGTCTGAACGTATCATCACAAATTTTCCCTCCACTTCTTTTAAGAAGTGTTCCAGGCCTAGAATTACAGCCCGTAATTCTAGCATGTTGATATGTTCCTTTGACTGTTCCAGATTCCAAAGCCCTGATATATTGGCTTCTTCCAGGCAAGCTCCCCATCCCTCCATCGATGCATCCGTAAACATCATTACTTGAGGGTGGGGAGGGGTCAGCATGACCACCGCCAAGAGATTTCCTCTCTCCATCCACCAATGAAGGTGATGAATGAGAGGGTCCAACACTTGAATGCGCGAGTCCAGTGATCCTGAGCTCTGCATCCAGTGAGTCATGAGAAACAATCGGCTGCCAGCGTATGGCCGTCTGAGGAATGACTGGTTCCATTGAAACCATCAGACCTAACATTCTCAGATAGACTCGTGCTAGAATATAACGACTGTTGCAAACCAACTGAATGCACAAGGAGATTTTCCACTCTCCTGGGATGGATAAACATATCATATCTCCAGATCAAAGAACATACCCAGGTAAACAAACCTCTGGGATGGAGTCAGCTCTGATTTCTGAAAGTTGATTATCCAGCCTAAATCGGTGAGAGTTTTCAAAACTATCTCCAGATTTGCTGTCAAACTTTCTGGGTTGTGTGCTTTCAGCAACCAGTCGTCTATGTAAGTGTGGACAGCTATATTTCTCCTGCTAAAGGTATGCTGTGATAGCAAGTACCACTCGGGTGAAGACCCTTGGAGCCGTCGTGATGCCGAATGGAAGAACTTTGAATTCCCATTGGCGTCCCTGAAAAGCAAATCTCAGGAACAAACGAAAACTCCTTGCAATTGGAATGTGGAAATAAGCATCCTTGAAATCTATTGATGCTGTCCACATCCCCTTCTCTAACCCCAACAACACCGATTTTATTGTTTCCATTTTGAAACTCGTGTATCTATAAACTTGGGTAGAGGTTTGAGGTTGAGAATTGGTCTCCACCCCCGGGTGTTCTTTGTCACAAGAAACACGGTTGAATAGATTATTTTATAATTAGAGATTCTATCTCCTCTTCTATACACAACCGCTTGTCTGGATCTCTTGGAATTTGAGTCCAGACCAGTACCAGAGACAGATGCAATGGCGGACGTTTTCCCTATTCTGGACTGTATCCGCGCGAAAGCCATTGCAAGACTAAGCGGTCCTGAATTAACCGCTCCCACTTCTGAATGTGGCAAGTCAAACGACCTCCCACTGGTGCAAATATGTGTTGACGGGGTGCCCAGGAATTTTAGAAGTGGGTGTGTCTCTGGTACAAGTGACAACACCTGAGTGGTACCTGTGGTAACCGGAAAATCTTTTAGCCCATCAGGCCCGGTTACCACACGCCGCTCCTAGCGCACCACGCCCAGCGCCACGTGCACCTCGGTGCGTGGGCTGCTGTCTGGCTGGCTGCGGTTGAGGCACTGGCTGACGTACAGCAGCACGCTGCTGCTTGTGCAGCCAATGCAGTCTCTGAACCCAGCCAGCCTGCTGGCCTCTGACAATGCCAGCACCGCCACGTGCGAACTGCTGTCGAGCAGGCGCGGGCTGAACACGCACATGTTCTCTGCGCAGCACTTCAAACTGTGCGTGCAGCGCCCTCTGGTTATTCACCAAAGTCACTGTCTCCTGGAGGTGCCGACAACTTTCACCTCCAAAAAGACCAGGGCCCACCATCGGCGCTTGCAACAAGCACAACTTGAGCTCTTGTGACGGGCACAAATTGTCCAACGCAAAAGTGCGCCTCGTTCTCAGTGATTTGGTGACTGACCTAGTCACAGTCCAACGCCAGGTTGACCGTTGATCCCATCCTGGATGGCTCATTGAACCGTCACGGGGCTAGGTTGTTGCTGCACTGAGGCTGCTACTACCCCAGATAGCAGCTGAGACACATGAGACAGCACACTAATCGCTGCTCATGAGCTCGCCTCGGTGTCGCGTATCTTCTCCCAGAGTGGCGCGGTCGGTCTGGGCGCTAGGCCATATCGAGCATACTGACTAGCAGTAACCCGACATCGCCTAGCAACCTCGTGTGTGTGTGTGTGATATAGCACTAAGTGGTTCAAAAGGTTTATCACTCAAAACTTGAAGAACCAATGAAAGACTCCATGATGGTGTCAGTGGAGGATTTCTCGGTCTGAGATTGCCCATACCTTTAATAAGAGAATTTAAAACACTTATTTCATCACTTCCCCTCTTTGCCAAGTGAGGGATAACAGTCATTAATGCTGATTTATATCCAGCAATAGAATTAGGCTTAAGACCATAGGTATAAAGAAAATCAGCTACTACCTGAATAGATGCATCCATCGGATTGATACATCTCTTTGAGCACCATTCTGCAAATCTATTGATTTTATAATTATATGCTCTGGAGGTTGACCCCCCCCCCCCCCCCGCCTTATGGCTCTGGCCAGGAAATTGGCTGCTTGCTCAGAAAAGTCCTCCTTAACCGCAGATTTTTTGACAACATCCATGCAGTCAATTGAAACATTGACGGATTGTTGTGAAGGGTCTTGCCCTGGAAGATAATATTGTTCATCAGAGGCAGAGGAACCGGATTGCAGACCAGAAGGTCCAGCAGATCCGTAAACCATGATCGGCTTGGCAAATTCGGGGCGATCAGAAGCACTTGGCATTCCTCCTGCCTGATCTTCTGAAGAATCCTTGGAATCACGATTATTGGAGGGTATGCGTATGCATACATTCCCTTCCAACTGATAGCTAGTGCATCTATTGCGATAGCGCTTGGATCTGGAATCGGAGAAACGTATGGCGTCATCTTCGCATTCTTCTTCACTGCCCCAATGATTGAACAGGTGATCCACCACACATTGATTTAGTTGCCATTCCGTAGGCAGAATACTCATCCTTCGGCTCAATGAATCTGCTAACAGATTCAGCCTTCCCGGAATATGAACTGCTTTCAAGGTGATCATATGATCCATGCACCAGCAAAGCAGCTTCCATGTCATCATACAGAGACTAGGCGACTTCGTTCCGCCCCGGTGGTTTATGTAACTCACTACTGTAGAGTTGTCTGAACGTATCATCACAAATTTTCCCTCCACTTCTTTTAAGAAGTGTTCCAGGCCTAGAATTACAGCCCGTAATTCTAGCATGTTGATATGTTCCTTTGACTGTTCCAGATTCCAAAGCCCTGATATATTGGCTTCTTCCAGGCAAGCTCCCCATCCCTCCATCGATGCATCCGTAAACATCATTACTTGAGGGTGGGGAGGGGTCAGCATGACCACCGCCAAGAGATTTCCTCTCTCCATCCACCAATGAAGGTGATGAATGAGAGGGTCCAACACTTGAATGCGCGAGTCCAGTGATCCTGAGCTCTGCATCCAGTGAGTCATGAGAAACAATCGGCTGCCAGCGTATGGCCGTCTGAGGAATGACTGGTTCCATTGAAACCATCAGACCTAACATTCTCAGATAGACTCGTGCTAGAATATAACGACTGTTGCAAACCAACTGAATGCACAAGGAGATTTTCCACTCTCCTGGGATGGATAAACATATCATATCTCCAGATCAAAGAACATACCCAGGTAAACAAACCTCTGGGATGGAGTCAGCTCTGATTTCTGAAAGTTGATTATCCAGCCTAAATCGGTGAGAGTTTTCAAAACTATCTCCAGATTTGCTGTCAAACTTTCTGGGTTGTGTGCTTTCAGCAACCAGTCGTCTATGTAAGTGTGGACAGCTATATTTCTCCTGCTAAAGGTATGCTGTGATAGCAAGTACCACTCGGGTGAAGACCCTTGGAGCCGTCGTGATGCCGAATGGAAGAACTTTGAATTCCCATTGGCGTCCCTGAAAAGCAAATCTCAGGAACAAACGAAAACTCCTTGCAATTGGAATGTGGAAATAAGCATCCTTGAAATCTATTGATGCTGTCCACATCCCCTTCTCTAACCCCAACAACACCGATTTTATTGTTTCCATTTTGAAACTCGGTGTATCTATAAACTTGGGTAGAGGTTTGAGGTTGAGAATTGGTCTCCACCCCCGGGTGTTCTTTGTCACAAGAAACACGGTTGAATAGATTATTTTATAATTAGAGATTCTATCTCCTCTTCTATACACAACCGCTTGTCTGGATCTCTTGGAATTTGAGTCCAGACCAGTACCAGAGACAGATGCAATGGCGGACGTTTTCCCTATTCTGGACTGTATCCGCGCGAAAGCCATTGCAAGACTAAGCGGTCCTGAATTAACCGCTCCCACTTCTGAATGTGGCAAGTCAAACGACCTCCCACTGGTGCAAATATGTGTTGACGGGGTGCCCAGGAATTTTAGAAGTGGGTGTGTCTCTGGTACAAGTGACAACACCTGAGTGGTACCTGTGGTAACCGGAAAATCTTTTAGCCCATCAGGCCCGGTTACCACACGCCGCTCCTAGCGCACCACGCCCAGCGCCACGTGCACCTCGGTGCGTGGGCTGCTGTCTGGCTGGCTGCGGTTGAGGCACTGGCTGACGTACAGCAGCACGCTGCTGCTTGTGCAGCCAATGCAGTCTCTGAACCCAGCCAGCCTGCTGGCCTCTGACAATGCCAGCACCGCCACGTGCGAACTGCTGTCGAGCAGGCGCGGGCTGAACACGCACATGTTCTCTGCGCAGCACTTCAAACTGTGCGTGCAGCGCCCTCTGGTTATTCACCAAAGTCACTGTCTCCTGGAGGTGCCGACAACTTTCACCTCCAAAAAGACCAGGGCCCACCATCGGCGCTTGCAACAAGCACAACTTGAGCTCTTGTGACGGGCACAAATTGTCCAACGCAAAAGTGCGCCTCGTTCTCAGTGATTTGGTGACTGACCTAGTCACAGTCCAACGCCAGGTTGACCGTTGATCCCATCCTGGATGGCTCATTGAACCGTCACGGGGCTAGGTTGTTGCTGCACTGAGGCTGCTACTACCCCAGATAGCAGCTGAGACACATGAGACAGCACACTAATCGCTGCTCATGAGCTCGCCTCGGTGTCGCGTATCTTCTCCCAGAGTGGCGCGGTCGGTCTGGGCGCTAGGCCATATCGAGCATACTGACTAGCAGTAACCCGACATCGCCTAGCAACCTCGTGTGTGTGTGTGTGTGTGTGTGTGTGTGTGTGTGTGGGGGGGGGGGAAAGCCTTTCAGTCTAATCGACTCCTCTGCCGCCGAGAACAGATATGTTCAGCATATGGCAGAGACAGTCGTGTTGGCCAATGGCTTTGCCTGTAACCATGCCCGAGGGTTACCGGCAGCCATTTAGTCCACAGACAGCTCTGGTCTGACAGCGAGGAGACACGCGCACACATCAGATCAGTCTTCATCCATAGCTACCTACGAATTGCCGACGAGCAGCGGGCCCTCTTCATCCTCAATGGCATTCGCAGGTAGGGCCATGGTGGAGGCTATAGACGAACCCGACTGCCCAGGGAATGCATACGGGCCCGCAAGGCCTGGCATAACATTCTCCATAGGCTGGCCAGGCACCAAGGTCGCGCTTGTGTGTGGGGGTATCATGCACACCAGCGCAGCCCGGATCGTCTTAAGCGTGGAATCTTATACGGGCGGGCGGCCGTCCGCTCCAAACCGGCCCACAGGCTGAGTCATGAAACCTGCTCCCGAGGGAACAGTGCCATAGGTGCGAGCGGAGTGTAGACGCTCGCATTCATGTCTTCATGATCATCCTGTGGACCGAGCAGGTAGTCTTCATCATCTTCCTGGTCAGGAAAGTTAGACTCTGGGTTAGCAAGAAAAACTAACCCAGACTGACCAGGAGAATGCCCGAATGCAGATGAGGGTACTCCACGAGTGATCGTGGTCAGGCCCGCTGGTCGGGTCAAGCCTGATGCTGCTCGCGCCACTGGATCACCAGGCGATGTTCGCATCAAGCCTGGGTCCAAGACGGCCGCCCCTGGGTCACTAAACACTTTGTCCGAGCTAGTAGGGCATGATCCAGGGACGGGGGCCACCTGCACTGAGGTCGATGCGCAGGAAGTTGAAACACCTGTGCCCGGCAACATGTCGCGAAGCATGTCAGGCATCAGGTCGTTCAAAGTCCTGCACATCTCACTCACTAACTCAACCTTGAAGGCCTCCAGCTCACCCTGTAAAGCAAAGAATTCAAAGGTTAGATCCAACCCCCACCCCCACTCTTTACAAATAACACATTAGCTAGACAGCCTACAAACTGTACAAAGATGGCAAGGGTGGGGGAAGAATCTAGCCTTCATGGGCTTGAAGCATGATGGACATGACAACTGAAAGGGAAGGCATACGAAGACAATGAGTATTATAGTTTGCAAAAACTTGTTATTTGACTATTAGTACAAAACAAGAACAAACTCGAGAGAAGACACCCACTTTTATTACAGACAACCCTGACGGGACAGCTGACTTCTCTTGTTAATAATAACAAATCACAACCAGGATCCCAAATTAAGAATGAGAGAAGAGATTATTGACTATCTAGATATCTCTCCACGTTCCTAATAAAGGGTGATAAAAACATCAAAAAGATTTCTCTAAACTATAGATTATGACATCAAGGAAAGAGAAAACCTCAATGCAACAGCTCCTTCAAGGAGAGGGGACATCAGAAATGAACGCACGAAATATCTAGTGACTAAAGACATTCATTACTTCCGAATAATATTAAATTATATATATTCGAGAACCCGTGCACATACAAGAGAGAATACAGTGCAATAACAAATGGCAGCAGGAATTTGTGAATATTTTCAAATGATTATGTGCCATAACTAATAAACTCCCTTCGCCTGAGCACAGGTAAAACCATCCTCTTGTGCAGGAGAACATGTCCATCCATCCGCCGACTCTTCTTTCTGTAGAACTGATGAGGGGGATGGGACAAAAGGAAGGAGACATTTATTTACTATATCCCCAACCCGTAGACATATCATAATGATAAGTAAAAAAAGAGACGTGAACAACCTTCGAGAGAAGAACAGGAACCCTTACCATCCATAAGTTGAACCTGTGAACACAAAGCACAAGGGATTAATAGCCCTAGGCATTTGGAGAAATTTAACAAGGATTCCCAGCGCCTGAAATCGCGGTAACGCCAAAACGGACATAAACAAGAACCGGTAACATATAAAAGTTACACGTCTAAATTAATAAATGGAACAATATCACCTTAACAGATAATGAGGAAGACTCCTCTGCAGACTTTGAATCAGCCATTAATCCAAAAAAGGTGATAACAAGTATTGAAAATTCTCAAAAAGAGACTGGGAAAGTTTTCCACATGTAGCTTGTCAGCCAATATATTATAAAACGGAAGTAGCAGTATGCGCATGCGCAGTAGGTGGGGTGTCATGTGCATGCCTGTGTACATCCCCTGCACATTAGGGGCACTTAACTTTTTATAATTCTGAATATTATTGAACTTAGAACCAATATACTAGTATATCAAGAGTGTTAGGGTGGTAAGTATGTTCTCATGATGTGAATATATATATATATATATATATATATATATATATATATATATATATATATATATATATATATATATATATATATATATATATATATATTGTGCAATATACAGATTTTTTCATTGTGCAATGAAAGTACTACTGTGTGATCACTAATTGTTAAATAATTAAAATGACAACTGATAGTGTATTTGTAATTATAAAAATGCTTAATATCCACTAACATTCTATTTCTAATAACAGTATAAATATAACAAGGGGCCCAAAAGCCTTGACGCTCAGCTGCCTAAAATGTATGCTCCAAACCCCATATAAGAGATACAATCTGTCCTTGAGAAACAATACGAAACACCTCCGTGCGACATATTAGTCATGCTTGGCTTAAAAATTGTCATGATTTCCTAAACCAGTTAACTATTAAGTGGGCAAATTAGTCAACTTCCCGATGCAATGGACCAATGGGCTTGAGAAATGCCAATTTACAGGCCAAGAGAAGAGAACTCCTGAAAGTTTACCACTGGAATGACTGGCTGGCAGTCAGCTATTCAAGTGGGAGATTTTCAATATTTGTGTTCTCTTGTCCTGCAAATGGACATTCACTAGAAGCACAAATTGTGATCTTCTTAACTAATCTTGACCTCCAAAGAATTAATTAATTTTTGTAGGTTACATTCAACTAATGATTTTCATTGGTTGTATAGCCCATAAGAAATATTTTCATTGGTTAGATAAATCATAATAATCTCACCGTAAAGGTTTCCTAGCGATGACAACGACGTAAATGTAAACATGACGGATACTTTATCTTGTTGATTTAAATTATATATATATATATATATATATATATATATATATATATATATATATATATATATATATATATATATATATATATATATAAGCTAGTTATGAAATTTTTGTAAATTTATATGATAGATGCTGAAATTTAGAAATTTGAACTAACAGTAATTTTTAGTCCGAAATAACAATGTTTTGTTTGTCATTATTTTTTGTGCCACATTGGTCAGATCATAACTCTTAGCAAGTGATGCGTCACAGCGACGAAAACGAACAGCGCAAAATGGTGCATTCAAACGTTTTTAGGGATCGACTTTATTGTCAGAATATCTGTTTCTCTGATAAATAGAATCTCAAACTATTATCAAGTTCGTCAAAAATTATCACATTGCAGGAGCTTTAGAAAATAATTTTGACCTGACAGTAGTGATATGACATGTGACGTTATTTATCTTATATTACAAAACATGTTGGCTGAATATGTTATTGTTAGTTTTAACCCTATAACCTTCACACTCATTCAAGAAAATTTCAATTTTCTCATAGAAAATGTCCATTTACAGACCAAGAGAAGACTATTTTTACAAATTTACCACTGGAATGACTGGCTCGGTTATCGAGCCAGTCATTGCAGTGGTACATTTTCAACAATACTCTTCTCTTTGTCTGCAAATAGACATTTCCCAAGACCACTGCAGAAGCCATTTTTGGCTTACATGAGTGTTAACGGGGTAATAGTCAAATTTGGTCCAAAAAATTGAAATATTTGTTTATTGAATGTCCATTTGCAGGCTAAGAGAAGACTATTTTTGGAAATCAACCACTGGAATTACTGGCTTGGTTATCGCCTGCAAATGGACATTCCTCAAGACCATTGCAGAGGTCAGTTTTTGGCCAGCTTGACCATTAATGGGTTAAGAGAAACATTGAAGACATATTTTCCAGAAACTAGGGTGACAGTGCTCTAGTTCTAATTACGACAAAACATGCCAACGAAGAATTATTCCAATTGGCTTCAATAATTAAAAATATTCATCCTCATAATGTGGATACTAGATTTTGACCAGATTTTGTAATAATCTGTCAAGAAAAATTAAAAGGTTTGACGCGTGTTGGCAACATATTGATGAGCAGACAATCAGATGCAGGACAGGGGTCATCGCTATAGCCAAGCTGACTCCTTATGCGGCGCAGTTAAATATATCATTACAAATCTATTACAGTATCTGATTACTCTGTCAGGCAATAATAAAAATATTACAGCTATCTGCTACATTCTACTTAAAGTCACTACAAACAGTACAATGGCATTATTGCGGTCTTAAAAGATTAATAATAACATATGTATACCTTTAAAAGAGAGAGCAAGTAAAATATAAAATTACAAAAATTACATTAATAATAATAATATTAACCCTTTAATGGTCAAGCCGGCCAAACCCGGCCTCCGCTGTGGTCTTGAGGAATGCCCATTTGCAGGCCAAGAGAAGACTATTTTTGATAATTTACCACTAGAATGCCTGGCTCTATAATCGAGCCAGTCATTCGTGGTTAATTTTCAAAAATAGCCCTCTCTTGGCCTGCAAATGAACATTGAATAAGCAAATATTTAGCTTTTCTTCACCAAATTTGACCATTAAATGGTTAGTGATGGCCTGCATCACAGAAGAGACCACAGGGGATGACACCCCTATACTATTTTCCTGCAACCATTTAAACACTCAAGTCAGTCAAAAATGGCTTCTGCAGTGGTCGTGAGAAATATCCATTTGCAGAGCAAGAGAAGAGTATTTCTGAAAATTCACCACTAGAATGACTGGCTCGATAACCGAGCCAGTCATTCCAGTGGTAAATTTTCAAAAATACTCTTCTCTTGGTCTGGAAATGGACATTTTCTATGAGAAAATTAAAAAAGATTTTGAACAAATTTGAGAGTTAAAGTCTTAATGTTAGGTGAGCCATGAAAAGTACAACACCACTGCACACATCACAAACTTAAGTCTAATAATATCAGGCTAAAGTTTGTGATACACATCAAGCACCCATACCCCAACATTCTTGACTCTACCTAGAAGTGTTGACAACAATTTCCTACAATTTCTTTATGTTTATTGAACCATAAAACGTAGATCATAGTGACCTACTTTTTATACTGGACACAGGTTTTCTGTGATCTAAACGAAATCTAGGATTTCTTTTTTCACGAGAGAGTTGATACTTACCTCCCTAATACTTTTGATATTGCTAAATATTGGCTTTCACTCAATAAACACTCAGATTTAAAACAGTTAGGTGCCCCTACTGGGCAGGGAGTCAGAGCGTAGTCTGGCGGATGCCAGCCCCACCACCGCGCATGCGCAGACTAGCACTTCCTCTGACTAGATTATTGGCTGACACACATGCAACTATTAAGAGCCTGAAGACCGAGCCTCTGTGGGGTGGAGAGGCCGGGTCCGTATCTAGGGAGGTAAGTATCAACTCTCTCGTGAAAAAAGAAATCCTAGATTTCGTTTATTTCACTTCAAGAGTATACTTACCTCCCTAATACTTTTGATATTGCCAGAATTCGAAAGAGAATCTGGCGGGAGGGAGGCGAGGTCAAAAGACCAGCTCATCCCTATACGCTTTTCTGCGTTTAAGGCACTTAAACTTCTGAAACTGTAAGAAAAAACAGTCAGGATTTGACTAACCATCGGATAACACCACCGATGTATGAGAGATGACCGAATGTCATATGCGCTCCCCCCCCCCCCCTTCCTGGGAGGAAGAGTCGACTGACCTCAATGTCCTATACGCTCTCTACGTACAAGTGCCATGTACTACAGGACAGAGACGAAAAAGCTCCATTTTCGTAACTCTCAACAATGAACCACACAAATACACAAACCATCACCATATTAATAACGGGTAATCGTGACAATACAATCAACAACGGACAACACATGAACAAGACTGACCTTGTTGAAAAGGCTGCTGACATCATCTTCCCATTGGTAAAGACTGATGCAGGCCCAAAAAAGTGGGTGTTTCCATAAATTAATTGTGAAATATATAAGTAATGAGGAAAAACCTCCTCAAAAAATATAAACCGATTTATTTTTTCAAAACCGACAAGGCGAGAGGATTAGAGGTGTCACGGAGATAATGGTCTGTAAAACTTGACTCACAGTGCCACTGAGCCACCGACATAATATCATCCACAGGGACCCCATTAAATAGGGCCGTGGATGTCACTACGCCGCGGACACTGTGAGCCTTGGCCACGTCAACCTGCTTCCCGGTGGCGGATTTATGGCAAAACTGAATGCATTCCACAATCCACCTGGAAATGGTGTCCTTAGAAGCCCTCCCATGGGGTTCAATATATGACAACCATAACGCTGACTGGTCGGTGCGCCATGCCGCCGTACGTTGTTTGTACCGGCGCAGCGCCCGGACGGGACACCATGCTTTAGAATTAGGATCATATCTAGTTAAAGCAGGCAAAATAATAGGTTGACCTGGATATTTCAACGACTGATTTTTAGCCAAGAAATTAATCCTAGGTAGCAGCTTAAGGCCTTCCCCTGAAACCACAAAACGGTCATCCTCGGCTGATAAGGCATGAATTTCACTCCTACGCCTAGCCGAGGCCGCAGCAATTAAAAACACAGTCTTCAGTGTTAATAGTTTCATAGAAATGGAACTAAGTGGTTCAAAAGGCTTATCACCTAGTACTTGAAGCACTAGCGATAAACTCCAAGACGGAATCACAGGTGGATTCCTTGGTCTTAGATTGCCCATGCCTTTAATTAATACATTCAATGTATTTACTTCATCACTTCCCCTCTTAGCCAAGCAAGGAATAACAGACATTAATGCTGACTTATAACCAGCAATAGAGTTAGGCTTGAGGCTATAGGCATCATAGAGGTGACAGAGGAAATCAGCTACTACTTGAATAGATGAATCCATTGGATCAATACATCTTTTTGAGCACCATTCTGCAAATCTGTTGATTTTATAATTATATGCTCTGGAGGTTGACCCCCTCCTGGCTTTGGCCATAAACATGGCTGCTTGCTCAGAAAAGCCCTCCTTAATTCTAGATTCCTTGACAACATCCACGCAGTCAATCTGAACATTGACGGATTGTTGTGAAGGGCCTTGCCCTGGAAGATAATATCGTCCATCAGAGGCAGAGGAACCGGATTGCAGACCAGAAGGTCCAGCAGATCCGTATACCATGATCGGCTTGGCCAATCCGGGGCGATCAGAAGCACTTGGCATTCCTCTTGTCTGATTTTCTGAAGAACTTTTGGAATCAGGATTGCTGGAGGGAATGCGTATGCATACATTCTCCCCCAGCTGATAGCTAACGCATCTGTTGCGAAAGCGCTTGGATCCGGAATCGGAGAGACGTACGTCGTCATCTTCGCATTCTTCTTCGTTGCGAACAAATCGATGTTGGGTTTCCCCCAATGGTCGAACAGACGATCCGCCACACATTGATTTAGTTGCCATTCCGTGGGTAAAACACTCATCCTTCGGCTCAATGAGTCTGCTAGCAGGTTTAACCTTCCCGGAATATGAACTGCTTTCAAGGTAATCTGGTGATCCAGACACCAACAAAGCAGTTTCCATGTCATCATACAGAGACTGGGCGACTTCGTTCCGCCCTGGCGGTTTATGTAAGTCACAACTGTTGAGTTGTCTGAACGAATAAGAACAATCTTGCCCTGAACTTTCTGTAAGAAATGTTCCAGGCCCAGGACTACTGCTCTTAGCTCCAGTAGATTTATATGTTCCTTTGACTGTTCCAGATTCCAAAGCCCTGATATCGTGGACTCTTCCAGGCAAGCTCCCCAGCCCTCCATCGATGCATCTGTATACACAGTCACCTGAGGGTGGGGAGGGGTTAGCAAAACCCCCGGCAAGAGATTCTCTGTATTCAACCACCATTGCAGGTGGTGAATCAGAGGCGCCAACACTGACACATTCGAGTCCAGCGAACCTGTACTCTGGGTCCATTGAGTCATGAGAAATAACTGGATCGGCCGCCTGCGTAAGGCGGCCTGAGGAATGACTGGTTCCAATGAAACCATCAACCCCAGCATTCTCAAGTAAACCCGTGCCAGGACATGACGACTGTCGCACACTGACTGAATCAATGAGATGAGTTTCTGAACTCTCTCCTGAGTAGGATAAACATATCCTGTCTCTAGATCGAAGAACATCCCCAGGTAAACAAACTTCTGGGATGGAGTCAGCTCTGATTTTGGGAAATTGATCATCCAGCCTAAGTCTGTGAGAGTTTTCAAAACAATCTCCAGATTGGCCGACAAACTTTCCCGGGTGTGCGCTTTCAACAGCCAGTCGTCTATGTACGTGTGGACTGCTATGCTTCTCCTGCGGAGGTATGCTGTGATCGCAAGAACCACACGGGTGAAAACCCGAGGAGCCGTGGAAATTCCGAAGGGCAACACCCTGAATTCCCACTGTCTGCCCTGGAATGCAAATCTCAGGAAGCGACAGAAACTCCCGTGGATGGGGATGTGGAAATAAGCGTCCTTCAAATCTATCGACGCCGTCCACATCCCCCTCTCCAACCCCGCCAACACCGAGCGCACCGTTTCCATCTTGAAACTGGGCGTCTCGATGAACTTGTTCAATGGCTTGAGGTTGAGAATCGGTCTCCACCCTCCGGTGCGTTTTGTTACTAAGAACAGGGTTGAATAGAAGCCCGGACACCTTTGTGCCGGCTGAATAGCTCCCTTTTGTATGAGGGAATTTATCTCCTCCTCGATACACAACCTTTGCTCTGGATCTCTCGGAATGGGAGTCCAGACTGGCACTAGAGAAAGTCGCGACGGCGGGCCTGTCACCCACTCTGGATGATACCCGACGGAAAGCCATCGCAAGACTAAACGGTCCTGAGTTAACCGTTCCCACTCTTGCATGTGGTCGGCTAGCCGGCCTCCCACCGGTCCACCTAGGGACCGCGGTGGACACGAGGCATGCAAGAGCGGCACTGTCTCCGTCGCCATACACACCGGAGTGGTTCTTACCGCGGTAAGCGTCCTGTCAGGACCGATAACCACGCCCAGATCCTCGCGCGCCCCGCCCCGCCCCGCGCGCACCTTGGTGCGCGGGCGGCTGCCTGGCTGACGGCGCCTGAGGAACCTGCGCCCCCCTCGCTGCTGGCCGAATCGCACGCGGCCGAGGCCGACGCTGCGACGGTGGCTGGCCTCTGACCTGGCCAGCACCACCTCGAGCCTGCAGGGGACGATACGCAGGGGCCGCGGCGCGAACGTTAGCACGACGCAGCACATCAAACTGCTCGCGCAGCGCCCTCTGGTTATTCACCAGGGTGACCGTCTCCTGGAGGTGGCGACATCCCTCACCTCCAAAAAGACCAGGACCCGTCATAGGCGTACGCAGTAGCCTATTGTACAGGTCCTGAGACGGGCACAGATTGTCCAGGGCAAACGTGCGTCTTGCCCGGACACTCCTGGTCACCGCCCGAGTCATACAGTCCAGCGCCAGGTTAATACCATCCTGGATGGTTCGCTGGACCGTGACCGGACTTGGCTGGCGCGATGCGGATGCCGTTACTACCCCCTGTAACAGCTGGGAGACGTGGGACAGAGCGGCAATCGAAGCCCTCCCACTCTCCTCCGCATCACGCAACGCGGTATTCGCCGAACGCAACGCGTTCGAGCACAAGACACCCGTGTCAGAACGGGAGCCTGGCCGCGCATCCTCACCCAAAGCCGCGCGGTCATCCACGCAGGGCTTGGGTACCACACCGTACCGCTGGTAATCCAGGGGCACGATGCGACAACGCCTGGCCACCTCGCGAGGGGCCTTCGCGAGACGTCCACTCGACTTAATGGACGACTCCGCCGCCTTGAACATGTCAACGACATGCTCCGCCAGCGGCAGAGAAGGCATAGCGTTAGCAGTCGGTTTCCCAGCTAACCACGGCGTGTGAACACGCTGGCTAGCCGACTGC
The DNA here is from genome assembly GCA_034401795.1 of Chaetoderma sp. LZ-2023a. Lineage (NCBI taxonomy): Eukaryota > Metazoa > Mollusca > Caudofoveata > Chaetodermatida > Chaetodermatidae > Chaetoderma > Chaetoderma sp. LZ-2023a. Next base: position 101,696,670 of record CM067367.1, read on the forward strand.
TCCACGGGCAGATCAGGCCTAACGCTCACCAACCACTGGCAAGCGTCATACCAATCCTCCTCCGTGGCTAACTGCGAGCGCTCTACAAGACGGGGTCCTTCGTCTTCCTCCTGAGCGCAAGCAGTAGAGCTTGACGGCGGGTACGCTGATACACCTGGCAAGCCAGGGAAAACATGCGGGCCTGACAGCACCGGCATGAGAATATCACTGGTTTGACCAGGAGCAGGCACCGTGGCAGAGCGCGGGGTATATATAGCCCCACCACGGGCCCGGCCAGCACCAGCAACACCCTCGGCAAGCCGAGGTATGCGGTACCGCTGGCCATCAGCAGCGCCCTGGGCCACCACCTGAGCCGCGGACTCTACTCCAGGGTGAGTAAAACCGTGGAATAAGCCGCCTGTATTCCCCGCGAGGGGTGCACAAACGTCTTCATCCATGTCCACGTCGTCAGACGGCGACCCTAGCAGGTAATCCTCATCACCCTGGTCAGAAAGATTAGACCCCGGGTCAGCAAAGAGAGCTAACCCGGGCTGACCAGGAACGGTGCCATAGGAGGTACTGGCCACTGCGGCGTGCGGATACCCCTGGACTGATAAGCAGCCCGCGGGTTCCAGCGACAACCGTCCACGGTCCCCTATCGGCGCGGCAATAAGCCTGCTGCCAGGGTCGTGGAACGCCCCCTCTAATGGGGCCACCTCTGAATCGTCGAACAACGGAAGCGGTCTAAGGAAAACCGATCCAGAGGCGGGGATTACCTGCTCCGAAGCCGATGATGAGGACAGTAAAGGATTTGGTCCAGGAAGCATGCCACGAAGCAACCCTGGAACCAAATCCTTTATTGTCCTCTTCATCTCTCCCAACATCTCGGTCCGGAAGGCCTCCATATCCACCGCGGACGAGACCTTCCCCTTACCCTTCCTACTTACAACCTCTCGTTTCCGCTTCTTCTTCTTCTCCTCCTCTACCACCTTGTCCGTCGCCTGTAAGCAGCACAAGAATTCGGACATTAACTCGCCCCCCCAGTGCTTACATATGTCACAATTAACCAAGGGACCACAAGGGCTACATTGATAGCAACGATGAGGCCAGAACTTATCAGGTAGAAAACGTCCACAGGACGCGCAACCCGGTCCCTGAAACAGGGCAAAGGACAAGGAGTATGAGCAAACTAGTTAAGCTTAGACACTCAAACCAACTCAAAGAGAAGGAAAACGATCATACAGATCAATATACATCAGAAACCAGCATAGCGATTTGAATTGCTGATAAATACATAGCCAGGCTGATTATGACGTCATTAATCCCGTGACAGGAAAAATACGATCCCAACAAAACATCCAAGTGCAAGGACGAATTGTATGCTGAATGGATACGTCGACTACACAACCATCAGATACATATAGATAACTCTTTTCTGGCAAAAATGTTAATTATCTCCCTTTGCTTGTTACTATAATTAACATCACCACATTATCAATAACTAGATACCTGACACTTTGTATAGACAAACCATCCAACATGACGAACCGGAGAACTCCACCATCTGCACGCCTCTTACCTCTCTCCACCTCATGGGGAAGGAATTGGATCAAGAGGGCAAAGTGAGAAGACCTTTATACTAGGCCTCCAACTCACTGGACATTAATTTTTTTTTTTTTTTTTTCTTTTTTTTTTCATATGGTTAGATAACCTAACAGTGTTAGTAGGAAATGGAACCATGGTGGAGAGAAAACTAACTCTCTGCTGTTGTGATGCGATCACCTAGCGTCATACAGACCTGTGGACATAAACAGAAAGAGAAATTAGTCATAGGTAGCACCGAGTTGACATAAACCAACTAACCAAGGCGCTTATCACGGTACCGCGAGTCACGGAAACACAATACACCGGGAAGAAAACTCGCTAATTTTACTAGAAGTCACCTGATTTAAAGGTCCTAAGTCCCCCTTTGGCGAATTGTTCCGTCCTGCCATCCAAATCAGTGACTATCACTCCAAAAAACACCACTTAAACAGTCTAAGATTAAGGAAAAGCTATTGCTACAAAAAGACATGTGTGATCTCTCTGCCAATAATCTAGCAAAGAGGCAGTGCTAGTCTGCGCATGCGCGGTGGTGGGGCTGGCATCCGCCAGACTACGCTCTGACTCCCTGCCCAGTAGGGGCACCTAACTGTTTTAAATCTGAGTGTTTATTGAGTGAAAGCCAATATTTAGCAATATCAAAAGTATTAGGGAGGTAAGTATACTCTTGAAGTGAAATTCAGTGAACCGTCAAAAGGTCACACCGACATACCTTTCATCTAGAACACACCTTCAGCATATGATGCGTCATTACATATACCTTCATACAATGGGTCATGAAAGCACAGCCTGGATAGGGATTTTCTATGATATTCAATGAGCCCTGAAAAGAAGGTCATGTTACATAGCACACCTTTTATCTTCCAAACCATTCATATGCCACGTTTAGAGGATTGTCCATGATGTTCAGTGAATCGTGAGAAGTGAGTCGTGCCGATATACATTTTATACATGACCAATCTTTAGCCCACAATACAGTCATACACAGTTTGGTTAAGAATGTACATGAAAAACTTGAAATTATGGCCCAGACAAGGACAATCTATGATGTTCAGAAAACCAGGAATTGTAGGCCAAACTAACGGGTTTATGTATCCCTATAGCAAATTTAATGACTACACTATATATGAAACGGGGTGAATCAGCAAAGCTGATCAACGGATGTTTGCTGAACTGTGCATTTAACAGTAACAAAAGTATTATGATTAACCCTTTCACCAATGAATTCCCCATATCACATTTTCAAGGTAACCGTGCAGGAAAACTGTGCAGGAAAACTGTTGAACATTTTGAAATTAATTTAACTGGAAGCCGCTGCTGCTTGAGGCAGCAGCGGCTTCCAATCAAATTAATTTCAAAATATTCAACAAAAATAAGTTTTATATTATAGAGTATACTTTTTCAGTGATTTGTCGGTGAAAGGGTTAATGAGATTGAGGTCGATCATAACGGTCCTTCCTTTTATGCAAGTATATTTTTATGACAAAAGTGTGACCATAAGTCAGGGATAAGAAGAGGTATGCAGCAAAGATCTGTAATGTTCAGTGAATGATGGAATGTAGGTCATGCTAACCTACTTTTCTACATACACAGCACACCCTAGAGTATAATGCATCCATAGACAAAGCTTAGGTCCTGTATACAAGAAACTCTTGAAACTAGTCCAGACAAATATTTTCTGTAACATTCAGTGAACTGTGAGAAGTAGGTCAGGCAGACCTACTTTTCATACGCAACACACCTTCAGCATATAAGTCATACATACACCAAGTTTAGTTCCTGTCTACCAAAAACTGTAGAAACTACAGTCCAGACAAAAATATTTTCTGTAATGTTTAGCGAACCAGGAAAATTAGGTCATGCTGACCTACTTTTCATACACAGTATAGCTTCTCCCAAAGATACATCCACACACCAAGTTTGGTGACTATATTTGAAGTCTTGAAACTATGCCCCGGACAAAATTGTACGGAATGGATGGACGGAAAAGTGGCAACTATTTTTGGGGGGAACATAAAAAGGTTCTTTCTTCTTTTCGTTCGCTGATCATACCGCCAGTCCTGTAAGTGACTATCGACATGATCATAAAAAGGTTTAAAACAGGTCTCATAATAACATGAACAGATACATAAACACAAACATGCACATATATGGACAAAGTGATTAGTATATTATCCTGCTCTGCAGGGGGTCGGCGAGGGTATAATAATAATAATAATAAATAATGCAATGAAACGTCCTAAAGAACCACTTAAGACAGCGCACTCATGATGCAGATCAGCTCACACATGATGGCTGTACACTGTTACTGGTGGTTCTCAGTCTTAACTCTATAACACTCATATCTGCCAAAAATGGCTTCTACAGTGGGCTTGACAAATGTCCATATGCAGAACAGAAAACAATTTTTGAAAATTTACCACTAGAATGACTGGCGTGATAACCGAGCCAGTCACAAATAAATTTTCAAAAATAGTCTTCTCTTAGTCTGCAAATGGACATTTACTATTTTCTTGAACAAATTCGAGGGCTAAAGGGCTAAAGTGAGCATTTTGCCAGACATTTTTTGCTTAGTCTCCATATTACCACCGTCACCTATCAATATTCACTGAAAATTTATACCATGATTATGTTGCATCTTTTCAGTGACCTGTGATAGAAATGTTAAATATAAATACATGGTTTTCTATTCTTGACAGCTATTTTGTGCAAAACAATTCCAAGACATTTAATATTTTGTCTGATTCTCCAGAGTGAATCCACATAACATATGATGTAGCATGAAAATGGTTAAATTGCCAAATGGACATCAAGTAAACACTGTGATTATCAGGATATATTTAGCAGACATTATTATAGATCAATGTACAACCTATATATATATATATATATATATATATATATATATATATATATATATATATATATATATATATATATATATATATATATATATATATATTGATTAAATCATGATAACCTTCTTGTTTCTGCATGGAAATATAAACATTGGGACAGAAAACTGGTGACCATTCTGGATGCCATGTTGTTGTTTTAAACAGCAACATAATGTGTTTGCAATATAACCGATCAATCTCGACTTTATGACGTTGTAATGAACCGTGAAGCGTGACTTCAAATACAGTTATACTTATATAGACGAAGGACCTGGACATTTTGATGAACAGTTAACTGTCTCGCTGCTACAAGCCCCCAGACAATAATTTCAATGAGCATAAACTCCTGACTTGTTGAATATTTTGAAAACAATTTGACCGAAAGTTGTTGGTGACTTAGCTTTAGCTTGGCTTAGCAATATTATAACGAAGCATGTGCCCAAAGTTGAGTCCAATATCATTAACCAAACATGACATATAAATTACGAAGTTGAGTTACACCCAAAACGTTAATGTTGAAAAAACATCAATTTTTTTTTCCCCGGGTAAGAAAGACATTGACCTCTTGACCCCAAGGTCATTATTATAAGGAAGCATGTGTCAAGTTTGGGTCCAGTATGATTAATCAAACATGATATATATGAACTGCTAACTTGAGTTAAATGCAAATTGGATGACGATGCCATTGCTGTTCCGCTACCATGTAGAGGATATCACAATAGCTCATTTTGCCCGAGAAAGTCGAGCTAGAATTAGTACCGGTTAATGCGTAAACATGACGTGAAAGATACAAGTTGATAATTTAGAAGCAAGATGGTTAAAGCTGCCTTTGAATGTTTCATTTGTCCCTGAATGGCAGTGGTGATATGCTAAAGCAGTGAAAGAACTAGAATTGGTGAGATCGTGGTCGCCTTAGCGACCAGCCTGTAAGGATATGTGCGATGCCGAGTAGCACTTGTAAGAAGATGCACATACACATGACGATAACGTAATGACTGATGCTGGTGCCGATATCCAACCAACTGCCATGATCACGCACCAACAGGAAGAAATTCTGAAACACAATAAGTCCTATATGATATTTCTAGTCTAGGGTCACCTTTCCTATTTAAGCAGAGAATTTATACACTTAAATGGTAAGCCTGACAAAAAAAACCTTTTCTTCAGTGGTCTTGAGAAATGTCAAAGGTAATGAGGATTGTTAAAATTTACCCTTGGAATGACTGGCTCGATAACCGAGCCAGTCATTCTAGTGGTAAATTTTTGATAACTCTCTTCTCTTTGCCTGCAAATGGGCATTCATTAAGTAAGATTTTCCCATTAACTCCTTCACTGATTTATTCCCCCATATCTCAATCTCAGGGCAAACCCAATGTGGTAAGCTGCTGAACATTTTGAAATTAATATCAGCAACAGCTTTCAGTTAAATTAATTTCAAAATATTCAACAGAATATTGAATGGGTTACAGGATAAAATAATCCTAAGGTTGGGGGCGCATTCTCATAGGCAGGATGATAATCAGATCTGACCTTCCTTTCCTCAACTACGGGTCAAACGCTTGCTTGCTACTGGTACCCATCACATCGATGTATTAGACCAACTACTGTCCTGGAGACAAAAGTTCACTTCATTAACCCCAAAAATGTCACCCCCATCCCAACTACACACTCAGAGATAGAATAATATAAAGCAATTTCGAGCAATTCTCATACTATGCGCATGTGACCCATAAATATAGTGATAATATAAGATACTACATGTCGTGAGCATCTCACCAGTGCCATTGCATCAGAGAGGAGCATCATGATGAAGAAGAAAGCGCGAGTGGGCAGGTGTGTGATGATGTGAATTGCCCGAAATACACAGGTAACAAGGATAAACGGTATGATAATCTGAAACAGCAATAATTAATACACAACTTTATTTCAAAGACTATAACTCAAGATACACTCAAAGCAAAGTTAGTAATGCCATAAAGTGTGATACGAGTACATCATTAAGAATGTTACCGTGATCTCGTCCACTCAACCTACCACTCCCAAAACCTGACTTAAAGGTGCATATTCACACCAGAGTGCCTGAAAATAAAATTGTTAAAATTGTATACATTTAGAGGCTTAAATTGTGTTCCTAGATGTAATGAAACCTATGATGATTTCATTACGCATAAATTAATATAATTTTTTAAGATGTAAAATTGAATTAGAGACACGAGTCCCTAATTCGAATTCGCAAGTATAAAAATTATATTAATTTATATGGAATGAAATCATCATATGTTAAGATTTATTTCATTTCATTACATCTAGGAGCATCATTTAAGCCTCTAACACTGTCCAATTTTAACGATTTTATTTTCAGTCATTCTGCTGTGTTTATGCACCTTTAACAACAACCGATATATGAATCCTAATCTTAATTTGGAAACAATTTGCATAACTTTTGTTGCTGCCTTGAAGTTTCTTCAGTAAAATTATTTCTAAATAGTAAAAATGTCAGAATTAGAAAAAAATTTCTGGTGGAAACCAATTAGGGAAGAATTTGGACCCATGCACTCTGGTGTAAGCTGAGCAAATAAATAATACCCACTATAGCCGGTCATATAAGCTCAGTTATATTCGCGTTAAGCTGATTAGACACTGCATCCTACAGGTAAAAATAGTGTCTCGTTTGAAAACAGTTACACGAATGTCAAACTATTCAGTAGGCATCATATTGCGACCTTGAAAACCAGCAGTGTATTTTGAAATTATTTTGACCGAAACTTGTTGCTTCCACCAGAAAGTGACTTTCAAATATAACGTTTTCAAAAGGATCAATAGTGAATTAGCAGTAGCGAGTTAATCGCTCTACATCGACTCATCTAGAGACTACTATTCAGAATGCTTACAAAACTATATTCAGGTATGCTTTCATTATATTCAGGTAGGGATATGCAGTATACCAGCACAGTCGACACTCGGCGGAGTGAGAAGCTTAGTCACAAATTGGCTCCAAATTAAGCGCTCATAGATTTAGTAAATGTTTTTTCTCAAATAATCCTGATTCATTTCCATTTTTACCAATGATAGTTTATTTAATATTGTATGAGATTACCAATAAACATCATTTGTTATTTCCCTTTTCCATTCCTTTAATATATACCAGGTAAGCCAACTTAGATCAAGTTTTGAGATCACTAATCATATATGTTATATTACAGATAAAATATAATAAGTCGCAGTTAGGTACAGCTTAAAAATAACTTAACATGTTTCCAAAGTAAGATGTAACGGCAGTAATGACTTCCAATCAAATTAAGTCCAAAATATACAACAGCATAAGAAAATTTACCAAATTTCTTTTTCACGAGTGAGATGACATACTTACCTCCCTAACACGTTTGATATACTAGTATATCGGCTCTAAGTTCAATAATACTCAGAATTATAAAAAGTTAGGTGCCCCTAATGGGCAGGGGATGTACACAGGCATGCACATGACAGACCCCACCTACTGCACATGCGCATACTGGTACTTCCGTTACTAAATATTGGCTGACAAAGAAGCAACTATTCAAATAACCAAAGGACCAGGCCTCCGTGGGGTGGAGAGGCCAGGATCCTGTTAGGGAGGTAAGTATGTCATCTCACTCGTGAAAAAGAAATTTGGTAAATTTTCTTATTTCATATCATGAGAACAAACTTACCTTCCTAACACTCTTGATAAAAACCAGAATTTGAAAGTCAATTTGGTGTGATGGAGGCATGGTCCTGAAAACAAGCACACCCTCGAAGAGACTAGGCTCTTTGAATTTTCAAGAGATTTAATACATCTGAAATTGTGTCTGAAAACACAACCAGAAATAGAATTTTGCATCGGATAATCGACAGATGAAGAGAGATTGATCAAAAGGCAAATGCGCTCAACCCCCCCCCCCACCCCCTCTTTCTGAGGAAGGTTAGGAAAAACCGCTGCTCTAAATGACTAGCACATTCTCTAATACTTGATGAAAGTATTACTAGACATTGGAATAAAGAAGAATTGCTTCAATTTCAAAAACTCTCTGAAAGAACCACAATTAAGAGACATTAACCATCACAATATTAAATAAATAAAAAATGACACCATCACCAGGACAACAAACAAAATGGTCACATATACTGACCTCTGATGGCTTGGGCGCGGCACTCATCTCTTCCCCCACCCGATGAAGAGAATTGTACCAGCTAATAGTAGGGATACCCTACCAACAAATGTGATATTTGTAAATAGCAGAGGAGGAAAACTAATTACAAATATATACCTCCACATTTATTTATTTTCTGAGAATTGAGACGGCAAGCGGGTTAGAAGTGTCACGAAGGTAATGGTCAGTAAAACTTGATTCACAGTGCCACTGGACTACTGACATAATGTCTTCAATAGAAACACCATTAAATAATGCCGTGGAAGTTACCACACCACGGACACTATGAGACTTGGCTCTATCTACTTGAATTCCAGTGGCTGTCTTATGACAGAATTGAATACATTCAACTATCCATCTGGAAATAGTGTCTCTTGACACCCTACCATGGGGTTCAATATATGACAACCATAGGGAACATGGGTCCGTCCGCCAAACCTGAGTTCTTCTCTTGTACTTATTTAAAGCACGGACAGGACACCATGCTTTAGCACCAGGATCATATCTGGTTATGGCAGGTAAAATAATAGGTTAGCCCGGATATTTTAAAGATTGCTTCTTAGCCTAGAAATTAAATCTTGGTAGAAGCTTAAGGCTTTCACCTGTAACTATATAACGGTCAGGTTCAGCAGACAAGGCATGAATTTCACTCCTGCCTCTGGCTGATGCTGCCGCAACTAAAAATACAGTTTTAAGTGTCAATAATTTTATAGATATAGTGATCAAAAGGTTTATCACTCAAAACTTGAAGAACCAGAGAAAGACTCCATGGCGTTGTCAGTGGAGCATTTCTCGGTCTGAGATTGCCCATACCTTTAATAAGAGTATTTAAAACACGTATTTCATCACTTCCCCTCTTTGCCAAGCAAGGGATAACAGTCATTAATGCTGATTTATATCCAGCAATAGAATTAGGCATAAGACTATAGGCATCGTACAGGTGACAGAGAAAATCAGCTACTATCTGAATAGATGCATCCATCGGATTGATACATCTCTTTGAGCACCATTCTGCAAATCTGTTGATTTTATAATTATATGCTCTGAAAGTTTACCCCCTTCTGGCTCTGGCCATGAAATTGGCTGGTTGCTCAGAAAAGCCCTCCTTAATCGCGGATTTTTGGACAACATCCATGCAGTCAATTGAAACATTGACAGATTGTTGTGAAGGGTTTTGCCCTGGAAGATAATATTGTCCATCAGAGGCAGAGGAACCGGATTGCAGACCAGACGGTCCAGCAGATCCGTAAACCATGATTGGCTTGGCCATTTCGGGGTGATCAGAAGCACTTGGCATTCCTCCTGCTTGATTTTCTGAAGAATCCTTGGAATCAGGATTGTTGGAGGGTATGCGTATGCATACATTCCCTTCCAACTGATAGCTAGTGCATCTATTGCGAGAGCGCTTGGATCTGGAATCGGAGAAACGTACGTCGTCATCTTCGCATTCTTCTTCATTGCGAACAAATCTATGTTGGGCTTTCCCCTATGATTGAACAGGTGGTCCGCCACACATTGATTTAGTTGCCATTCCGTAGGCAGAATGCTCATCCTTCGGCTCAATGAGTCTGCTAACAGATTCAGCCTTCCCGGAATATGAACTGCTTTCAAGGGGATCATATGATCCCTGCACCAGCAAAGCAGCTTCCATGTCATCATACAGAGACTGGGTGACTTCTTTCCACCCTGGCGGTTTCTGTAACTCACTACTGTAGAGTTATCTGAATGTATCATCACAAATTTCCCCTCCACTTCTTTTAAGAAGTGTTCCAGGCCTAGAATTACAGCCCGTAATTCTAGCATGTTGATGTGTTCCTTTGACTGTTCCAGATTCCAAAGCCCTGATATAGTGGCTTCTTCCAGGCAAGCTCCCCATCCCTCCATCAATGCATCCGTAAACATCGTTACTTGAGTACTGCTGTCGAGCAGCCGAGGGCTGAACACGCACGTGTTCTCTGCGCACCACTTCAAACTGCGCACGCAGCACCCTCTGGTTATTCACCAAAGTCACTGTCTCTTGGAGGTGCCGACAGCCTTCACCTCCAAAATGACCAGGGCCCGCCATCGCCGCTTGCAACAAGCGCGACTTGAGCGCTTGTGACGGGCACAAATTGTCCAACGCAAAAGTGCGCCTCGTCCTCAGTGATTTGGTGACTGACCTAGTCAGACAGGCCAATGTCAGGTTGATCCCATCTAGGATGGCTCGTTGGACTGTCACTGGGCCAGGTTGTTGCGGTACCAAGGCTGCTACTACCCCAGATAGCAGCTGAGACACATGAGACCCCTCGGTGTCGTGCAAGGCGGCATTAGCCGAGTGCATAGCGCCTAAGCACAATGCTAGTCAGCACGGGAACCCGGCCGCGTATCTTCTCCCAGAGCGGCGCGGCCATATCGAGCATACTGACTACCAGTAACCCGACATCATCTAGCAACCTTGCGGGGGGACCTTCGTGAGGCGACCTTTCGGTCTAATCGACTCCTCTGCCGCCGAGAATATATCCATCTATAACCATGCCTGAGGATTACCGGCAGCCATTTCATCCACGGAGAGCTCTGGTCTAACAGCGAGGAGCCACGCGCATGCGTCAGACCAGTCTTCATCAGTGGCTACTTGCGAATTGCCGACGAGCAGCGGGCCCTCGTCATCCTCAATGGGATTCACAGGTAGGGCCCAGGAGGCTATAGACGAACCCAGCTGCCCAGGGAATGCATACGGGCCCGCGAGGGCTGGCATAACATTCTCCATAGGCTAGCCAGGCACCAAGGTCGCGCTTGTGTGTGGGGTATCATGCACACCAGCGTGGCCCGGATCGTCCGTATCAGATTCCACGCTCCAGCGTGGAATCTTATACGGGCGGCCGTCCGCTCCAAACTGGCCCACAGCCTGAATGATGAAACCTGCTCCCGAGGGAACAGTGCCATAGGTGCGAGCAGCCGCGCTCCCCATGAGAGGAGTGTAGACGCTCGCATCTATGTCTTCATGATCATCTTGTGGACCGAGCAGGTAGTCTTCATCATCTTCCTGGTCAGGAAAGTTAGACTCTGGGTTAGCAAGAAAAACTAACCCAGACTGACCACGAGAATGCCCGAAAGCAGATGATGAGGATACTCCGCGAGTGATCATGGTCAGGCCCGCTGGTCGGGTCCCGCCTGCTGCTGCTCGCGCCGCTGGATCACCAGGCGATGCGAACATCAAGCCTCGGTCCAAGACGGCCACCCCTGGATCACTAAACACTTTGTCCGAGCTAGTAGGGCATGATCCAGGGACGGGGGCTACCTGCACTAAGGTTGATGTGCAGGAAGTTGAAACACCTGTGCCCGGCAACATGCTGCGAAGCATGTCAGGCATCAGATCTTTCAAAGTCCTGCGCATCTCACCCATTAACTCAACCTTGAAGGCCTCCAGCTCACCCTTCTCAGAGGCCTTCTTCTTACCCTCCTTTGCCTTCTTGCCCTCCTCAACCATCAGCTTAGCCTGAAAAGCAAAGAATTCAGAGGTTAGATCCCCCCCCCCCCTACTCTTTACAAATGACACATTTGCTAGACAGCCTACAAACTGTACAAAGATGGCAAGGGTGGGGGAAGAATCTAGCCTTCATGGGCTTGAAGCATGATGGACATGACTTCTGAAAAGGAAGGCATACGAAGACAATGAGTATTATAGTTTGCAAAACCTTGTTATTTGACTATTAGTACAAAACAAGAACAAACTTGAGAGAAGACACCCACTTTTATTACAGACAACCCTGATGGGACAGCCGACTTCTCTTGTTAATAATAACAAATCACAACCAGGATCCCAAATTAAGAATGAGAAAAAATTATTGACTACCTAGATATCTCACCACGTTCCCAATAAAGGGTGATAAAAACATCAAAAAGATTTCTCTAAACTATAGATTATGACATCAAGGAAAGAGAAAAAACTCTGGTTGATTATGACAATCAATGCAACAGTGAGAGGGGCCATCAGAAATCAATGCAAGAAATATCTAGTGACTAAAGACATTCATTACTCCCGGATAATATAATATTAAATTATATATATTCGAGAACCCATGCACATACAAGAGAGAATACAGTGCAATAACAAATGGCAGCAGAAATTTGTGAATATGTTCAAATAATTATGTGCCATAATTAATAAACTCCCTTAGCCTGAGCACAGGCAAAACCATCCTCTTGTGCAGGAGAACACGTCCATCCATCCACCAAGACTCTTCTTTCTGTAGAACTGATGAGGGGGATGGGACAAAAGGAAGGAGATATTTCTTTTATTTATTTACTATATCTCCAACCCTTAGACATATCACAATGATAAGTAAAAAAAGAGACGTGAACAACCTTCGAGAGAAGAACAGGAACCCGTACCATCCATAAGTTGAACCTGTGAACATAAGGGGCACATAACTTTTTATTCTGAATATTATTGAACTTAGAGCCGATATACTAGTATATCAAGAGTGTTAGGGAGGTAAGTATGTTCTCATGATGTGAAACATTATTTACCGTGTGTTCAAAATTGTACTAACTATGACCAAGTTCAATTTGCTAACTATCGTGAGTTTGCTTGTTTACTGAACATGCGCAGTCGCTATGCCAAGCTGAACGCTGAATAGTTAATATTAATTTGTTGGTTCCCGATTCCCCATTGAATTACTATTGGGGAAAAGTTGGAGCCAGGTACCAGTCTCCATTAACCCTTTCTGTCGTCTGTTCTGATGGCCTACGAAAATGGGTTATTTTTGTCCGCTAAGACGTCAAAAAGCATCCATATGACATAAAATGGGATAAACGAAATCTAGGATTTCTTTTTTCACGAGAGAGTTGATACTTACCTCCCTAATACTTTTGGATATTGCTAAATATTGGCTTTCACTCAATAAACACTCAGATTTAAAACAGTTAGGTGCCCCTACTGGGCAGGGAGTCAGAGCGTAGTCTGGCGGATGCCAGCCCCACCACCGCGCATGCGCAGACTAACACTTCCTCTGACTAGATTATTGGCTGACACACATGCAACTATTAAGAGCCTGAAGACCGAGCCTCTGTGGGGTGGAGGCCGGGTCCGTATCTAGGGAGGTAAGTATCAACTCTCTCGTGAAAAAAGAAATCCTAGATTTCGTTTATTTCACTTCAAGAGTATACTTACCTCCCTAATACTTTTGATATTGCCAGAATTCGAAAGTGAATCTGGCGGGAGGGAGGCGAGGTCAAAAGACCAGCTCATCCCTATACGCTTTTCTGCGTTTAAGGCACTTAAACTTCTGAAACTGTAAGAAAAAACAGTCAGGATTTGACTAACCATCGGATAACACCACCGATGTATGAGAGATGACCGAATGTCATATGCGCTCCCCCCCCCTCCTTCCTGGGAGGAAGAGTCGACTGACCTCAATGTCCTATACGCTCTCTACGTACAAGTGCCATGTACTACAGGACAGAGACGAAAAAACTCCATTTTCGTAACTCTCAACAATGAACCACACAAATACACAAACCATCACCATATTAATAACGGGTAATCGTGACAATACAATCAACAACGGACAACACATGAACAAGACTGACCTTGTTGAAAACGGCTGCTGACATCATCTTCCCATTGGCAAAGACTGATGCAGGCCCAAAAAAGTGGGTGTTTCCATAGATTAATTGTGAAATATATAAGTAATGAGGAAAACCCTCCTCAAAAAATATAAACCGAGTTATTTTTTCAAAACCGACAAGGCGAGAGGATTAGAGGTGTCACGGAGATAATGGTCTGTAAAACTTGACTCACAGTGCCACTGAGCCACCGACATAATATCATCCACAGGGACCCCATTAAATAGGGCCGTGGATGTCACTACGCCGCGGACACTGTGAGCCTTGGCCACGTCAACCTGCTTCCCGGTGGCGGATTTATGGCAAAACTGAATGCATTCCACAATCCACCTGGAAATGGTGTCCTTAGAAGCCCTGCCATGGGGTTCAATATATGACAACCATAACGCTGACTGGTCGGTGCGCCACTCCGCCGTACGTTGTTTGTACCGGCGCAGCGCCCGGACGGGACACCATGCTTTAGAATTAGGATCATATCTAGTTAAAGCAGGCAAAATAATAGGTTGACCTGGATATTTCAACGACTGATTTTTAGCCAAGAAATTAATCCTAGGTAGCAGCTTAAGGCCTTCCCCTGAAACCACAAAACAGTCATCCTCGGCTGATAAGGCATGAATTTCACTCCTACGCCTAGCCGAGGCCGCAGCAATTAAAAACACAGTCTTCAGTGTTAATAGTTTCATAGAAATGGAACTAAGTGGTTCAAAAGGCTTATCACCTAGTACTTGAAGCACTAGCGATAAACTCCAAGACGGAATCACAGGTGGATTCCTTGGTCTTAGATTGCCCATGCCTTTAATTAATACATTTAATGTATTTACTTCATCACTTCCCCTCTTAGCCAAGCAAGGAATAACAGACATTAATGCTGACTTATAACCAGCAATAGAGTTAGGCTTGAGGCTATAGGCATCATAGAGGTGACAGAGGAAATCAGCTACTACTTGAATAGATGAATCCATTGGATCAATACATCTTTTTGAGCACCATTCTGCAAATCTGTTGATTTTATAATTATATGCTCTGGAGGTTGACCCCCTCCTGGCTTTGGCCATAAACATGGCTGCTTGCTCAGAAAAGCCCTCCTTAATTCTAGATTCCTTGACAACATCCACGCAGTCAATCTGAACATTGACGGATTGTTGTGAAGGGCCTTGCCCTGGAAGATAATATCGTCCATCAGAGGCAGAGGAACCGGATTGCAGACCAGAAGGTCCAGCAGATCCGTATACCATGATCGGCTTGGCCAATCCGGGGCGATCAGAAGCACTTGGCATTCCTCTTGTCTGATTTTCTGAAGAATTTTTGGAATCAGGATTGCTGGAGGGAATGCGTATGCATACATTCTCCCCCAGCTGATAGCTAACGCATCTGTTGCGAAAGCGCTTGGATCCGGAATCGGAGAGACGTACGTCGTCATCTTCGCATTCTTCTTCGTTGCGAACAAATCGATGTTGGGTTTCCCCCAATGGTCGAACAGACGATCCGCCACACATTGATTTAGTTGCCATTCCGTGGGTAAAACACTCATCCTTCGGCTCAATGAGTCTGCTAGCAGGTTTAACCTTCCCGGAATATGAACTGCTTTCAAGGTAATCTGGTGATCCAGACACCAACAAAGCAGTCTCCATGTCATCATACAGAGACTGGGCGACTTCGTTCCGCCCTGGCGGTTTATGTAAGTCACAACTGTTGAGTTGTCTGAACGAATAAGAACAATCTTGCCCTGAACTTTCTGTAAGAAATGTTCCAGGCCCAGGACTACTGCTCTTAGCTCCAGTAGATTTATATGTTCCTTTGACTGTTCCAGATTCCAAAGCCCTGATATCGTGGACTCTTCCAGGCAAGCTCCCCAGCCCTCCATCGATGCATCTGTATACACAGTCACCTGAGGGTGGGGAGGGGTTAGCATAACCCCCACCAAGAGATTCTCTGTATTCAACCACCATTGCAGGTGGTGAATCAGAGGCGCCAACACTGACACATTCGAGTCCAGCGAACCTGTACTCTGGGTCCATTGTGTCATGAGAAATAACTGGATCGGCCGCCTGCGTAAGGCGGCCTGAGGAATGACTGGTTCCAATGAAACCATCAACCCCAGCATTCTCAAGTATACCCGTGCCAGGACATGACGACTGTCGCACACTGACTGAATTAACGAGATGAGTTTCTGAACTCTCTCCTGAGTAGGATACACATATCCTGTCTCTAGATCGAAGAACATCCCCAGGTAAACAAACTTCTGGGATGGAGTCAGCTCTGATTTTGGGAAATTGATCATCCAGCCTAAGTCTGTGAGAGTTTTCAAAACAATCTCCAGATTGGCCGACAAACTTTCCCGGGTGTGCGCTTTCAACAGCCAGTCATCTATGTACGTGTGGACTGCTATGCTTCTCCTGCGGAGGTATGCTGTGATCGCAAGAACCACACGGGTGAAAACCCGAGGAGCCGTGGAAATTCCGAAGGGTAACACCCTGAATTCCCACTGTCTGCCCTGGAATGCAAATCTCAGGAAGCGACAGAAACTCCCGTGGATGGGGATGTGGAAATAAGCGTCCTTCAAATCTATCGACGCCGTCCACATCCCCCTCTCCAACCCCGCCAACACCGAGCGCACCGTTTCCATCTTGAAACTGGGCGTCTCGATGAACTTGTTCAATGGCTTGAGGTTGAGAATCGGTCTCCACCCTCCGGTGCGTTTTGTTACTAAGAACAGGGTTGAATAGAAGCCCGGACACCTTTGTGCCGGCTGAATAGCTCCTTTTTGTACGAGGGAATTTATCTCCTCCTCGATACACAACCTTTGCTCTGGCTCTCTCGGAATGGGAGTCCAGACTGGCACCAGAGACAGTCGCGACGGCGGGCCTGACATCCACTCTGGATGATACCCGACGGAAAGCCATCGCAAGACTAAACGGTCCTGAGTCAACCGTTCCCACTCTTGCATGTGGTCGGCTAGCCGGCCTCCCACCGGTCCACCTAGGGACCGCGGTGGACACAAGGCATGCAAGAGCGGCACTGTCTCCGTTGCCATACACACCGGAGTGGTTCTTACCGCGGTAAGCGTCCTGTCAGGACCGATAACCACGCCCAGATCCTCGCGCGCCCCGCCCCGCCCCGCGCGCACCTCGGTGCGCGGGCGGCTGCCTGGCTGACGGCGCCTGAGGAACCTGCGCCCCCCTCGCTGCTGGCCGAATTGCACGCGGCCGAGGCCGACGCTGCGACGGTGGCTGGCCTCTGACTTGGCCAGCACCACCTCGAGCCTGCAGGGGACGATACGCAGGGGCCGCGGCGCGAACGTTAGCACGACGCAGCACTTCAAACTGCTCGCGCAGCGCCCTCTGGTTATTCACCAGGGTGACCGTCTCCTGGAGGTGGCGACATCCCTCACCTCCAAAAAGACCAGGACCCGTCATAGGCGTACGGAGTAGCCTATTGTACAGGTCCTGAGACGGGCACAGATTGTCCAGGGCAAACGTGCGTCTTGCCCGGACACTCCTGGTCACCGCCCGAGTCATACAGTCCAGCGCCAGGTTAATACCATCCTGGATGGCTCGCTGGACCGTGACCGGGCTTGGCTGGCGCGATGCGGATGCCGTTACTACCCCCTGTAACAGCTGGGAGACGTGGGACAGAGCGGCAATCGAAGCCCTCCCACTCTCCTCCGCATCACGCAACGCGGTATTCGCCGAACGCAACGCGTTCGAGCACAAGACCCCCGTGTCAGAACGGGAGCCTGGCCGCGCATCCTCACCCAAAGCCGCGCGGTCATCCACGCTGGGCTTGGGTACCACACCGTACCGCTGGTAATCCAGGGGCACGATGCGACAACGCCTGGCCACCTCGCGAGGGGCCTTCGCGAGACGTCCACTCGAGTTAATGGACGTCTCCGCCGCCTTGAACATGTCAACGACATAGCGTTAGCAGTCGGTTTCCCAGCTAACCACGGCATGTGAACACGCTGGCTAGTCGACTGCTCCACGGGCAGATCAGGCCTAACGCTCACCAACCACTGGCAAGCGTCATACCAATCCTCTTCCGTGGCTAACTGCGAGCGCTCTACAAGACGGGGGCCTTCGTCTTCCTCCTGAGCGCAAGCAGTAGAGCTTGACGGCGGGTACGCTGATACACCTGGCAAGCCAGGGAAAACATGCGGGCCTGACAGCCCCGGCATGAGAATATCACTGGTTTGACCAGGAGCAGGCACCGTGGCAGAGCGCGGGGTATATATAGCCCCACCACGGGCCCGGCCAGCACCAGCAACACCCTCGGCAAGCCGAGGTATGCGGTACCGCTGGCCATCAGCAGCGCCCTGGGCCACCACCTGAGCCGCGGACTCTACTCCAGGGTGAGTAAAACCGTGGAATAAGCCGCCTGTATTCCCCGCGAGGGGTGCACAAACGTCTTCATCCATGTCCACGTTGTCAGACGGCGACCCTAGCAGGTAATCCTCATCACCCTGGTCAGAAAGATTAGACCCCGGGTCAGCAAAGAGAGCTAACCCGGGCTGACCAGGAACGGTGCCATAGGAGGTACTGGCCACCGCGGCGTGCGGATACCCCTGGACTGATAAGCAGCCCGCGGGTTCCAGCGACAACCGTCCACGGTCCCCTATCGGCGCGGCAATAAGCCTGCTGCCAGGGTCGTGGAACGCCCCCTCTAATGGGGCCACCTCTGAATCGTCGAACAACGGAAGCGGTCTAAGGAAAACCGATCCAGAGGCGGGGATTACCTGCTCCGAAGCCGATGATGAGGACAGTAATGGATTTGGTCCAGGAAGCATGCCATGAAGCAACCCTGGAACCAAATCCTTTAATGTCCTCTTCATCTCTCCCAACATCTCGGTCCGGAAGGCCTCCATATCCACCGCGGACGAGACCTTCCCCTTACCCTTCCTACTTACAACCTCTCGTTTCCGCTTCTTCTTCTTCTCCTCCTCTACCACCTTGTCCGTCGCCTGTAAGCAGCACAAGAATTCGGACATTAACTCGCCCCCCCAGTGCTTACATATGTCACAATTAACCAAGGGACCACAAGGGCTACAATGATAGCACAGATGAGGCCAGAACTTTTCATGAAGAAAACGTCCACAGGACGCGCAACCCGGTCCCTGAAACAGGGCAAAGGACAAGGAGTATGAGCAACTAGTTAAGCTTAGAAACTCAATCCAACTCAAAGAGAAGGAAAAACGATCATAAAGATCAATATACATCAGAAACCAGCATAGCGCTTGAATTGCTGATAAATACATAGCCAGGCTGATTATGACGTCATTAATCCCGTGACAGGAAAAAATCGATCCCAACAAAACATCCAAGTGCAAGGACGAATTGTATGCTGAATGGATAAGTCGACTACACAACCATCAGATACATATAGATAACTCTTTTCTGGCAAAAATGTTAATTATCTCCCTTTGTTTGTTTACAATAATTAACATCACCACATTATCAATAACTAGATACCTGACGCTTTGTATAGACAAACCATCCAACGTGACGAACCGGAGAACTCCACCATCTGCACGCCTCTTAACTCTCTCCACCTCATGGGGAAGGAATTGGATCAAGAGGGCAAAGTGAGAAGACCTTTATACTAGGCCTCCAACTCACTGGACATAATTTTTCATTTGGTTAGATAACCTAACAGTGTTAGTAGGAAATGGAACCATGGTGGAGAGAAAACTAACTCTCTGCTGCTGTGATGTCACCACCTAGCGTCATACAGACCTGTGGACATAAACAGAAAGAGAAATTAGTCCTAGGTAGCACCGAGTTGACATAAACCAACTAACCAAGGCGCTTATCACGGTAAACGCGAGTCCCGGAAACACAATACACCGGGAAGAAAACTCGCTAATTTTACTAGAAGTCACCTGATTTAAAGGTCCTAAGTCCTCCTGTGGCGAAGTGTACCCTCCTGCCATCCAAATCAGATATTATCACTCCAAAATATACACCAATTAACAGTTTAAGAGCAAGAAAAGCTTATGATTCAAAAAGACATGTGTGTTCTCTTTGCCAATAATCTAGCAAAGAGGTAGTGCTAGTCTGCGCATGCGCGGTGGTGGGGCTGGCATCCGCCAGACTACGCTCTGACTCCCTGCCCAGTAGGGGCACCTAACTGTTTTAAATCTGAGTGTTTATTGAGTGAAAGCCAATATTTAGCAATATCCAAAAGTATTAGGGAGGTAAGTATACTCTTGAAGTGAAAAGGAATTGTGGCTTGGGAACATTGACATACAATGGGAAAGCATAATTTCATCAAACCTAAGTTATTTAGTGAAATATCAACACTTTTATATGCATTTATTCGTGGCAAGCGATCGGTGTTCGCCATTTTGAAATTTATGCAAATAATGCACTAACCATCTGAACCGAGCTCAGTGCTCAGCTGACTATAGTTGACTAGCTAGTTAATTATTTGAAATCTGACTCGGAATCTAGTTAGATATAGCCAACTATGGTTAGGAGTTGATCTAAACATATTAAATTATTTCTAACCTCCACTGTATGATCAGTCTCAACAAGGTCAAAATTGACAGATCAAACATGTTAATCTTGGCAATGCTCAGTACATACCTTTGACAACATCAGAGCTCCCATCACAAATGGGTTGAAAACTGTGAGAAAGCTGTAGACTGAGGCGGGATCAAAACTACAACAGAAACAAGAGAGTTAGAGACATGTCAACAACAATGTACCAGATAGAAGCTTACAGATCATACAGCACAAACAGTCATAGTAGATATCTCAATCTTTAATGGTAAATCCAGCCAAAATAGCCTCTGCAGTGGTCATTAGCGATGTACATTTGTTGTCCAAAAGAAGCAGGCTATCGAGCCAGTCACTCAAGTGGTAAATTTTCAAAAATACTTTCTCTTAGGCTGTAAATGAAAATTTTTCAGAGGTTTTTGGACAGCTTGGTGATTAATGAGTTTGGAATAAACCGAGTATAAGAGGAGCAATATAATATATAATATAGTGTGTGCGTGCGTGCGTGTGTGTGTGTGTGCGTCTGTGTGTGGGGATGGGAATGGGTACACCAGGATGCCAAGATGTTAGCAAGTGATTGAAACACCATCTCATCTAGATGAAACAAGTGCGAGGTACAATAGCTGCGACTTTGTCAGAAATATCATAAATTTGACAGACAAAAAAACTACTTTTTATTGGTTACTGATTCTAAAAAATCTTATTACATCTAGTGTATTACAGAAATAAAAGGTTTAAAAAACGAAAATATTTCTATAATGTAGCTACAGAACATGTTCAGATACACAATGTAAAAATAACCTTCAATGATTGACTTACAGGGAGTCTATATATGTGATTATGTGAGGAAATATGGAATATGATAGAAAAGATTTGTCCTGTAGGTGGGGCTTAGAATACACCTTCCGTATCCTCTGCGTGTCGTAAGAGGCGACTAAAGGAAGTAAGGGTGAGGTAACCCTGACAGAAACCTCGAGTGCTGAAGACAGAGTTTCCAGGCCGCACGGCGCACTCTAATAAACCATGGATCCACGCACTTAACGCTTATATCATGTCGATAGTCACTTACAGGACTGGCGGTATGATCAGCGAACGAAAAGAAGAAGAAGAAGATAGAAAAGATGAGAAATGAAGTCTGCTTACCTATTGATACTGGCAATATTCCCAGTGCCAAAGAATGCTGTAAGAATGAGAAAGATCTAATATTGGTTAAGGAACAGGCATACTACAATGTATGGTGTAGGCAACAGGCATACTACAATGTATGGTGTAGGCAACAGGCATACTACAATGTATGGTGGAGGCAACAAGCATACTACAATGTATGGTGTAGGCAACAGGCATACTACAATGTATGGTGTAGGCAACAGGCATACTACAATGTATGGTGTAGGCAACAGGCATACTACAATGTATGGTGTAGGCAACAGGCATACTACAATGTATGGTGTAGGCAACAGGCATACTACAATGTATGGTGTAGGCAACAGGCATACTACAATGTATGGTGGAGGCAACAGGCATACTACAATGTATGGTGTAGGCAACAGGCATACTACAATGTATGGTGGAGGCAACAGGCATACTACAATGTATGGTGTAGGCAACAGGCATACTACAATGTATGGTGTAGGCAACAGGCATACTACAATGTATGGTGTAGGCAACAGGCATACTACAATGTATGGTGGAGGCAACAGGCATACTACAATGTATGGTGTAGGCAACAGGCATACTACAATGTATGGTGTAGGCAACAAGCATACTACAATGTATGGTGTAGGCAACAAGCATACTACAATGTATGGTGTAGGCAACAGGCATACTACAATGTATGGTGGAGGCAACAGGCATACTACAATGTATGGTGGAGGCAACAGGCATACTACAATGTATGGTGGAGGCAACAGGCATACTACAATGTATGGTGGAGGCAACAGGCATACTACAATGTATGGTGGAGGCAACAGGCATACTACAATGTATGGTGTAGGCAACAGGCATACTACAATGTATGGTGTAGGCAACAAGCATACTACAATGTATGGTGTAGGCAACAAGCATACTACAATGTATGGTGGAGGCAACAGGCATACTACAATGTATGGTGGAGGCAACAGGCATACTACAATGTATGGTGGAGGCAACAGGCATACTACAATGTATGGTGGAGGCAACAGGCATACTACAATGTATGGTGTAGGCAAATGAGGATAGCAGCAGCAAACGAAATACATTTAGAAAAGCGACAAACCAATTTATTTATAAATTAAGTAGGGTGCATACATCTGTGTGCACATGCTTAGATGTGTGTGTTTTGAGTTTGTAGTCACTAAAATTTCTGCCTTACATTATATAAAGCATCATATTTTCAATGGTTCAATAATAACCTTTCTGCCCTATTACACTGAGCTTCTGCTTTCAGAGTGTTTCCAGTGCCCTATAGACATAGACTGTATCCATAATGACCATTTTAGAGTAGTTGATGATCAG
This sequence comes from Chaetoderma sp. LZ-2023a, assembly GCA_034401795.1. Taxonomy (NCBI): domain Eukaryota; kingdom Metazoa; phylum Mollusca; class Caudofoveata; order Chaetodermatida; family Chaetodermatidae; genus Chaetoderma; species Chaetoderma sp. LZ-2023a. The sequence continues at coordinate 101,719,911 of CM067367.1, forward strand.
CATGGCAAATATACTGTACACTGTAATGTTAGTCAACAACTCTGCAACGACCATTACAGGAAGGCAGGGCTCCAGATAATTTTTGTGCCACAGCACCATCTTCCACCAAATTTGTTGAAAAATAAACACCAGTTCATCTTTTTCTTTAATTTGAAAATTTGAAGTTTTGACATCAGAGTGGTAAGGGTTAAACAAACTTTAGTATCCCTTAACCAATTTTTAAGGTTTCTAAAAATTGCCCAAAATCCAAGATGGCCACTGAACAGCTTGGCCAATTGGCTTCCTTTGAACAAACTTGGATCGCTAATAATTGAAATCAGCTAATTGGTAATTGGTTTTAACTTTCCTATTGCTTTAGTTTAGGAGTTTTTGGCGAGAAAATGATCCAAGATGGCCACCAAACCGTTTACTCAACCACTTCGAAAATGGTAAATTTAAAACCGGCATACCCAAAAACATATATAAAACCAATTTCGGATTCAAAATCCATCACTTAAAAAAAATCCAATACGGCCGCCATTTTGATTGGTCAATGGCGCACATGATTTTCGACATATTGACTTCCCTTGAACAAGATTCAATGGCTCTTAGTCCCTAATCATATTTCCCAAATTTCGGCCTGATCCGTTCAGCATTTCCGGAATTGTTTTTGCGAAAACAAGGTCATTTAAGATGGCTAGGTCATTCAAGATGGCTGCCAAAGCATTTGACCAATCAGATTCTCTTGAACAAACTTGGTTCAGCTGCTGCCCTAGATGATGTTTCATGAGTTTTGAATCGATCCCTCAATCAGTTTCTGAGATGGTCACCGCCCAAATTGGCCGATCGGCTTTGTTTGCACAAACTTAGATCTCTATGACCCAAGGATGTCTCCTGCCAAATATAATTGAAATCATCCCAGTGGTACTTGAGATGAAGTTGTTTAAAGAAAAGGTGGTCGGAAGACAGATGGTCGCCAATGTATAAGCCATTCTGGCCAGGTGAGCTAATAAATGGTATCATAATCCCATTGATCCGCATCACAAAGTATGATAATGATGTTATCTATATTATCAAAAGATACAAAGAAATACGCTCTTCTGAGATCAGTACTGGACAAGTTCCTCTCCGTCATAGAGCCTAGTCTAATGGCAGATCTACCAAAGTCCAACTCTTCTAACTAAAATATAAAAACAATACGTTTGAATGATAATGATGGCGATAATGATGATGATGATGATGATGATGATGATACTATGACGACGATGATGACAAAAACAATGATGATGTTAACTCTATTGGTTTTTGGTGAGCTTCCAGGCGTAAATACACATGCTTAAACCTTAATTGTCAAATTTCATAATGCAAATTTAAATTGTCTCATTTAGAATGTCCATTTTCAGACCAAAAATTCACCACAGGAATGACTAATTTTCAAGAAGCATTCTCTAGGTCTGCAATTAGACATTTCTCAAGACCACTATAGAGGCCATTTTTGGCCGACTTGACGATCAAAAGCCTAATCAGGTCATGATAAAGCATGGGCAAAAACTTCAATCAAGTGCGTCTTAAAAACATGTGTTATCATTATTTCTAGACTAACAGACCTCAAATTGTATAGACAGTAGATTATACATTTGAATAAGCTATAATTAAATACCCAAACAATGTAGAAAGTACCTGATATGGCTTTGGTCCTGTCTGCATGTCAAACTCCAGCTGTAGCCAGATATACAGAACAGCAGATAGCGATAACAGGAACAATGCTTCATGGCTCAGCAAGGTCAAGGATCATTAGACATTTGTTCATCTTTGTTTCTTCCTCACCCAGATGCTCATTCATTCATTCATCCATCACCTCCTCTTTCGATCCCACCCACCCCTGCCCATGCACCCCACCCCATCCTCCATCTAGCTTAGCCACCAACAACTTGTTAGTCAAATTGTTTTCAAAATATTCAGGAGGTCCAGAGATAAACACCCGGAAAAATGTATTCTACAGAAATTCATCAGGCAAACAGCTAAGCCGAAGTAAAGGCTTTCTTATACATTAATCCTTTACTGTTTACACTGGCCATAACCAGCCTCTGCAGTCATCTTGAGGAATGTCCATTTGCAGGCCAAGAGAAGACTATTTTTGAAAACTTATCACTGGAATGACTGGCTCGATAACCGAGCCAGTCATTCCCGTGATAAATTTCCAAAAAATAGTCTTTTCTTGGCATGCAAATGGACATTCAATAAACAAATATTCTGATTTTCTTGACCAAATTTGACCATTAAAGGGATAAATCGTGATCTATGACTTGTGAGGTAAGGATACGAAGTACTGAGTAGAATGTATGGAGCTGCTAGAGACATCCCAATACTAATCAGACGGCTCAGAATGTGCTTGCTGCCTACGAGAGGTAGCACCAAGGACACGCCTGTACAACACAAATAATTAATAATATTGAAACATTTCTAGATATGCCACTCCCATTTCTAGATATGCCACTCCCATTTTTAGATATGCCACTCCCATTTCTAGATATGCCACTCCCATTTCTAGATATGCCACTCCCATTTCTAGATATGCCACTCCCATTTCTAGATATGCCACTCCCATTTCTAGATAGGCCACTCCCATTTCTAGATAGGTCACTCCCATTTCTAGATAGGCCACTCCCATTTCTAGATAGGCCACTCCCATTTCTAGATAGGCCACTCCCATTTCCAGCTAAGCTCCGCCCACTTATTATATGTGTGGGAAACAATTTATATACTTTTAATCCTGGATTTACAGAATCCCAATTTCAAGGTAACTATACAGGTAACACGTTGAATTTTTTGAAACTAAGATAACTGGGTGCTGTTGCTGCCTATGGCTTCCAGTTAAATTAGTTTCAAAATATTCAACAAAATGAACGTGTGACGTAATTGATTATGACGTCATATACTCGAGCGACAGATCGCATCTATCCAATAGGGACATGAGGGGTATCCATTAGGGGTATGAGGGATATTACGACGACTTACAGAGGATAGTCCAGCTTAGAATCTGGTTCAGCAATGGCAGTCCTTGTTTTGTGGCAATGCTTTGCGACGTTGAACGAATGATACAGACAGACATAGCCAAACATACAACCTGCAAGCAAACAAACCTGGGAGGAAACTTCACATCAGCATCGATCATACTCTAGTGAAAATTATAGGATTTCTAATGAAAACAAAATTGATAGGAAGATATTTGGTACCAATTAAATGAACTAATAAAACACTATGTATCAAATTGTATCGATACAGGGTTTATAGATTTTCTTATGAATTAGTATTTTATGGGAGTTATCTCTCGCAGACAGGAATGCATTTATCTGATACTCAATCCCAACCGATGTCATGTAGCAAGCTCAACACAAATCACTGCAGTCATTCGAAAGATATCTTCAGGAGAATAAGACGGACTGACGGGGCTTAACATTGATGATTTGGTGTGTGTGCGTGTGTTCGTGCATGCATGCGTGCGTGCGTGTGGGGGGGGGGGGCATAACCGATGTCTGTATTATTTAACACTCACTATTCTAAGCAAAAACCTGATTTAACAGCAGCCAATTACACACTGTTGGATATAAGACCTGATACTTTGCTGCTCAGATATCAACTATGTCTATATGCAGTAAATATCAAATACACTCTGCAGAATAAAATGGACTAAAGGCTGGACTCATGAAAATAATACACTAAATGAAATAGAAATTTATGCATTTAACATGGGACAGAAACTATCTATAATGCTAACATGGCAGTCACTCCTAAAAACAAGCTATTTAAACCCCTTAATAGTCAATCTGGCCAAATATGGCCTCTGTTATGGCCTTGTGGAATGTTCATTTACAGGTCATGAGAACACAATTTTGGAAAATTTACCACTGGAATGACTGGCTCGGTAACCGAGCCAGTCATTCCAGTGATAAATTTAAAAAAATTATATTCCCTTGACCGGTAAATGGACATTCAATAGGTAGATATTTAAATTTTCTTGATCAAATTTGACCATTAAAGGGTTAATCTGTTATGTTATTAACTAGTCATATTCCTAGAGAAGATGTCGTTGAAACCGAAATGACTTCCCTTTTTAAATTCCAAAGGCAGGAACATTAAATTATTTTCTGAATATTCAACAGATTACGCATGGTTGCATTGAAACAGTGACGCTAGATAACGGTATTTGATCAGTGCAATGGTTCATTTCATATGCCATACAAAGCTGCCATCACAGCATTGAAATAGAAGGTAGTCAATTGAGGAATCCAGTTTCTCAGTCAATCATATGATGTCATAATCAACTACGTTACATGTAGGCTGATGTCATAATCAATTACATCATGAATTACATGGTATAGTCCGGCATAGACGCAAGACAGTCTGTCAAGTTGTACGACTTGTATGTCTTTACTATTTAATAAACATTCTGTTAAATATTTTTAAACCAATTTGACTAGGCGCTGTTGATGCCATAGACAGCAACATCACACACTCAAATTAGTTTCAAAATATACAACAGCTTACATGTGGATTTCTGAAAATCGAGACTCAAAAGAGTGCAGGGAACGATTGATCCCAACACGAGCAAAGTGTGAGTGGAACTTAGCTAAAGATGGGCAGGGCATAGCTGAAACTAAACCAAATCACTGATTTCTTTTTTCACGAGAGAGTAGTTATACTTACCTCCCTAACACTAGACTCAATAACCCCAGATTAAAAAAGAAAGGTGCCCCTACTGGACAGGGAGTCAGCTGTCAGTCTGCCGGATGTCGGCCCCAACCTCGTGCATGCACAGACTGACACTGCCTCAGCTTGTACTATTGGCCGACACATGCAACTAACAAGCCTGAAGAACGAGCCTCTGTGGGGCAGAGAGGCTGGGTCTGTGTTAGGGAGGTAAGTATAACTACTCTCTCATGAAAAAAGAAATCTGTGATTTCGTTTATTTCACTTCAAGAGATATAATTACCTCCCTAACACGATGATATTGCCAGAATTCGTCAGCGAATTCGGCAGAAGGGAGGTCAGGTCAGAAGACCAGATCATCCCTTGCACATTTTTGTGTATGAAGCACCAACATCTGAAATTGTGTCAAACACAATCAGTAAATGACTTGAACATCGGATAACACCACCGATGGTTGAGAGTAATGACTGTATGTCAAATGCGCTCCCCAATCCCATTCTTTCGGGAAAGGAGAAGCTATGACTTCTATGTCCTATACACTCTCAAAGTACTGGTGCAAAGTACTATAGGACATGAAACAAATACGCTTCATTTTCGTAAACTCTCAGTAAATGAACCACATAATAAACGTACCATCACCATTTTAACAAAAAGAACGGGTAAAGACGTGACAATAATGTTATGTAACAACAAGATGCAAGACTGACCTTAAGCATATTGTGTCCATCCAATTCCACTTGGTGAAGAAACAGTGACACACGTTTATGTGGTTGTTACCATAATTAAAATATGCTGTCAAAAGACAGTGAGCGCAACTTATCTACACTATATACACCCGATTATCATAATATGTACACCCAAATTATTTTTTCAAAATCGATAAGGCAAGACTATTCGTGGTGTCACGGAGGTAATGGTCGGTGAAACATGCCTCACAGTGCCACTGGGCTACCAAAATAATGTCATCCACTGGCACCCCATTAAACAGGGCAGTGGACGCCACTACACCACGGACACTGTGAGCCTTGGCTAAGTCAACTTGTTTACCAGTAACGGATTTGTGGCAAAACTGGATACATTCCACAATCCACCTAGATATAGTGTCTTTTGAAACCCTGCCATGTTGCTCAATATATGACAACCATAACGAAGATGGGTCCATCCGCCATTCTTGTGTATGGTCCTTATTTAATGCGCAGACTGGACACCAAGCCTTTGAATTAGGATCAAGTCTAGTCAAAGCCTGCAAAATAATTGGTTGATCTGGATATTTCAATGACTGGTTTTTAGCCATTAAATTAATCCTAGGTAGAAGTCTAAGGCCTTCCCCTGTAACCACATAATGGTCTGCCTCGGTGGACAAAGCATGAATTTTGCTTCTCCGTCTTGCAACGGCTGCAGGAATTAAAAATAGTTTTAAGTGTCAACATTTTCATTGAAATGGAACTTAGTGGTTCAAAGGGTTTATCAGCCAGAAGTTGAAGCACTAGAGATAAACTCCAAGATGGAATCGCTGGTGGATTTCTCAGTCTTAGATTAACCATGCCTTTTATTAGTGTTCAATGAACAGACTTCGTCCCTTCCCCTATCAGCCAAGCAAGGGATAACTGACATTAAAGCTGACTTGTAGCCAGCAATAGAGTTAGGCTTGAAGCTATAGGCATTATACAGGTAACAGAGCAAATCGGCTACTACCTGAATAGATGCATCCATTGGCTTAACATCTCTCTTTGAGCACTAGAGATAAACTCCAAGACAGAAATCCTTGTGGAGACAGAAATCCTTGTGGATTTCTCGGTCATAAATTACCCATGCCTTTTATTAAAGTGTTCAATGAACAGACTTCGTCACTTCCCCTATCAGCCAAGCAAGGTATAACAGATATTAAAGCTGACTTGTAGCCAGAAATAGAGTTAGGATTGAGGCTATAGGCATCATACAGGTGACAGAGGAAAACATCTCTCTTTGAGCACCATTCTGCAAATCTATTGATTTTATTAGTCACATGCTCTGGAGGTTGACCCACCTCTGGCTTTTGCCATAAACATGGCTGCTTGCTCAGAAAAGCCCTCCTTAATTCTAGATTCCTTGACATCCACACAGTCAATTGGAATATTGACGTGTTGTTGTGAAGGGACTTGCCCTGGAAGCTAATATTGTCCATCAGAGGCAGAGGAACCGGAGTGCAGACCAGAAGGCCCAGCAGATCCGTATACCATGATAGGCTTGGCCAATTTGAGGTGATCATAAGCACTTAACACTTCTCCTGCCTGATTTTCTGAAGAACTTTTGGAATCAGGATTGCTAGTGGGAATGCGCATGCATACACTCCCTCCCAACTGATAGCTAGCACATCTGTTGCGATAGCGCTCGGATCTGGAATCGGAGAGATGTACGTCATCATCTTCGCATTCTTCCTCATTGTGAATAAATCTATGTTGGGTTCCCCCTAGTGGTCGAACAGACAATCCGCCACACATTGATTTAGTTGCCATTTCGTGGCCAAAACACTCATCCTTCGGCTCAATGAGCGACTTCATTCCACCCTGGCAGTTTATGTAAGTCACTACTGTTGAGTTGTTTGATCAAACTAGAACTATCTTGTCACGACCTTTCTCCAAGAAATGATCCAGGCCTAGAACTACTGCTCGTAATTGATTGATATGTGCTTATGACTGATCCAGATTCCAAAGCCCTGATATTGTGGCTTTTTCCAGGCAAGCCCCCCATCCCTCCATTGATCCATCTGTATACACCATTACCTGAGGGTGGGGAGGGGTGAGCATCATCCCCGCCAGGAGATTTTATCTCTTTAACCACCATTGAAGGTGGTGAATAAGAGGTGCCCTGTAGGTGGGGCTTAGAATACACCTTCCGTATCCTTTGCGTGTCATACGAGGCGACTAAAGGAGGTAAGGGTGAGGTAACACTGACATAAACCTCGAGTGCTGAAGACGGAGGTTCCAGGCCGCACGGCGCACTCTAATAAACCATGGACCCACGCACTTAACGCTTATGATCATGTCGATAGTCACTTACAGGACTGGCGGTATGATCAGCGAACGAAAAGAAGAAGAAGAAGAAGAGGTTCCAACACTGACACCTCTGAGTACAGTGGTCCTGTTCTCTGGGTCCACTGTGTCATGAGAAATAACTGGATAGGCTGCCTGCGTAAGGCCACCTGTGGAATGACTAGTTCCAGAGAAACCATCAACCCCAGCATTCTCAAGTAAACCCGTGCCAGCACATGACGACTGTTGTACACTGCCTGTATTACTGAGATGAGTATTGCTACTCTCTCCTGAGTAAGATAAACATATCCTATCTCTAGATCGATGAACATGCCCAGGTAAACAAACTTCTGAGATAGTCAGCTCTGATTTTTGAAAGTTGATTATCCAGCCTAAGACAGTGAGAGTTTTCAAAACTATCTCCAGATTTGCTGATAGACTTTCCTGATTGTATGCTTTTAACAGCCAGTTGTCTATGTCAGTGTGGACTGCTATGCTTCTCCTGCGGAGGTATGCTATTATTGCAAGAACCACCCTGGTGAAAACTCGAGGAGCCGTTGAAATTCCAAACTTTAAAACCTTGAATTCCCACTGTCGGCCTTGGAATGCGAATCTCGGGTACTGAGGAAAACTCCTCGCAATTGGAATGTGGCAATAAACATCCTTCAGATCTATCGATGCTGTTCACATTCCTTTCTCCAACCCTGTCAACACTGTTTTGATTGTTTCCATCTTGAAACTCAGTGTGTCTATGAACTTGTGCAATGGCTTGAGGTTGAGAATTGGTCTCCACCCTCCAGTGCTCTTTGTTACTAGAAACATGGTTGAATAGAAGCTTGGGCAATTTTGTGCCGGTTGAATTGCTCCTTTTTGTATGAGGGAATTTATTTCTTCCGCTATACAAAACCGTTGATCTGGATCTCTTGGAATTTGAGCCCAAATCAGGACCAGAGACAGGTGCGATGGTGGGCCTATCGCCCAGTCGGGCTGGTACCCGGCTGAAAGCCACCACAAGACTAAGCGGTCCTGGGTTAACCGCTCCCACTCGTGCTTGTGGAGGGTCAATCGACCTCCCACTGGTCCACCTAGGGAGAGGTGAACATAAGCAGTGCAAGAGTGGGACTGTCTCTCGTTCTAAAAGCAGAATAAACGAAATCTAGGATTTCTTTTTTCACGAGAGAGTTGATACTTACCTCCCTAATACTTTTGATATTGCTAAATATTGGCTTTCACTCAATAAACACTCAGATTTAAAACAGTTAGGTGCCCCTACTGGGCAGGGAGTCAGAGCGTAGTCTGGCGGATGCCAGCCCCACCACCGCGCATGCGCAGACTAGCACTTCCTCTGACTAGATTATTGGCTGACACACATGCAACTATTAAGAGCCTGAAGACCGAGCCTCTGTGGGGTGGAGAGGCCGGGTCCGTATCTAGGGAGGTAAGTATCAACTCTCTCGTGAAAAAAGAAATCCTAGATTTCGTTTATTTCACTTCAAGAGTATACTTACCTCCCTAATACTTTTGATATTGCCAGAATTCGAAAGTGAATCTGGCGGGAGGGAGGCGAGGTCAAAAGACCAGCTCATCCCTATACGCTTTTCTGCGTTTAAGGCACTTAAACTTCTGAAACTGTAAGAAAAAACAGTCAGGATTTGACTAACCATCGGATAACACCACCGATGTATGAGAGATGACCGAATGTCATATGCGCTCCCCCCCCTCCTTCCTGGGAGGAAGAGTCGACTGACCTCAATGTCCTATACGCTCTCTACGTACAAGTGCCATGTACTACAGGACAGAGACGAAAAAGCTCCATTTTCGTAACTCTCAACAATGAACCACACAAATACACAAACCATCACCATATTAATAACGGGTAATCGTGACAATACAATCAACAACGGACAACACATGAACAAGACTGACCTTGTTGAAAATGGCTGCTGACATCATCTTCCCATCGGTAAAGACTGATGCAGGCCCAAAAAAGTGGGTGTTTCCATAAATTAATTGTGATATATATAAGTAATGAGGAAATCACCTCAAAAAATATAAACCGATTTATTTTTTCAAAACCGACAAGGCGAGAGGATTAGAGGTGTCACGGAGATAATGGTCTGTAAAACTTGACTCACAGTGCCACTGAGCCACCGACATAATATCATCCACAGGGACCCCATTAAATAGGGCCGTGGATGTCACTACGCCGCGGACACTGTGAGCCTTGGCCACGTCAACCTGCTTCCCGGTGGCGGATTTATGGCAAAACTGAATGCATTCCACAATCCACCTGGAAATGGTGTCCTTAGAAGCCCTCCCATGGGGTTCAATATATGACAACCATAACGCTGACTGGTCGGTGCGCCATGCCGCCGTACGTTGTTTGTACCGGCGCAGCGCCCGGACGGGACACCATGCTTTAGAATTAGGATCATATCTAGTTAAAGCAGGCAAAATAATAGGTTGACCTGGATATTTCAACGACTGATTTTTAGCCAAGAAATTAATCCTAGGTAGCAGCTTAAGGCCTTCCCCTGAAACCACAAAACGGTCATCCTCGGCTGATAAGGCATGAATCTCACTCCTACGCCTAGCCGAGGCCGCAGCAATTAAAAACACAGTCTTCAGTGTTAATAGTTTCATAGAAATGGAACTAAGTGGTTCAAAAGGCTTATCACCTAGTACTTGAAGCACTAGCGATAAACTCCAAGACGGAATCACAGGAGGATTCCTTGGTCTTAGATTGCCCATGCCTTTAATTAATACATTCAATGTATTTACTTCATCACTTCCCCTCTTAGCCAAGCAAGGAATAACAGACATTAATGCTGACTTATAACCAGCAATAGAGTTAGGCTTGAGGCTATAGGCATCATAGAGGTGACAGAGGAAATCAGCTACTACTTGAATAGATGAATCCATTGGATCAATACATCTTTTTGAGCACCATTCTGCAAATCTGTTGATTTTATAATTATATGCTCTGGAGGTTGACCCCCTCCTGGCTTTGGCCATAAACATGGCTGCTTGCTCAGAAAAGCCCTCCTTAATTCTAGATTCCTTGACAACATCCACGCAGTCAATCTGAACATTGACGGATTGTTGTGAAGGGCCTTGCCCTGGAAGATAATATCGTCCATCAGAGGCAGAGGAACCGGATTGCAGACCAGAAGGTCCAGCAGATCCGTATACCATGATCGGCTTGGCCAATCCGGGGCGATCAGAAGCACTTGGCATTCCTCTTGTCTGATTTTCTGAAGAATTTTTGGAATCAGGATTGCTGGAGGGAATGCGTATGCATACATTCTCCCCCAGCTGATAGCTAACGCATCTGTTGCGAAAGCGCTTGGATCCGGAATCGGAGAGACGTACGTCGTCATCTTCGCATTCTTCTTCGTTGCGAACAAATCGATGTTGGGTTTCCCCCAATGGTCGAACAGACGATCCGCCACACATTGATTTAGTTGCCATTCCGTGGGTAAAACACTCATCCTTCGGCTCAATGAGTCTGCTAGCAGGTTTAACCTTCCCGGAATATGAACTGCTTTCAAGGTAATCTGGTGATCCAGACACCAACAAAGCAGTTTCCATGTCATCATACAGAGACTGGGCGACTTCGTTCCGCCCTGGCGGTTTATGTAAGTCACAACTGTTGAGTTGTCTGAACGAATAAGAACAATCTTGCCCTGAACTTTCTGTAAGAAATGTTCCAGGCCCAGGACTACTGCTCTTAGCTCCAGTAGATTTATATGTTCCTGTGACTGTTCCAGATTCCAAAGCCCTGATATCGTGGATTCTTCCAGGCAAGCTCCCCAGCCCTCCATCGATGCATCTGTATACACAGTCACCTGAGGGTGGGGAGGGGTTAGCAAAACCCCCGGTAAGAGATTCTCTGTATTCAACCACCATTGCAGGTGGTGAATCAGAGGCGCCAACACTGACACATTCGAGTCCAGCGAACCTGTACTCTGGGTCCATTGTGTCATGAGAAACAACTGGATCGGCCGCCTGCGTAAGGCGGCCTGAGGAATGACTGGTTCCAACGAAACCATCAACCCCAGCATTCTCAAGTAAACCCGTGCCAGGACATGACGACTGTCGCACACTGACTGAATCAACGAGATGAGTATTTGAACTCTCTCCTGAGTAGGATAAACATATCCTGTCTCCAGATCGAAGAACATCCCCAGGTAAACAAACTTCTGGGATGGAGTCAGCTCTGATTTTGGGAAATTGATCATCCAGCCCAAGTCTGTGAGAATTTTCAAAACAATCTCCAGATTGGCGGACAAACTTTCCCGGGTGTGCGCTTTCAACAGCCAGTCGTCTATGTACGTGTGGACTGCTATGCTTCTCCTGCGGAGGTATGCTGTGATCGCAAGAACCACACGGGTGAAAACCCGAGGAGCCGTGGAAATTCCGAAGGGCAACACCCTGAATTCCCACTGTCTGCCCTGGAATGCAAATCTCAGGAAGCGACAGAAACTCCTGTGGATGGGGATGTGGAAATAAGCGTCCTTCAAATCTATCGACGCCGTCCACATCCCCCTCTCCAACCCCGCCAACACCGAGCGCACCGTTTCCATCTTGAAACTGGGCGTCTCGATGAACTTGTTCAATGGCTTGAGGTTGAGAATCGGTCTCCACCCACCGGTGCGTTTTGTTACCAAGAACAGGGTTGAATAGAAGCCCGGACACCTTTGTGCCGGCTGAATAGCTCCTTTTTGTACGAGGGAATTTATCTCCTCCTCGATACACAACCTTTGATCTGGATCTCTCGGAATGGGAGTCCAGACTGGCACCAGAGACAGTCGCGACGGCGGGCCTGTCATCCACTCTGGATGATACCCCACGGAAAGCCATCGCAAGACTAAACGGTCCTGAGTTAACCGTTCCCACTCTTGCATGTGGTCGGCTAGCCGGCCTCCCACCGGTCCACCTAGGGACCGCGGTGGACACAAGGCATGCAAGAGCGGCACTGTCTCCGTCGCCATACACACCGGCGTGGTCCTTACCGCGGTAAGCGCCCTGTCAGGAACGATAACCACGCCCAGATCCTCGCGCGACCCCGCCCCGCCCCGCGCGCACCTCGGTGCACGGGCGGCTGCCTGGCTGACGGCGGCTGAGGAGCCTGCGCCCCCCTCACTGCTGGCCGAATCGCACGCGGCCGAGGCCGGCGCTGCGACGGCGGCTGGCCTCTGACTTGGCCAGCACCACCTCGAGCCTGCAGGGGACGATACGCAGGGGCCGCGGCGCGAACGTTAGCACGACGCAGTACCTCAAACTGTTCGCGCAGCGCCCTCTGGTTATTCACCAGGGTGACCGTCTCCTGGAGGTGGCGACATCCCTCACCTCCAAAAAGACCAGGACCCGTCATAGGCGTACGGAGTAGCCTATTATACAGGTCCTGAGACGGGCACAGATTGTCCAGGGCAAATGTGCGTCTTGCCCTGACACTCCTGGTCACCGCCCGCGTCATACAGTCCAGCGCCAGGTTAATACCATCCTGGATGGTTCGCTGGACCGCGAGCGGGCCTGGCTGGCGCGATGCGGATGCCGTTACTACCCCCTGTAACAGCTGGGAGACGTGGGACAGAGCGGCAATCGAAGCCCTCCCACTCTCCTCCGCATCACGCAACGCGGTATTCGCCGAACGCAACGCGTTCGCGCACAAGACCCCCGCGTCAGAACGGGAGCCTGGCCGCGTATCCTCACCCAAAGCCGCGCGGTCATCCACGCTGGGCTTGGGTACCACACCGTACCGCTGGTAGTCCAGGGGCACGATGCGACAACGCCTGGCCACCTCGCGAGGGGCCTTCGCGAGACGTCCACTCGTGTTAATGGACGCCTCCGCCGCCTTGAACATGTCAATGACATGCTCCGCCAGCGGCAGAGAAGGCATAGCGTTAGCAGTTGGTTTCCCAGCTAACCACGGCGTGTGAACACGGTGGCTAGCCGACTGCTCCACGGGCAGATCAGGCCTAACGCTCACCAACCACTGGCAAGCGTCATACCAATCCTCCTCCGTGGCTAACTGCGAGCGCTCTACAAGACGGGGTCCTTCGTCTTCCTCCTGAGCGCAAGCAGTAGAGCTTGACGGCGGGTACGCTGATACACCTGGCAAGCCAGGGAAAACATGCGGGCCTGACAGCACCGGCATGAGAATATCACTGGTTTGACCAGGAGCAGGCAGCGCGGTAGAGCGCGGGGTATATATAGCCCTACCACGGGCCCGGCCAGCACCAGCTACACTCTCGGCAAGCCGAGGTATGCGGTACCGCTGGCCATCAGCAGCGCCCCTGGGCCACCACCTGAACCGCGGACCTTACTCCAGGGTGAGTAATACCGTGGAAAAAAGCGCCTGTATTCCCCGCGAGGGGTGCACAAACGTCTTCATCCATGTCCACGTCGTCAGACGGCGACCCTAGCAGGTAATCCTCATCACCCTGGTCAGAAAGATTAGACCCCGGGTCAGCAAAGAGAGCTAACCCGGCTGACCAGGAACGGTGCCATAGGAGGTACTGGCCACCGCGGCGTGCGGATACCCCTGGACTGATAAGCAGCCAGCGGGTTCCAGCGACAACCGTCCACGGTCCCCTATCGGCGCGGCAATAAGCCTGCTGCCAGGGCCGTGGAACGCCCCCTCTAATGGGGCCACCTCTGAATCGTCGGACAACGGAAGCGGACTAAGGAAAATCGATCCAGAGGCGGGGATTACCTGCTCCGAAGCCGATGATGAGGACAATAAAGGATCTGGTCCAGGAAGCATGCCACGAAGCAACCCTGGAACCAAATCTTTTATTGTCCTCTTCATCACTCCCAACATCTCGGTCCGGAAGGTCTCCATATCCACCGCGGACGAGACCTTCCCTTACCCTTCCTACTTACAACCTCTCGTTTCCGCTTCTTCTTCTTCTCCTCCTCTACCACCTTGTCCGTCGCCTGTAAGCAGCACAAGAATTCGGACATTAACTCGCCCCCCCAGTGCTTACATATGTCACAATTAATCAATGGACCACAAGGGCTACATCGATAACACAGATGCGGCCAGAACTTCACATGCATAAAACGTCCACAGGACGCGCAACCCGGTCCCTGAAACAGGGCAAAGGACAAGGAGTATGAGCAACTAGTTAAGCTTAGAAACTCAATCCAACTCAAGGAGAAGGAAAACGATCATAAAGATCAATATACATCAAAAACCAGCCTAGCGCTTGAATTGCTAACAAATACATAGCCAGCTGATTATGACGTCATTAATCCCTTGACAGGAAAAAATTCGATCCCAACAAAACATCCAAGTGCAAAGACGAATTGTATGCTGAATGGATAGTTGACTACACAACCATCAGATACATATAGATAACTCTTTTCTGGCAAAAATGTTAATTATCTCCCTTTGATTGTTTACAATAATTAACATCACCACATTATCAATAACTAGATACCTGACACTTTGTATAGACAAACCATCCAACGTGACGAAC